>JAHHFK020005737.1:0-318190 GCA_024533555.2 Aedes koreicus | reverse complement strand
ACACGGAGAAAATCGAAAATGCTGAAAAGCATATTATATATTACCTTCTACACTTTATTCCTTTTAAATCACTGCAATGCATAAAAAGAATGCATTGAACGAATATATTTTATGCATTGCAATACATTTTCGATAGTTATTATTTTCCGTGCATATTGCGTTATCGGCGTTAAATGCTGAAAAGCATATTACATATTCTTTTCTACGCTTCATTCCTTTTATATCACTCTAATGCATAAAAAGTATGCATTAAATCAATATATTTTATGCATTGCAATACATTTTCGATAATTATTATTTTCCGCGGCGCTACTTTAAAAGCTCAAGACAGCTTATCTATATGCGAATAAAAACGGAAGGATTGGTAATATTAGGAAAGTTTTACGGCAGGAAGAAGCCTTGAACCAATTGCACGTGAAAAGGCTGTGCGAATCCAAACAAGATTCGTAATGCGGTTCGCGGAAGTAGACGAATTATATTTTGTTAGAGGAATGTGTTGAATATTTTATTGAAGAATTTGTTCGAATATTTTTTATTGAAAAGTTGAAAATCGCAATCCTGAAGTGAAACAAAGTCTAGAACAAAGTCCTTTTTTTCTGTGAGTTGTATAGATTATATTTTTGTTATATATGTCTATGTCTAGTGACTATCTTTTATGCTTGATAATTTATCATAATAAAAATAGTTTGCTGTTTCATTAAGCCTGTTCATTATGTACAATTTTTAACACACAGATTCCAAATGTTTGCATCATTTTGTCGCGACATACATTACTGGGATACTGCCCAAGTAACCACAAGCATTATATTATTGCTCTTATTCAACACAAAATCAACATCATTAATGCGGGATCGCATCAATTCAACAGTTGTCAAGTAATGAAGCGTGAGATTAGCTTTAAGAATGTAATGATGCATTACCAATGCAATGATGCATTACCAATGCAATAATGCTACTTTAGCAATGTCTTATGGCATTACAAAAGATATAGCATTATACCTTGTTCATACTACAGCGTTGTAACATAATACAAGACTATCTTGATGACATTTTCCTTGTTGATAATTTTCAAAACACCCTTGTATTATGTTACAAGTCTGTAGTCTGAACAAAGCATTAGTTCGATCTTAGTGAGGCCCTTTTCAACTTTAATCCAACTTCAATGATGCACTATACTATCTCTTTTTCTCTCACGGAAATGTTACTAAATTTTCGTAAAAAGTGGATCTACTCATAAATTGAGTAGATCCACTTTTTAACGAAAATTGAGGAAAATTTCCGTGAGAGAAAAAGAGATAGTATACAATCGTTATAACATGTTATAAGCCTACACTCAAAAAACAATGCACCTTATATATAAGTGCAATCACCTATAGATCTGGGCAAAGTGCAAAGTTATTGCTCTGTATTGTTGCGGTATTTATTTTTTATTAAATGTGGTCAATTAGCCATATGTGCAATAAATATATAGTCTTTAAGTGCAAGAGCTGAAAAGATATTAAGTATACATGGATTGCATTAACTTGTCCTAGCAAAAATCAAATGACTTTCTTAATACGTTTTATGTGAAAAGGTGAATGGATTTTATTTTTCCATAAAAAGTTTAGTATTGGATTTTTTGTACTTTTCATGTAATAAAACGAAATGTGTGAATAAAAGCGGTTTTATTTGTACTATCATAAAAACTTCATCACTTTTTGAAGCTATCGCGTTCAGCAGCTCTTCTGCTGGAATGGCAAAAATGCTCGGCAGATCTGAAATAAAGGGTGTCCACGATGAAATTGCCACACACAAAATTGATTCGCAAAATTCGAGTTTTCATCCGATTGCCATCAAATTTTCAGGGATTGAGAAATAACTATTAACCTTCATTTTACCATTTTACTCGTATTTTATTTACAGTCCATACGCAAATGCCCGCACCTTGGCCTTAACCCCGGCCATGAGATTCTGCACAACCTGTGAATCAACCGTTTTTTGCATGTAAACCCCAGCCATGTCCAAACACTACACTGCACGCCGGGGTATTTTTTGCCACGCTAGTGCGTGTATTGAATTCACCACTTTGACTTCGTGCTTCCAGACTTACACGCCAAGCGGTTGGTACAACACCAATGCCAGTGCTCGTGTTTTGGCTTCAGACACCGTGTATGATGATTCGGCAAACACCACAGCCGAGTGTTTCCGATTGTGTCCGATTGCGGAATACACGCGTGGTTAATTTATTTTATTTCTACTTATGCCGTTCTTGTTATACTCAATCAATTTATGCGCTCATCTCACTTCGTCCAGCGAAAGAAGAAAGTTCGTTCGATCCAGCGCTCCGTTATTTTGGAAGATTTATTAGAGTGCGATCCTTGGAAATAATTAGTTTTTTTTTCTCAAAATCTATTCACTTCAGTGAAAGGAGTGAATGTGAGTTTTTTTCTAAGAAGGCAGTGTGGTTTTCCAGTGAAATAAGAAAATCAAGCAGTGCTTGCTGGCGAATTATCATCCCGCTCATTTTCGCTTCATCTCCGCGTGGTGACGCTAACCAGCGATACACTACTGTAGTATACAGAGTATGTGTGAATGAAATATGAAGATGCTTTGTATGATTCTAAGAGTATTGAGTTACCTTTCGATTTGGGTATAATCATGTGATTTGAGTGTAATCAACTTAGCGTGAAACAAAATAAAACTTGTAGTAAGCTATGCGAAAATCTCCTCACTTCGGAAGAACAAACAAAACCAACGCAACGCATTGACATGAGAGGCCGTTAGCTATAAATACCAGCTAGCTGTGCTGATTCAGTTCATTCTTGTAACGAACTTTGCCAGCAACGGATCAAAAGCAGCTGCAACATTGAAGCAACATAATCGAGGCTGAAATCCTAGGTCAGGTCACGACAACTACTACATCGCCAACGGTCATCTGACATCGTCGAGCGAGTGCACCCGAAGGCGATCGGATACACCCGTGCACCCACGCAGCGCACCGCTCCCCGCTGCCCGCATAGAAGTGCGACGTTCAGGCATACGGTGCGTCAGCAGCAGCAGCAGCAGCAGCAACAGATCAGTAATATTAGTTAAGTTTTTTTTCCTCTGTCTCTCATCCCACTAGAGTTTAGCGTTAATTTGTATGTGTTCCTGTTTTGTGTTTGTGTGTGATTTAAATTTTTGGGGGCGTTCAACGCTCCCACGAGTAAGGCAAATCGTGCATGTTGAAGAGGTTTCTTCGACATGGACGGTTTGGCTGAAAAAGTGCCTTTGCCACCTGATGATGGGGAGGCACAAACAAAATTTCGACCGCGATCGTATCCAATGGACTCGGTCGGTCCATGGGTTGTCTACTTTCAGCCCAAAATTAAACCTCTGAATGTATACCAAATAACTACTGATTTGACAAAGTGATTCTCAGCCGTGAAAGAGATCACGAAAGTTAAATTTAATAAACTCCGTGTTGTCGTCTCTAACCTGAAGCAGGCTAATGAGATTGCTTCCTCCCAGCATTTTACACTGGAATATAGAGTTTATATTCCAGCTCGTGATGTGGAGATTGTGGGAGTGGTCACAGAGGCGAGTCTGTGCCCTGAAATTTTGGAGAAGCGGGCGGTTGGCCGATTCAAGAACTCTCTGCTCCCCCCAGTTCAGATACTGGAAGTAAGAAAATTAGTTAAAATATCGCACAGCGAAAGTAAGAAAAAATTATCCCCCACAGACTCGTTTCGGGTGACCTTTTCTGGCTCTGCCCTTCCTCACTACTTAGAACTGGACAAACTTCGCCAACCTTGCGGTTATTTGTACCCCGGGTAATGATCTGCCAAAACTGCCAGCAGATGGAGCATACGGCCTCCCATTGCGGCAATAAAGCACGTTGCTCAACTTGCGGGGAAAAACATGAGGCTGGTCCCTGTGCAGATAACACACTAAAATGCGTTTTCTGCAAGGGAACTCCTCCCCATGCTCTCTCGTCATGCCCGGCGTACAAACAACGCGGGGAAAAATTGGAACGTTCTCTGAAACAACGTTCAAGGCAATCTTTTGCAGAAATGCTTAAGAAAGCCTTGCCACCCGATGTCAATACAAATCCTTTTGCTCCTCTGTCAGATGACGAGTCTGATTCGGACTTGCTTGAGGAGGGGACATCTTTCAGTTTTCCGGAAGGTGCTTCGCGGAAGCGAAGACGCATCCGAGCAGGGAAAGTAGCTGAACAGAAGCCCCAAATCCACATGCCCAATTTAAAGAGCAGTGTAAAGAAGGATAATCCGAATCCTCCTGGTTTTCGAAGTGCCAACTACACACAGGATTTCCCATCTCTCCCGGGGACATCCAAAACCCCTGATGCCCCGATTTTAAGAACAGAAGCCCCCTCTTCATCTGGGCTGTTCTCATTTGATGATATTGTGGAAGGTATTTTCAAGTACCTCGAAATGTCTGACCCTCTTAAAAGCATTGTTATGGCAATGCTTCCCACTGTGAAAACTTTTTTGAAGAAATTAACATTAAAGTGGCCCCTCCTTGCAGCTATCATTTCCTTCGATGGATATTTTCCAAATGAGGTCGGGGATTTGATCACTGTTCTGCAGTGGAATTGTCGAAGTCTTATTCCTAAATTGGAATCATTTAAATTTTTAGCATATACATATATATATATATATATATATATATGTATATACATATACGTTATGCCTTGTTCACACTATACATACATACTATACATATATATACAGCAAAAAAATATGTAACATACATCAACGTAATTGACGGTAACGTATTAAAAACTGATGTAATCAAGGAAATACGATGCACAATAACATCCACTTGATGGAATATTACATCGCTCTTCAAATTACATCAGAACAAAATTTTTAGTTTCATGAATGTAATAATCACATATCAAAAACATAAATATTACACGAAAACCAATGCACATAAAGGACTTTGCAAATGATGTTAAATATTACACGA
This sequence comes from Aedes koreicus, assembly GCA_024533555.2. Lineage (NCBI taxonomy): Eukaryota > Metazoa > Arthropoda > Insecta > Diptera > Culicidae > Aedes > Aedes koreicus. The sequence continues at coordinate 313,240 of JAHHFK020005737.1, read as the reverse complement.
TTTTGATGCTTTATCGCATTTTGTTGTTGCACGCAAAAAAAAGTTGCGGTAGAAACTATCATTTCGAGGGTTAAATTAAGCGAAAGCACCAACCATTTTCAGCAGACTATAAATGCGTTTGATTTTACCATGCCTGATGCGTTAAATTCAACCAGGTTTAGGTTGATATTAACGCGTGCTCTGTCAAATGTACCACAAATGTTGAAGGCTGTACCATAAACATAGTAATTTTGACTGAAATTTCGTGGTAGTTTTGACAAAAGGCATAGTCAGCTAAGATGGTAGTTTTTACTGCACGATTTTTTCCCGTGTATGTAAAATTAAATCTCGCAACACTGCCCGATTTGTTCTTGTTTTTTTTTTCACCTTCGGCAACACAGTTTTCTTGTCAACACAAATAGCGAATTCGTTTTCGATTCAGTTCCAAACTGGGTCGGCTTGTTGTGTGTTTAGCGTCAGTGTGTATGGTTTTATTTGTAACTGGTATCGGATTGAGGTTTGCACTGACAATATACTCGGGTATCGCAAACTGAAACTGATTCCAATCTAGGTTCAAATACGAATTCAATTAAAGTCAATTATTGTGCAGCCGTATACAGATGGACAACGATTAGGAATATTCAGCGAAGGGCTGACATCCTGTGTTATGTACAAATGGTACAAAGTCATGAAGCGGGTTTGAGGATTCAACTCAAGGAGCTTCTCAAAATTTTCGATCACCTGGGGGTTCATAACTTCACACCTGGTGAGGAGCCGGAGAGATAATTCTGAAAACCGATCCGAGAGTGGCAACATGCCAGCCAGCACTTCAAGACTCATGGTGTGAGTCGAGTGCATGCAACCTAACGCGATTCGAAGACACCGATACTGAATACGTTCCAGTTTAATGATGTGCGACCGAGCCGCTGACTGAAAACAAAAACTACCGTATTCCATAACCGACAAAATCGTTGTCCGGTACAACGTTAGAAGATCTTGTGGATGAGCTCCCCACCAGGTCCCGGGAATTGTGCAGAAAAAGTTGACCCTTTGCTGGCATTTTCGCTTCAGATACTCAATGTGGGATCTCCAGGTGCACTTTGAATCGAACCAGACCCCAAGATATTTAAATGACATAGAATGAGTTATCGGTGTACCCAAAATTTGAAGCTTAGGTTGTGCAGGGTTATGCTTCTTAGAAAAAACTACCAACTCAGTTTTCTCCGTAGAGAATTCGATACCTAGCTCGAGAGCCCAAGTAGACAAATTGTCTAAGGTATCCTGTAAGGGTCCTTGCAGATCAACCCTATTGGGTCCCGTGACAGACACTACACCGTCATCTGCAAGTTGTCTCAACGTACAATTCTCACTCAGACAACCGTCAATGTCTTTGACATAAAAATTATTCAAAAGGGGGCTTAAACATGATCCCTGGGGGAGACCCATGTAGCTAAATCGAGAAGCTGTAGAGTTTCCATGAGAAAAGCTCATATGTTTCTCTGACAGCAAATTGTACAAAAAATTGTTCATTAATGGTGAAAAACCACAAGCGTGGAGTTTATCTGAGAGAACTTCAACAGATACTGAATCAAAAGCCCCCTTGATATCCAAGAATACAGAAGCCATTTGCTCTATTTTAGCAAAAGCTAACTGAATATCTGTGGAAAGCAACGCGAGACAGTCGTTCGTTCCCTTACCCCTACGGAAACCATATTGAGTATCTGAAAGCAGGTTATTCGTCTCAACCCATTTGTCCAGACGGAAAAGGATCATTTTCTCCAACAACTTTCGAATACAGGATAACATCGCGATGGGTCGATAGGAGTTGTGGTCGGACGCGGGCTTACCAGGTTTTTGAATTGCAATAACTCTCACCCGTCTCCAATCATCCGGTACAATGTTGAGAGCCAGAAACTGATTAAACAAGTTCAACATGCGCCTCTTAGCGACGTCTGGGAGGTTTTTAAGCAAGTTGAACTTGAACCTATCAGCCCCTGGAGCCGTATTGCCACACGAAAGGAGTGCGAGAGAGAGTTCTACCATTGAAAAAGGTTGGCTGATCTCATCTATCGAATTCGTGGTTTCGCGGGGAAACATTTGTGCTGGCACAGAATCTGGACAAACTTTTCGCACGAACTTGAGGATCCATTGGTCCGAATACTCCTCGTTCTCGTTGTTCGTAATTCTGTTACGCAATCTTCGCGCCGTATTCCAAAGGGTATTCATCGACGTTTCACGCGATAGTCCGTCCACGAATTGTCGCCAGTAACCGCGTTTTTTGGCCTTGATGAGGCTCTTAAATTCTCGTTCGAGAGCCGTGTACCTTTCGAAGTGCTCAGGTGTTCCACGTTTACGAAAAACTTTGAACGCGTCGGACTTTTTGCGGTAAACCTCGATGCATTGCTGATCCCACCATGGGGAAGGAGGTTTCCTGCGAAATGACGTTCCTGGAACTGGTCGAGTTTGAGCTTGAAGCGCGCTTTCCAAAATCAGGTTGGAGAGGAAGTTATATTCCTCCAGCGGTGGAAGCCCTTCTACCGTTGTTACGGCTTCATCTATTGCTGTCTTGAAACTTGTCCAATCGATATTACGAGTTAGATCATACGTGACGTTGGTGGATTCCGGCGGAGTGAGCCCGGTGGCAACCGAAATTTTAATAGGCAAATGATCACTACCGTGGGGATCCTGGATCACATTCCACGTGCAGTCCAACGATAATGAATTCGAGCAAAGTGTGAGGTCTAACCTACTGCCAAGTGAGGATGGACCAGCCAAACGTGTAATTTCTCCATTGTTGAGAACGGTCATATTGAAGTTGTCACAGAGGTCATATATTAAAGGAGACCGGTTGTCATCGTACAGTTCTCCCCAGCCTGTACCGTGGGAGTTAAAATCTCCCATGACCAACCGCGGAGCAGGAAGAACCGAACAAATATCTGAAAGTTGCTTTTGGTTTATTGAGGCACTAGAAGGAATATATATGTATAGTATGTATGTATAGTGTGAACAAGGCATAACGTTTATGTATATACATATATTTATATATATATATTTATATATATATATATATATATATATATATATATATATATATATATATATATATATATATATATATATATATATATATATATATATATATATATATATATATATATATATATATATATATATATATATATATATATATATATATTCCATGAAAAAAAAAGTTATACGATCTCTCAGAATTTTATAATATTCGGTAGGATTGTTCAACATCGAAAAATATTAGACCCGTATTTTTTTATTTCGTTATTAGACTGGACCTTTCTGCGTTAGACTGGTCCAAAAAATCGTGATTTTTCAAAATCTTCAATTTTCAAAAATGTATAACTCCTAAACCGTTTAATCGATTTTAGTCATTTTTGGCCATTGTATTGGTATTTTTTTGAATTTCCAAGCAAAAATACGAAACCTTTGAATATATCAATTTTTGTATGAAAAAAATACAAAACAAATAGTTTTTCTTGAATTTGACTGCGAGGGGCCTCAACGACTCCTTGTTTTCGTATTTTTAAATGAAAGAGCATTCAATTTTACATAACATATCAAAAAATTGGAGATGTTCTGCGTGTCGTTTTGGAGATACAATTTTTTAAATAATAAATCATTACTCTTCATTTTATACATCACCCGCCTGTAGAAACGATGAAGATGCATGGTAGATTACCATGCGTCTCCATCCAATCAAACCTATGACTAATGAAATCTATGAGTAGGTCACAGAATGTCAAGTAAATATTATATAATAAATAATATTTACTTGACATAATTATATAATATTATAGCAACTAAGACTAATGAGACTTTAGGTAGATATTGACAATTTGATTACCTAACATTCTTTTCGTTACACAGAGGGGCATTGGTATTATTATTTAAAAGAAGAACCGTTGATACGTATTGACTACCTACTGTAGATGTAGAATGTTTATCGACCTGTGAGATTGAATTGAATTGTTTCTCGGCTGTAGCGATCAGGTCTACTCGCTGACGGGAGGGAGTAGAGTGGAATTTCTAAAGCGGAGAAGCAGCAGAGTGAACAACATCTCTTTCATTTCATACTCGTCGCTCGCTTGCGTTATCTGTTATTCTGTTGCTTTCTCGCTTTAGAAATTCCGCTCTACTCGCTCCCGTCTGCAAATAGACCTGATCGCTATAGCCGAGAAACAATTCAATACCTATTGTAGTCTAGGCTGCAGTTCACTTCACTTGATCGTAGGTACAATATAAACATCATATAAAACACGGAAATTTATGTAAGAAGTTACCAGTTGAAAACAAAGTATCATATCAGAACAGTTATATCAAAGAATATCGTAAAATGAAACGTAAGTGTTCAATTTGTAGTGTTTGGGTGTTGAGTTCGTGTTCCAGAAAAATCAACGCAAAATTGTACGACCATGCTGTGGAAAAAAAGGTTAAAATTGATGAGAGTAGCTCTTTCATTTGTCAAAGTTGCTACAAGAAATTGTATAAGCACATTGATACCATGACCGAAGAACCCATTACAGGACCATCCAGTATAGGCACTACAGGTATGTTATATAAAAGTTCATATAATTCTGTTTTAATTTGAATTCTTCTCTTGCAATTGTTACTGGAACATTTTTATTTTTACATTCTTTTAGAATCGTGCGAAGCAACCAGTCACGAAACAATTGCCCTTGCAGGACCGTCCGGCATTGTTCCTTTTCCCTACCAAAGTAAATAATAAAATAGAAATTATTTGCATGATTTCCAATCAATCAATTTTTAATCAATAATTTGTTATATTTATTTACAGGCTCATTGGAAACAACCAGCTATGAATCGATCGGTACCACCAATAACACGTTTTTGTCTGACGATAATGAAATGCTAACACAGCTTAAGGATAAATTTAAGGAAACAAAAGATAGCAATGAGCGGTATAGGATTTTAACCACACTGCCCAAAAGTTGGTCTACATATAGGATTATGCAAGAGTTTGATGTTTCCCAATATATGGCCAACCAAGTGAAAGTATTACAACAACAGGAGGGAATAATGTCAGTGCCTAAAAAGAGGATTAGTAGAGCTTCGTTAGGAGAGGAAACGCTAATGCGTGTTCGTAATTTTTATAATAGCGACGATATAAGTCGTGTGTGCCCGGGAAAAAGGGATTATTTGATATCCAACAATGAAGAAGGTAGGATCTACATACAAAGAAGGTTAGTTTTATGCAATTTGCAAGAGGCGTACTCCATATTTAAAAATACTCATCCTGATATTAAGATTGGATTTTCGATGTTCGCCAGTAACCGTCCAAAACACTGCATTTTGGCAGGAACAAGTGGCACGCATACGGTGTGCGTTTGCATTTACCACCAAAACGTTAAATTGATTTTTAAAACACTCCAAAGTAAACAATTACTTCCAGATGGTGTTCAGTCCTACCATGATATGTTTTCAAAAATAATTTGTCAAAATCCAAATGAGCATTGCTGGCAGCAATGTTGCGAAAATTGTCCGGGAATGCAAATTTTGGCGGTAGAACTTATGACCATTCTTAATAACGGTCACGTTGAATCATTACAATTTAAACAATGGCGTCAAGCAGAAAGATGCAGTTTGGACTTAGTTGAAATGGACACACAAGAATTTATTGATACTTTTTTAGAAAAATTACTCAATTTATTGCCACATAACTTTACAGCTGAGCGACAGGCAAACTATTTAAAACACGTGAAAAACAATTTAAAAGCTACTGAGTGTATCATAATCTGTGATTTTTCGGAGAATTATTCATTCGTTGTGCAGGATGCAGTTCAAGGCTTTCATTGGGCAAACGCTCAATGTACTATTCACCCTTGTGCTATTTATTTTAAAGATGAAGAATCAAATGATTTGAAGTTTACCAGTTTTATTGCAATTGCTGATTTCACTAAACATAATCATGTCGCAGTGCGTCTTTTTTTGACTCAATGCATAGCGTTCATAAAAAGTAAGTTATCAGGTTTAGAGAAAATTTATTTCTTCTCAGATGGATCTGGAAGCCAATACAAAAATAAAATGACCGCTTTTAATTTGTGCAACATGCAAAAAGATTTTGGCATAGATGCCGAGTGGAATTTTTTCGCTACTTGTCATGGAAAGGGCCCTTGTGATGCTTTGGGAGGCGTATTGAAACGAAATGCTGCGAAAGCCAGTTTGCAAGATCATCACATAACAACGGCCGAAGAACTTTATTCATGGGCTATTTCTAAGCCAGACTCGAAAATACACTATCAATTTTTTTCGGAATCCGACTATAATAAAATGGAAAGAAAATTAAAAAATCGTTACACACGTGTGAAGCAAATTTCAGGGACTCAGTCATTCCATAGTTTTGAGCCTCAAAACGAAGAGTATATTATTGTGAAACAAAATTCATTTTCAACGGAAGAAAAATGTATAAAATTGTTATGAAAAAACTTAATAAATAAAAATAAATGTATAAAAGTGTTTTTCTTATTTTTTAACATGTTCATCATGTCGCGCGGCTTTAAAGTGTTTTTTTCTTGGAACTTACACTAAGCAAAAATATTTGAAATTTTAAAGCCTTATTTATTTGAAAAGGTAATCGTCAAAAAATAGCAATTGGTCTGTGTGGTTAACGGAAAGCCTTAAAGACTGATTCGAATGTTATACTAAGTTTGTAAGTAACTCATAGATTTCATTAGTCATAGGTTTGATTGGATGGAGACGCATGGTAATCTACCATGCATCTTCATCGTTTCTACAGGCGGGTGATGTATAAAATGAAGAGTAATGATTTATTATTTAAAAAATTGTATCTCCAAAACGACACGCAGAACATCTCCAAATTTTTGATATGTTATGTAAAATTGAATGTTCTTTCATTTAAAAATACTAAAACAAAGAGTCGTTGAGGCCCCTCGCAGTCAAATTCAAGAAAAACTATTTGTTTTGTATTTTTTTCATACAAAAATTGATATATTCAAAGGTTTCGTATTTTTGCTTGGAAATTCAAAAAAATACCAATACTATAAAACATATATATATATATATATATATGTATATATATACATATATATATATATACGTTATGACGGTTCTCGCCACCACCATAAAAAAAAAAAAAAAAAAAGAGATGCAACACCAATAGTTCCACCCGAGTCCATAGCAAAAACAACCAACCAAGCTGGGCACCATTGCACGCGCATAAGGATAAAATGATGACACGCGCGAGAATTACCAAGCATGTGGACAAAGGTTTCACCGGAATCAAGCCACATGGAGGAATGCCGATTCAGCAGACTTAGTTAATAAAAAGCGAAGAAAATCGAAATATCAGTTAGTTCTAGCGGGATGTTGGAGTGATAAGTAAAAATCGTTAAGAAATTTATTTTTTTATGCTAACCAGATTGAAATAGCATAACTGGCGCAGTCTGGGAAAGTGTAGTGGAATTATGCGCATAGAAATTTTCCAAGTGGCAATTCAAGAAGTGTCTGAGTGCAAAAATCGGATCATTCCTGACTTAGGGAACATAAGGACAGTGAAGTGAAGTGAGCATTGGACGAAAACAGAACTTAGTGAATATAAGAACAGTTTTACTTGAGTGACCGCACGAAAGTTAACCAAGCAACGCCCATCGGGAACAACTAGATCACCGGGAAACCGCTGCTGAGGGAACATCACGCAGAGAGAGTGGTTTAGAGTGAGGAAGGATCCACACACAGAACCCACCCCATTAGAGGAAACTCACTTGGACTCCAGGAGATGATCATCATTCTCTTGTAAGTAAACGCATTTTATTTTCTAAAAAGAAGAAAGTGCCACGAACAGCAAGCGCATTGTGAACATATAACAACTCTTGCATCAAATTTCATTATTCCCCGCGAGCGGAAAGTCGCAAGCAAAACATACAACGTTAGAAAAACAGACCCGCGAGTGCATTGTGAAGCATAATTCCTGCCTCAGATTTAATTTTGCCCTGCAATCGAAAAGCGTAGGCAAATTACACCACAGAACGAATTAGTTATATTTATTTTTGGAGCAAATGGATCGTGATTTAATTTCACCTGTTCCAATGCTAGACCTGGGACCGGAAGACCCAGACCTAGAAGAGGCTTCTCGACCGCATCCACCACAACAACCGATCACGGTTGAAAGTTTACTCCAACACATAAGAACACTAACCGACAATCAAAATGAGTTGATCGGGCAAATTAGAAATATGAAATCAAAAGCCGAGGACCCATTTCTACAATTCCGAACACCGGATCTTGTTAAAAACTTAGCAACTTTTTCGGGCAATAATAAAAGAAACTCACGCTTGATTGGAAGATGCAGAAAATACTCTTGCACTCTTCAACGCTGGCACTAATCAACCCATCTACAGCCAGTTGGTAAGAGCTGTTAAAAATAAAAATTATAGGTGACGCGAAGGAGATATTAATTGCAGCAGGTAACCCAAACAACTGGGACCAAATTAAGGAAATAATTTTAAACTCATACGGAGACAGAAGAGATTTGACGTCTCATATTCAATCATTATTCTACATAAATCAAGGAAAGAGAACACTTACAGAATTCTATAATCAAGTGAAGAAAATAGACACCTCGATTAAAGCCACAGCAGCTTTAATGGACGATTATAAAGCATCCACAAAAGCTATAAACAGCCTAATAAGCATCATGTCATTAACACGATTTGTCGACGGACTAAATGACGAATTATCCATGCATGTCAGAAGTTATCGACCGCAATCACTTGAGGATGCGTATTCCATAACGATGCAGTACTCAAATGCTGCGTATAGACAGAAACTAAATAAGCAAACAACAGACGTCAAAACAACAAAAGCAAATACTTTTAGAAATGAATATACATCAATGAAAAACACGAATAATTTTGAGAAAAAAAGATAACTCCGCATACTTCGCAAAGTCAAACACCTCTCAATAGGAATCATCAAAACTTCAGATAAATGGAGAGTTTCAAAACAAACAAATGACGGAGATGTGTCAATGCGCACAGTTCAGTCAAGATCAACAAATTAACAATAATCAGACTACCGATAAACGGAAAAAGATACCAAAACGGATGACGTTGACGCTTCACTATTAGAATCAGACGACGACGACTATTTTCTAGATGACGAGTTAAATTTTCAAATAGTCGACGGAAAACATCAAACTGAGATAAATTCCAATAGCCAAGACAGTACAGAAGACACCCAAGACGAATACGAAAGCGACGGAGCGACAATTCATTCGGCAGACACAAGTGACGACCATTATATTTGGACAACGGAAAAACCGACAAACTCATTCAAGAATCAAATAATTTTCAAAATTTCTCCCATAGACGTGGAAGCTCATGAGCAAATTTTTCCAAAATTTCACAGGTTCACTATCTCAAAACCGGAATACAATGAAAAAGATATAGTTACTATTTTCAAAGAAAAATTAACTCCAAACGGTGTGAATTGTATTTATTGCCCCCTACATCTAACACAATTAATTCAGGAAACATATAGAAAACACTTTTCTCACAACAAAATTTTCAAGCTATTTATTTCACAGGTACTACTCCAGGATGTAAGGCTATCAGAAGAGCAGGACGAAATCATACGCAAAATTCACGAGTACGCACACAGAGGCATGAAAGAGAATAAGGCTCAAATACTTTTGGATTATTTTTTTCCTGAAATCGATAAGAAAGTCAAAATTTTTATAAATAACTGTCCTACTTGCAAAAAATGTAAGTACGACAGAAAACCTCCAAAATTAATACAAAAAACCAATACCGCGGGAAAACCATTCGAAAAAGTTCATGTAGACATTTTCTTCATGAACGGAAGAAAAATGCTAACTATTGTAGACGCTTTTTCTAAATTTGCAAACGTCATCGCTCTTGAATCGAGGACAATTGTAGACCTTAAAAGAGCAATCACAGAACACATCAGAGTTTTTGGCAGACCAGAAACAATAGTTAGTGACCAAGAACCAAGTTTGACATCCATTGCCTTTATTGGATTTATGCAAGACTTAAACATTGAAATCCACCATGCTAGTTCGAGTAGCTCGAACGGAATAGTGGAAAGATTCCACTCGACGCTTATTGAATTATATAGGACTCTTAACACAAAATACAAAGATTTGGAATTTTTCGACAAAATTAATATATTCGTAGATATTTACAATAATACAATCCACTCAACGACTGGATTCAAACCAAAACACGTAATTTTTAACTATCAGAACGAAACAAGTACGGACGAAATTTTACAAAATTATAACAAAGTTCAATCCGCCATAAAAGTACAAATGGAAAAACGTAAAAGACAGGTTGAAAAAGAAAACAAAGCCAAAAGCTCACCTAAGGAGTTAGAACCAGGACAAAACATTTACGTAAAAGTTAACCAACGTATCACAAAGGACAAAGATCCATACAAGATTTCAAAAGTAATGCAAAACGAAGAACTCACTTTTAAAGACACATATGGCGTTAAAATTCACAAAAATAGAGTTAAAGAATAAATTTTCCTACTTATTTCAGACTCATTCAATGGACTTCAGCATCCATCTATCATGACGTATCGACAAGAAACGGACTATTGACGATTAAATTGGACGCAGTACACATTAAAACAGGGTACGAACGAATAATTCATAAGGTAAATTTAGATGAGATAAAACAAAATATTGTTTACATTGAGAATTTAGCAAATACTATTAACATATCGGATCACTTAGAACAAACACTGCAATTCAAAATCAAGAAAGCATACGAAAAATTGTTAGGATTTTACCCAAAACGCGTCAAAAGAGGACTTTTTAACGCACTAGGAAAAGTAATTAAATTAATAGCAGGTAATCCCGATCAAGAAGATTTGGATTTAATTAATCAAAATGTAGAAACATTAGAACTTAACAGCAACAAAATCATTGACAATCAAATTAAACAAATAAAAATCAATAATGTTTTACAAACTACTATTAACAAAGTTTCAAAAACTCTTAGATCCATTAAAGAACACGTACAGATGCAGAACACAGCACTTAGGAAAGACCTAGAATTAATCAATTTAATTTTAAACATTGATATTCTTATAAAAACTTTGGAAGACTTGGAAGAACAAGTCGCTTTCTCGAAAACCAATAGCTTGAACAAAAATATTCTTGGTATAAATGAAAAAGACTATATTTGGAAATTCTTAGAAAATCAACAAATTGGCATAAAGTTTGAAGATGAAATTTATAAATTTGTACAATCAGTTGTTTCGTTACAAAACAATCACATCATTATAATTGTCAAACTTCCCATAATTGAACCGAAGCAGTACACATTGATGCAGTTGGAACCAGTCAACGTAAATGGAACGAGGATCGACACGAGCATCCGCTATGTGGCTTACAATCAACAGACATTCTATGAGCAGAGCGAAAAGTGTTTCATCTGTAATAATAACTTCCCAGTAAACGACGAATGTATCTTCAACATCCTAACTAATCAGAAAGCTAAATGCCCGATGTACAAACAACCAGTCCAACCAATAATCAAGGAAATCAGCACTGGTACCATTCTCATCGACACATACAAAGCAGTATTAATCCAGGATTCATGTGGAGAGTCTCAACTAATTTCCGTACCAACCATCATCGAAACAGGTAACTGCACAGTTACAGTGCAGAATCTTACGTTCAAAAGCAATACTAAAATCATAAATCATCACGAATATCTCACACCAATATTCGGCAAAGAGATCGAAATTATTAAACAGAAGACCGACATCAACGAGATACACCAAATGAATCTCGATAATTTAAAGGAAATTCAAAGACTTAAATTTCACATGACCAGCTCCCAGACACTTGGAGGAATAGCCATTGCCTCCATTGTCTTTTTACCCTTAACCATATTCTGCATTCGTAGATTCAAAAAGTCAACCAGAAGTCAACCTTATCAAGTCCAGAAGGAAGATACCATCACTCTACAAAAGACCAAAAGAAAGCCCGACATCAATCCATTGGGCAACACCCAGAAGACAGCAACCGTTTCAAAGGATGGGACAATCGGCCTGACAGAATCCCTCTTTCCCGCACCGAGGTTCGTTCTTACGAAAGGGTCAAACAAGCCAATCGAGGACGCTTGACACTTAGGGGGGAGACGTTATGACGGTTCCCGCCACCACCATAGAGATGCAACACCAATAGTTCCACCCGAGCCCATAGCAAAAACAACCAACCGTGCTTGGCCCATTGCACGCGCATAAGGATAAAATGATGACACGCGCGAGAATTACCAAGCATGCGGACAAAGGTTTCACCGGAATCACGCCACATGGAGGAATGCCGATTCAGCAGACTTAGTTAATAAAAAGTGAAGAAAATCGAAATATCAGTTAGTTCTAAGTGTGATGTTGTAGCGATAAGTAAAAATCGTTAATAAATTTATTTTTTTATGCTAACCAGATTGGAAATAGCATAACTTATATATATATATATATATATATATATATATATATATATATATATATATATATATATATATATATATATATATATATATATATATATATATATATATATATATATATATATATATATATATATAATTCCTTCCAGAAGGTCGAACGGTTAACAAAGAGTATTATTTACAAGTTATGAGACGTTTGCGTGAGGCAATTCGAAAGAAGAGGTCAGAATTGTGGCGCAATAATTCGTGGATTTTACACCACGATAACGCTCCATCACACACCGCGCTCACTATTTGTGAATTTTTGGCCAAGAACTCCACCAATACCATCAAACAAGCACCATATTCACCAGACCTTGCCCCCGTGCGACTTCTTTCTCTTTCCCAAAACTGAAAATTCCGCTCAGAGGTAGGCGTTTTGAATCGATTGATGCGATAAAAAAGAATTCGCTGGAAGAACTGAAAGCCATACATTCATCGGCCTATAAAAAATGTATGGATGATTGGATAAAGCGCTGGCATATGTGTGTTGCCTCTAATGGCGAGTACTTTGAAGGCGATAATAAAGATATCAATTAAAAATTGAAATAAATGCGTTTTTTTTTCAAATTACCTGGAACTTTTTGATCACAAGGTATATATATATATATATATATATATATATATATATATATATATATATATATATATATATATATATATATATATATATATATATATATATATATATATATATATATATATATATATATATATATATATATATATATATATATATATATATATATATATATATATATATATATATATATATATATATATTTATATGTATATATATATTTATATATATATATATATATATATATATATATATATATATATATATATATATATATATATATATATATATATATATATATATATATATATATATATATAAATATATATACATATAAATATATATATATATATATATATATATATATATATATATATATATATATATATATATTATATATTATATATATATATATATACAGCACAGCAGATCGAGAAAGCCTCCTTTCTGGTATCATCGAGAGATCCGGAACTAAGAATTTGTCCTGCTGTTACCCTGATATATATTTCCGATTTCTTACGAAAATGTTTCTCTACATAAAAAAAGAGTTGTGTCTTAGGTAATCATCCTCACACATATTTACAAGGAGACCCATTGGTGAGACTTCAGCTGAATGCACATGTACGGGAATTCCGGAACTTCTGACTGGAAGATACGGTTCGCTTTATTGATAATGGGCATCCTGTCATTAGATTGAAAGAAAATGCGCTGTGTGGTTTGATTGTTGTCGCAGTTGGCTTGGAACGAGAAAAACAACACGAGCTCCGAAAACCGTTCCAAATTCCTTTTGACAATTGACTCCAACGATAGCAGCAGGAGTGTGGTGAATGGATGCAGAACTTTTAAAGGTTTCAATTCCAAGATTCTTTGTATCATCTGTAATTCCTTGGATTGTATCGGAACGGATCTACTGTTCCAGGTACAATGGCAGCTTTTCGTATGCGCAGATTGCACAAGAAGCCAGTACACTTGATAATTATAAAAAGGTGACAGTCACGTTTCAGCAGCTTCTGGACGGATCGGTTAGAACCCATTATTACCGATGCTCCATCTGATCCAAAGCTCATTAAAGATAACAAAAAATCACGTTCGAAACAACTATGCTTTGAATAGCAAAAATAACCATCGAGAACATTATTCTAACTTTCCAAAATTCCTGTGAGTGAATGCATGAAAATGCTTCTCAATTGGAAGAACAGTATTTTTTGTAGAAATCTCTGTAGAAAATTCTCTTGAGGAACATTGAGAACAATACTTCTTCAGCGGAATACTTGATGAAATTATTGAAGTAATGTTTGTGGAACTATATGCTAGAATGCCTTCAGACATCTTAGAAAAAATTAAAAAAAAAATTCTTCAAAACCCCTTGAGGATATTTGAAATTCAGAATTAAATATATGAGATTATGGAATTCATGCAAAACATTCTTCTTAGATTTCTCCAAACAAATCAAGATTTTCTCCAATAAATATGTTATAGTTTTTGTGTAGTTCTTTCAGGTGTCCTCCAGAGATTCCTTTAGAATCACAAAACTGTACAAGTTCAGGGATTCCTCCAAAAAAATCACCACAAGAATGTTTTGAAATACTGCATATGAGATTCCAGAAGAAACTCTTGAAACAATCCTAGAGGGATGCCTACAAACTCCTGAAAAATACCTATAGAAACGCCAGAAGGAATATCTCAAGGAATGTTTGAGAACTTTTCATAGAATCTTTGAGACATTCTATAAAAAAATTAAAAGATTATCTCAAAAAATTTATGAAGAAATTATTTTGAGGCACACGCATTTTGAGGCACATGCGCAAACTGACTTTCAGACTGTCAGCTGTCACTTTAGTGTGCCCCTAAAAAATAACCTCACATCGAAGAACCTTTCATATATTCTGTTAAATTAACAACGCGAATCAAAGCAAAAACAAAGGTTCTTGTACAGGAAAGCGGAAGAATGTATTGCGTTGTGCAAGGCGTCAGGTGCCAATTTTAAATCGCTAGTTTCCTATTGGTTGTTGGTGTCGGTGTCAATTGTTTTCTTTTGCTTCATGGGCCTTAAACAACACAATGAAAGTAGAATTGGTAGAAAGTTGGATCGTGAAATGTACACATATTATAAATTTGAGGTTTTTAAAGCTTGCTTCAGATAGAATTGGAACAAAAACAATTGCCTGTATTTCAGTTATTTGTTATTGAATTCAAGATCTTTTTTTTTATACAAATGTAGCGTTTTTTTCATACTTTTAAGAAAAAATACGAATAAAATTATTTGTCACGGTTTCGAAGGAATTCTCGAATTTTTCCTGTAACACGGCTCATTAGGCGGCGCACACCTTCTTCGTCCATCGTTTTAGCTATCTTATTCCACCAGGTCTTCATCTGATTGATGTCTTTGACAACCTTTCCCTTTGCCTTGAGTCTCCTCTTCATAATTGCCCAGTATTTCTCAATAGGGCGGAACTGGGGGCAGTTGGGTGGGTTAAGGTTTTTCGGAACAACCTGGACCCCTTTCTCTGCATACCATTCTTGAACGACTTTGCTGTAATGACAGCTTGCCAAATCTGGCCAAAACATTACGGGATGGTCGTGGGATCGAATGAATGGCAAAATTCGTTTTTGGAGACACTCTTTTTGGTATAGTTCCGACGTCATTGTCTTATTTGTAACGAAAACTTTCGTTTTTTTGCCACAGCTGCATATGCCCTGCCAAATCATGAATTTTCGTGCAAATTTGTCGGCAAAAACAAATTTAAATTTGGCTGGAACATCCCCCCGAGCCGTTGCCAAGTAAAATTTTTGACCTGGGATTTGCCCGAAGTCAGCCTTGACATAGGTTTCATCGTCCATCAGAAGACACCCGTCGAACTTGGTCAGCACCTGGTCGTATAGCTTCCGGATTTTGGCCACACTATTCTGTTTTATGTTTTATGGGCAGCACCGAATTTTCTGGCCAAATCACGGTCCGACAGATTGGGATTCCTCTTAATCGTCTTCAAAATCTTACCACGCAGTTTCCGGTCGAAAGTTCCACTCCGAAGATTGGCTTGAGGCTTCCGAATCGTCGTCAATGTTTCCTTATACCGTTTGATAACGCGCCATACGGTATTTCTGGGCAATTTCAGCTGTTTAGCTAGCCTAGATGCAGACCACAATGGATTTTCCAAATAACTGTGCACATTTTTTTCCCTTCTTTCGGCTTCCATGTTGATTGTTTACAAAGTACAGTCGATTTGCGGAATGTCAAAAATACATACGTGAAGCTGACAAAATTCCCGACACGTGGGCGCCAAGAACTTCCAAATCCGTCCACCAGGAGCGCCACAATATGAGCAAAAGTTTGTTCCAATTCTTAATGAAGCAAGCCTAAATATACAAAATGTAAGAAATTTTATGTTTATATTGAAGCTTTGATTCAATTAACAAATTTATTTTAGATTTTATTTGTGTTTATAAATGTGCTGAGATATTGAAATTTTTTACTGTATCTAATAAAATTGTAATATAAAATTTAAATATCTTACCATAAAAAAATGCCATGCTGTATCATATATTCAAAGAAAAAAACTTTCAAACGCATCATTCACTGCTTGTTATGCGTATAGGACTAATATGCTTTGATAAGCTGATCAAATATGATATTAATCAAAAACAGAAATACATATACTGTACTCGTTCTTTACAATGTCTTACTTGTGTGTGTGTGTGTGTCTTTGTGTGTCTTTACAATCAACCTCCCACTGACCGGCAGTGCTTTTATGGAAGAAACTTATCTGCATTTCTTCAGTAATTAATATGTGATCACTATGTGCAAACATTTTTAGCCCTGGAGATTGAAGGTGGCAGCTCTATTGAAAATCTAACGACCCATTTCAAAAATGCCTGTTCATACACGTACATTCTGAGGACATCTTCATATACAATAAGCCCCGCATGAAAATCTTCACACATCAAATGGATATGTGAAGAGTTTTCACACTTCCAGAATCAAAAATGGAACTTCTTGATCGTGGCGTGTATATAGTTAAGGTATATTTTTCATAATCAAAACGACCTCACCAATGTTCCTTATCTGATGCTGGAAAGCTCGTCCGGATGCAGGAGCTATGAGAGGGATTCCATTCTCAACGTCCTACGCAAAGCACTCGGAAAAACTATAATTTCACCATTTATTTTAGTTGAATGAAGCAATATTTTTTAATTTTCGTTCCGTGAAAACGACGCAGCAAAAACAAAACACGTCATTTTCAAAGCACGGCTTGCTGCAATCCTCGTTCTTTACAAGGTCTTACTGGTCTTACAAAAAAAAAAAAAATGTCATAAAAAACAAAAATGCTGTTTACACAAATTTAAAACTTGAATGATTTATATGGAATTCTAAGAGACAATTTAAATAACTTGACCATGTAAAAAGCGGCTACAATAAGTCAATACAAGCAAATAATATGCGTGTGTACAAAATATATCCAGTGGATATTGTAACTGAATAAATTAAAAGTGAGATATGTATTAATATCCGACTAGTCCTGGAAAAGCTGGAAACAGGAGAGATCATTCCAAATATCAAAGATAAAATTTCAATAAAAGATTTTATTTTATAAGACATGTTGTTAAATTTTCTTTATACTGTTCTACCCAACATTTTTAGTTGCCTAAGCCAAAGTTTATAACTTATAAGCTGTTTTATTATTATATAACAGCAAATGAAGCTGAATAAGCTATAAGCAGAATTAAAAAATCGATACAGTACTTATGCGTAATGTAACAAAGCATTAACACAACATTTAGCTCTCGGTTGCATACTTTGAAAAGAAAGCTCTTATACGAACAATGTTTGTCTGCGTTTACACAGCTTGTTTATGTAACTAAGAAATTGATCGGTTAAGCTTTTGAATTATCATTTTGTTTTCTTTTACACAATTTTATTTGTTAGCTTTGTTACAGCTTTTCAAAAGCCGTTATGTTAAAAATACCTTAGCCGCTATACAGCTTAGTGATTGTAGCTGTATAGAATGTTGTATAAGCAGTAGCGGCACAGAGTATGCAGCATCTTTGCAGTTATTTATATTGATTTGAAATTCATACATTGAGCAAACGAATCGAGAGGAATTCATAGGAATATTGTTTGGAAGTTTCCCAGAAGATATTGTTGCAAATTTCATAAGATTCTCTAATGGAAAGAAGTTCAGAAAAAAAGAGTTGCAAGTGGGATTTGAACCATGAACCTCGGGATCCAGAGACGATCCACAATCCCATGAGACTATACACGCATGATAAGTGATGTCAAATGAAAGTGTATAAAAGACATGTTTTACTCGACCAATGCATCAAATCATTTCATACGATTTCGTATGGAATGAGACTTGGACCCTTGCTTTGTGGTTCATAGTTCCGATCGTATGAAAACCGTACGGATAATTTCCTGAGTGTAGCTAAGTAAGCGCATTCATTTCATGTTATGTCAACCATCTTACAACCATTCGGCTGAGCTGTCAAACGAAATGAAAGGAATACCGTCCATTTATATCAAGCAGAGCATTTAGATTTCATACTGTATCGAAGAATTTTGAAGACATATAAGAAAAGCGGTACTTACTGATGTGATGTGTGATGGGATAAGAACCCACCATCAGTGCAAGGATTACCTATGTCTGCAGGACTATCTTCAGCAGGTATTCCCGAAAATATAGCCTACGTGATCGCTTGGTGTAGCAGGGTCAGTCGAACTCAATGAGGACCTTCGGAAGACTACGTCCAGAGTCTTCTCATGACAAGGGACTGGCGACTCCACGAACCCTTGTCCAGTCAACAAATCCTTCGACTGCCTTAGGCTACCCCCCAATCCCAGTTATATAGTTGTTATAGGAACAGTGGAAATTTTTAGTATAAATGATGATTTATAAAAAATGTTAAGATACAAAATGTAGGAAATTTCACAGCCTTAATGAAGCTTAGATTCAATTAATAAATTTATTAAAGTTTTTAAAGGTACCAGTGAATGTACTGAGATATTGCAAATTTCTACTGTTCCTAATAAAATAGTTGTTTAAAATTTATATAACTTACCATAAAAATATAAGAAAAGCGGTACTTACTACCGAGAAACTGATGATACCTCTCGTGATGATCTTCTGGAATGGGCAATGAAGCATAACATATCCCACCTCGCATTGAAGGATCTCTTAGCAATACATAAAAATCAATACAATGACATTCATCTACCATCAGATCCTAGAACATTGTTGGGAACTCCTTCGAGTACTCCGGTATATCGACAACCAGGTAGACAATATTGACACCACCCAAGTAACCACGAAGCTATAATAGCTTGCGTATATAGGGCATATGCATTACGTCTAGTGCATCATTGAAGTTGGATTAAAGCTGAAAAGGGCCCCACAAAGTTCGAACTAATGCTATATCTTTTGTAATGCCATAAGACATTGCTAAAGTTTCATTATTGCATTGGTAATGCATCATTGCATTGGTAATGCATCATTACATTCTTAAAGCTAATCTAACGCTTCATTACTTGACAACTGTTGAATTGATGCGATTCCGCATTAATGATGTTGATTTTGTGTTGAATAAGAGCAATAATATAATGCTTGGTGTTACTTGGGCAAGGCCTAGAAACTTGCCTTTGAAACTGTCTTGCAGATCTTAGCAAAAGGTTTCAGTTGGTGAAGATTTTGTGCACCGTAAAACCAACAGTTAGTCTATGGTAAAACCAACAGTAAAACGGTTAAATTATACACGGATACAAATGTGTGTGTATAGGATTAAATAAAATCTTGCTGGATTTAAACGAACAATTTCTGTTGAAGTTTATTGTGTTTCATTGTTTTGATAATATTATGTCACATAAATTCAAAATAAGATTCGTTTACTTCTTGTACACAATTAGTGAAAAGATAGATGAATATGTCTCGGTGGCTTAGTGGTTATTCTATCGGACCACTGAGCAGTAGATCAGGTGTTCAATCCCCGGTCTTAGCGGCATTTTTTGTTAATCACAGGAATTCTTGTACCTAATTTTAATAAGATTTTCTTTTGATTGTACATTTTTTATTACTCTAAGAAGTAATAAAGTATCTAAAAAATAATAATAACAAATGGTCTGAAAACGGCACAGATAACAACGAAATTGGGGTGGTGATCATGTTTAGATTATAATAATTTTGGAAACACTGATTTTCCAAACAGTATGAACTAGTTGATAAAGAGCTTCAGCAATCATTGTTGTTCAGCATTATTAGAACTAAAATCTGGTTTGAACACATTGAACACGGTTACTGAATTCCCTTATTCTTATCTTCTCCTTTTCCATTCAACTTCTTCATTGTCGTGTACTAATACTCAACTGAAAACGAGTCGAGTATTAGTACACGACACTGAAGAAGTCTGCACATTGTAGACGAAATACGCGTATCTGTCAAGATAAGCAATAAAGGTAGTTGGAAATTACTAATCATTCTTCTTATTTTCTAGTTACAGCTATTCCACTAAACAGCTCACACTCTCCATAAAACATCTTTCAGTTTTCCGGAAGGTGCTTCACGAAAGCAAAGACGCACCCGACCACGGAAAATAGATGAACAGAAGCCCCAATCAGCTTGCCAATTTCAAGGAGTGGTGGGAAAAAGGAAAATCCGAATCCACCTGGTTTTCGTAGTACCAACTACACTTAGGATTTTCCATCCCTCCCGGAGACATCCAAAACCCCCGTTGCCCCGATTTTAAGAATAGAAGCCCCATCTTTATATGGACCGTTCCCATTTGAAGATATTGTCGAAGCTATCTTGAAATTTTGACTTGAAAGCATTATTATGGCAATGCTTCCCACGGTGAAAACTTTTTTGAAGCAATTAAGCAATTTAAGCATTGAAATGGCAACTCCTTGCAGCTATCATTTCGTTCAATGTAGAATTGTCCTAGTGACGTCAGAGATTTGATCACCGACAAACCGACATGAAACTCAATCTTCACTTTTGATCAAGAATCCATAACGGCCGATTCAAATGTGCAGCAATCCCACCTGTCAAAACTTATAGAATCATTAAATAATAAAGTTAATTTGTCCAGAATTGCCTTCTTATCAAGTTCTCAAGCGTTTTCGGGGTTTCAATACACGTTCTCGACGAACACGAAGATAGATGTCAGTAATATGATTTCAACAGAAATATTGAGACATTTTTTATTTTCATTCGGTGGTACAAAGGAGGTGAACTGTATGCTCTTGAATCCGGTAAAGTGTACCGTTCTTAGTTTTTCTTGGAAGTAGTCTCTTATTATCTTCTTTGTAATGAATCCGGTTTTGAATGATAAAGGGGCGCGCCTGGGAAGAGTGTTCCCACTCCTCAAAGGGTTTGATTAGCGGAAACTTTCAATAAAAGTCGATTCATTGCCAACAAAACAAAAATGACAACTGTAACACTACCGAATACTTTATCATTTCTCAATAATGATGAAGTAACTCGACATGCACTAAGCAAAGGATATGGGATATACTACAATAGATCAAATTACTGGTCGCAGTGGTTTATGTCCCGGACAGAGGAAAAAATATCAGAATTAGTCCTTAAATGTTTGGAATAACTTAAACAAGAAGTGAATCATACCTGTAACACGTGGGATCATATGAATATGATGTGAGCCAGTCCTGAACTACTTGAATAAAAAGTGTGTCTATCCTGAAAAAAATGGTACCGACCCCGAAAAGTTTGAAATATGATGTAAGTCAAACTCAAGTCAAACCTCAAAAGTGTAGAATAACTTGCAAAAAAAGTGATGAGACCTTAAATTTTTTTTAAATTACACAAACATGAGGTGTGTCGATTTTAAATGATTAAATAATGAAGTTGAAACCTGAAGACTGAGCTAAGGAGTCGCTAGGCGCAGCGTTTATGCAATACTTTGCAAGAGGCGGGTTTGAAAATGTCTCGACTTCCGATCGAAAGCTCAATTGATAACTGCGGAAGTTGTTTTATTTCTCGTAGAATTATGTGATGGTGACGATTAGTAAGCTTTGGCTTACGGCCTCTTCCGGGTGAAGTCTCCAGAGATTTTGATTTCTGGAAATTCTGGAGCACATACTGAATCGACGATCGTGAACGTTTGACTACGCCTTGAATTTCGGATAAGTTTTTACCATCATTCTAGAAGTCAACGATCATGTTTCGTATTTCAACCGGAATTTTGTTGTGAGGAACGGTCATTTTCAGGAAAACTATAATAGTTACTTTCGACCTTTTATGAATTTTATCTAGAATTCTTTTGATCTACTTAGTACCGTGTCTAGTGCGCTGTATTCGGCGTGGTGCATAAATCTCCATTTGTTTACATCTGCGACATTTACCGTTATTCACGCTCTGTATTGAGTTGAGCATAAAATCAACAATCAATGTGCAACTAGTGATGTGAAATTGGTTCACTGTTGTAGAACCCCTAGTTCCGAAGTACACCTTGTCATGCAATCTAGCGCTTTTCAGTACCTTTTGGTACAAGTATCTTTGTTTTTGTTTTGATTCGCTATGTTATTTTGACAGAATGTTTGAGAGTGTATTGGTGTGAGTTACGGTCTTGGGGCGAATCATTACGCTTGGGACCGAGCTTGGGACGGATGTGCTAGTACTTCCTGAGCCAAAAAAATCTAGGGTTTTTTTTTTCATTAGGGCGAATCTACAATTGAGAGATTCTCTCTGGGCTCGCTCTCTTTCATTCATATACCAACCACCTTTACGTTTTTCATTCTACTATTTGTAGAGTATGCTAGCCAGCACTGTTGTGTTTCGATCTGCACTAAAGAATCCCTCGAAAGTTTTATAATGGCGCTGTAATGAATGAAAGAGAGCGAGCCCGGAGAGAATCTCTCAATTGTAGATTCGCTCTAATGACAAAAAAAAAACCTAGAAATATTCGTTTTCTTCATGACTGGTAGTTTTAGATAAAACCATTGATATAATGGCGAGCGTGGCTAGTTTGGATTCCATCGGAATGGTAGCCATTTACATATGTATGCAACAAAACTTCTGTTTTTCCAATGCTACGAACAATTTCTGCTGTTTAAAATGCATTTTGAAACTTAAAATGGATTGTAGACACAATTTATTCAAGATCTAACAATTTATCAGCCTTGTCACCTAATTGTTGAATTTTCAAGTATATTTTTATGTTTTAAATAAATTAAAGTTCTAGCAATAATTCAGAGGCGCATTAAAATTTTCGAACTTTTATGCTATAAAACACCAATAAACTGAATGTTGCATGAAAAATTTATCAATTGCAGGCCAAAAACAGTTGCATTTATGGTCAATTTTACAATTAATTTACATACGTATCTACTTTGGAAAAGAAATATCATATGTATATCGATATTTTTTTTCTTTAATAGCTTCCACTCAACTATAAACAAAAAATTTTAACAAAACGAATCGAAAATGGAATCTTCGAAACATATTTGTGACGGACTGGAAGTGTTCTTAAAGAGGAAAATCATAAAACTATCAAAACTTGTGGTAGTTTTATCATAGTTTTAAGCATGTCTTGAATGTCATTACAAGTATGTACCGATAAAATTATCAAATTTTAAGCGAACCTTGGAAAATAGTCTTGAGAACCTCCTCTAGTATGTGCCTTTATGAACTTATGAGGGTTTTATGTCTGTTTTATCGATTTTATGTAGAATATCTAGTTTTATGCGTGGTTTTATCAAATGAGTCTTGAAAACTTCTTCACGAGTACATTAAAATTGAATTTGTTACATGGGTAAGGAAGAGGAGCTTTATCTGTATCCGCTGATATATTCATTTTGAAGGAATTGTATTCAACTTCCGATACATTAGCAGACAAAGTGTTTGTTTACAAAAGCAGATTCGCTCTAATCAAATGTTGGCGCTGAAATATACTTTTCTATTTTCCATGCATAGCGCATGAATTGAAATAATAAAACATAAAACATATATAATTATGAGAATTTTAATATGATGTTGTTAACATCCACATTGCCTTAAATGAACGGAAATTGACGCATTTTCCTGAACATGAGCTCACTTTTCAAACAAAAGTATTTATTTTTACGATACGTGTACCCTTTGTTAGACAAAGAACATTTTGGCGAGCACATGTAGTGTCCGTGTTATTAATTTTGGCATCAGTTTGTACGAGAATTCCATCTTGATACAGATACCACTAATGAAAGATAACACAGGGCAACTCTGCTTCTTGTCACTGAACAGTTTTCAAGGCTTGCGTTTTTGTTTTCGTGAAATGGAAAAGTATATAAGATGTACCTTCTTTTATCGACTGTCATTCGTTTTTTTAATTTCCACTGTATAACTTGTACTAAGTGGTCCCAGATTTGTTTGATATCAAAATGAAGGGTAAGTTGGGAACATCTCCGTAGAGAGCAGTGATTGAAAATTTGTCTCCGTTTTCACAGTTTTCATTCTGCTTTCTTGCCTGATTGCCCTTGCTGCGGCTTGTGTCCGGGATGATACCGACGGACGTCCAGCATGTAACGCTGAAGAACTAGCTGCCGGCAGATGGAGAAACAACTGGGACCCCACCGCCTACTGGCAATGCACGACTGCCAACACCGCCGCAACCGCAGTTCGATGCCCAACCGAAGGAATGTTTGACCCCACCACCCTCACCTGCATCAACTGGATGGAATGGGTATGGCAGCCAACTTGCAAACCACCAAGTGCGCTGTAAATCCCAGCTTCATTCTTTACTTTGAGAGAATATATTTTCATTTTTAAGTGATGCCTTTTTTGTGAATGCCTATGAGCTGAGAAATAAGATACGCGGTCAGTGCGGAAACAGGGATGGTGTTATGTTTTTTTTTTCTAACATCTGAAATGATCTATTGCAGTTCCTGTTGATTTTTCTTTTTTGATTAGTTGGAAAATAAATTTTGGACAAAACTTGAACTGCTGAAAACCTATGTAATTAAGCTTATAAGTTTACATCGGCACAGGGGACGTGTTGGCTTCGGCAATGTTGACTATTCTCAGCAACTGGTTGCCTCGGACTCTACATATTCTTCCATCAAAGCACTTCGCTGAAAATTTTCATATGATAACTTGGTGATTTCGCTTGATTTGATAACCTTTCAAGTAGTAACCATTCTATTCCATTAAACCATATTTTACTTCAAATTAACCACATTCACTAGAAATGCTGGTGTTTTCGTTGCCTATAACAGAACACATTTTTTTTCACACGCGGTCCAAAAGGACTGATAGCCGAATAAAAAGGGACCGCCTTCCAGATGGCAAGTCTTTGTCTCCAACAGAGGGTTGGAAATTCAGCACATTATGTGAGTGAGTGTATGGAACAACGTACAACGTTCCCCCCCTTTTTTTTTCCTCCCCCCCACCGCATTTCTTTTTCCCCCCCCCCCCCCCCCCCCACCGAACCAACAACCCATTAATTAGCCTTGTTTCTTTCTTTTTCCAAAAAACCCCTCAATCCCCACAATTCATAAAGTTTTTCCCAACCCCCCCCATTAGCTTAATAGAAAATATCCATTGACGAAGCTAATCATGGATGGCTTTCACCATAGACTTTTCCACGTGGCACCTCAAACACCTTTGCCGGGAAGAAACCTGGCACGGAAGATAGTACACGAATGCGTAAGTTGTTTCAGAGCTTGTCCGCAAGATCACGAGCAACTAATGGGACATCTGCCATAGGAACGTGTGACTGCAGCTCCTGCATTTCTTCGCGTTGGAATCGATTATGGTGATCCTCGTCATATCAGACAAGCATCGCGGGAGGCAGCCCCGATAAAGTGTCATTTGTGCATATTCGTCTGTCTGGAATTCGAGCCAGTTTATATAGAGATAGTAGCAGATCTCGCTACGGCTGCGTTATCGGTTGCTCTAAATAGATTCGTTGCATAGCGAGGAAAACCTGAGGCTACGTTTTGCGATGACGCTACAAATTTTTTCGGAGCACTGAGAAATCAGCGAACTTCATCAGTTATTCCGAGCAGAACATTTCAATCGATTTTAAGTTCATTCCTGCCAGGTCACCGAACTTCGGCCGTTAAATTCCTCAAAGGTCACATAAGAAGAGTCATCGGCAACACCTCACTTCATTCAGATGAGATACTGACTGTTGTTACCTGCCTCAATTCGGGGTAAATGCAACTATCACAGTAATCTTTTTTTTTTCTGGCGACAATTTTCCTTTAAACCGTGTAATCGCTCGTGATAATTATCTCAACTTACCGTTTTGAATGTCTTTTGACCTGTACTCGTGTGTGAAAGTTCGTAAATTGTCGTCGTGTTTTGCTGCTTTTTTGCTATGATTGCATTGTTGTGGTTTTGCTAGTGGAACCGTGGAATCTTTCTGTTCTTCCTCACCAGGACGGATTATCACTAATTCCTCACCGTCGTGGTGATGAATCCGTCGCGGATTCTCTCTACTTCCTCACCAGAACGGATATTTTTAACCACCGCGCCATCTGGAAGATTTTTCTGGCAGCAACTGCTTGCAAGTTCATAAATACAAGGCCTTTTTTCGTTGCATACGCAAAGGCAACTCATTTTCTTTCGCCACACTACCATTTTGCGCACGTCGATAATTTCAATTGTTCTACTTGCCACAAAATGAATAGCACGTGCAAGTTCTGCGAAAGCGAGATCACTAAAATGCAACTCACCTGCCAAGGCTTTTGCAATGCGAAATATCATCCTTGATACGGCTCTAGTGTGATGAGAGATATGCGTGTCCGCAGAGCAATTCTTTCCGCCTACAAATCTGACCAAGAAGTTCTTCTCAGCAAGCACAACGAAATCGTTGAAGCCCCTAGTCGGAAATCATGAACGAACTGAAGAACGAATTACGGAACAACTTTACGTATATTAACTCCAACTCATTAACGCAGAGGTCTTCGAAGCGTTATGAAAATGCAAATGTTTCCGTTCGTCGTCGATATTTCGGCAAACCGGAATCGAAACATTCTCCGCAGGAGCCTCTCATGTGTGGCTCAGCCGAGTCAGTATCCCCATCTCTCGGCAATTTGGCGACCGTAAATCAAGCTTTAAGCCGAAAATTTTGGCTGTACCTGTCACGCATTTCTCGCGATGTAGCCGTTGTGCAGATACGAGCCTTCGCAACACATCCCCTTGGTACCGACGATGTGGAGTTTATAAGACTAGTAGCCAACGGAAACCCCAAATACTACCAGCTCGAAAAAAACCCCCCTCCCCCACCCCCCCGCAGCAATTTTCCCGTTTAATTACACACCACCCCCACAATTTTTGAAACCTTCTCAAACTCCGACTCTTGCTCCGCTTATTTATTTATTTACTACGTCTTCAGTTATGCTGCACAGACTGTACCTATCTTAAATCTAAGTCATTTGCCTAATACTAGTTTTAAAACGGTCTCTACTTATACTAAAATCGAACGTTTCGACACCATTCAACAAATTAAAACACTTTTCAAGCGGGTGATTTTGTCCGAACACCGTTCGGTGTCTAGCAGTCCAAAATATCGATCGTTGTCGGGACCGACGTGCAGGAACGAAGAAGTTAACCTGCTGCAGAAGATCTGGGCAGTCAATTTGGTTGCTTAGTAAATCGAACGCGAACATTTTCTGTAAATAGATACGCCGCTGGCGCAGCGATTCCAATCTCATTAATTGGCGTCGATGTTCATACGGGGGGCAGCCTAACCGGATCGTTCCATGGTAATCGCCGTAAAGCGAAACGTACGAAGCAACGTTGTATTCTTTCTATACGAGTAATTTGAGTTTCGTGATGAGGTGCCCAGATTTGAACAGCATATTCAAGAACACTTCGAACGAGCGAACAATAAAGTGCTTTCAATGCATACACATCACGGAACTCAGATGCATTTCGGCGTATAAATCCTAGCATGGCAAAAGCCTTAGCAGTGGTTGCAGTGATGTGTTCGTTGAAGCTCAGCTTGCAGTCCATTACTACTCCCAAGTCTTTAATTGAAGATACACGGTCCAATTTGATGCCGTTTACTCCGTAATTGTATATCAGTTGCCTCTGGGATTTACTGAAACTTATCACCTTACATTTCATCGCATTCATCTCCATTCCGTTTGACACACACCAACTCACTATGGTGTCAATATCTTGCTGTAAAGCTGCACAATCAACCAGTGAGCTGATCCTCCGGTAAATTTTAAGATCGTCGGCATACATAAGGTGATGCGAATTCAGACGGTGGCTCAAGTCGTTGACGAACAGAATAAAGATCAAGGGACCGAGGTGGCTACCTTGAGGCACGCCGGAAGGTGTTGCAAAACAGCTTGACTTAATGGAGCTAAGCTTCACGTAGGCGGATCTGTCTAGTAAGTATGACCGTAACCACATGATGAGCCAATTAGGAAATCCTAGTTTCTCGAGCTTTTTCATTGACAATTCGTGAGGTACTTTATCAAACGCCTTGGAAAAGTCTACGTAAATACTGTCAACTTGGCAGCGCTTTTCCAAACTGGAGTTTAGTGCGCTAACATATGCCATTAGGTTAGTCGCAGTAGAGCGATTCTTCACGAAGCCATGCTGATATTGCGAGATGATGGGCTTAGCAGCAAAATACATTCTATCGTGAATCAACAGTTCAAGCGTCTTGGCTAAGCAGCAAAGAATCGAAATAGGTCGGTAATTCTTAACATCATGGATGTTTCCAGCTTTGTGAATGGGAGAGACCGCAGACAACTTCCATACATCCGGAAAAGTAGTCTCCGATAGCGACAGGTTGAATAGCAAACACACAGGGGTTGCAAGTAGATCAGCACATCGACGAATAAAAACGGGAGGTAGCCTATCTGACCCATGACCTTTCGATGGGTCAACAGTTCTCAGTGCACTACTGCCATCTTCTACGGTGAAGGTTGGAAACGGAAATTGTATATCGTATGATGGCAAGTGATTCAAGACCTCCGGAGAACTCGGCGGAGAGTCAGCATCGTAGACCGATTTGAAGAAATCGGCGAAAAGTTGGACTGAACCTTCGAGGTCTCGACTGGTTGAGCCATCGAAAGAAATTTCCGCCGGGATCGATTTTGTGTCTTTTCTGCTTTTAACAAAGCGCCAGAAAGAGGAGGGATCCACCTTAACCTCGTCTTGGATTCGGAAAATGTACTCACGAAAAGAAGAAGATACACATTCGGCGTATTCAGCCTCGAGCCTGCGAAGAATTGAGCTGTTTTCAGCAGTTCGATGACGCAGAAACCGACGGCGAGCTTTACGAAGAACGTTACGCCGATGTCGAAGCTCGGTATTCCACCATGGGTGTTTGTTCGAGCGGCGAGGATAACGTCTACGGAGAGGACAGTGTCTGCTTATGATCCTGAAAATCACGTCGTAGAAAGTGGTGACCGCAGCGTTGACGCTGGCATCGTGAAAAATTTCCTCCCAGTTCAGTGAACGTAGATCTTCAAAAACTGCATCGTAATCGCATCGGTTGAAATCGAAGTCAAGGTCTTCGGTTAGTTGCGTGAATACTATCCAAGGAACGTCGTGTGTTCACGCGTAAGACGAACGGCTTGTGGTGACGGTCCAGTGGTAAGATCGATAATGGTGCTTCAAACAACTCAATTTCATTACTGTTGCTAACGAAGGCCAAGTCTAGGAGTCTTCCGTTGCTATTGCGCACATCACAAATCTGCTGCAATCCACTAGCAATCATGTTTTCAGTGAATACAAGCTCCTGTTCAGTTGATGCATTGGTTGGTAGGTACGAGTCCAGGTCCTCGTCGAAGGACCAGAGTAGATGAGGCAGATTGTAGACGCCAACAATCATCACAGAATCGCCGCAACCCGCTTTATTAATTATTTGCTGCACACAGTCCGAATGTGCGACGTATCTGCCGGGTTCACTATTGGGCCTCAAGTAAATTCCACATACATAGACAGATCTTGTCGGAAGAGACAGTTTCACAGCAACTTGTTCGAGCGAGTCACATAGGTCAAGTTGCACAGGAGCACTTAAAATAGTGTTTTTTACGGCAATGAGCGTTCCACCTCCTCGTTGTAGATGACTCGTAGCGTTACTTCGGTCGCATCGGTAGATATTATAATGAGATGACAGCTCAGAATTGCTCACGTCGTTCCGCAGCCACGTTTCCGTCAGTACGATGACGTCGTAGTCACTGGAGGCGGTCGCCAAGAAAAACTCGTGCTTAGAAACGGTACGTCCTGAACCGTCTAGTTGGCATAGGGAAATGGCGCCATGGAGGAGGAATAACTGTATTGCGACGCGAAGTAGATAGTACCATGGAGACCTCTTTTCAGTTCGACACAGTCCCGCCTTTTGCTGTTGTTCATCGTATTCGTCCGAGATTCTCCGAGCTGCAAATTCAGGCAAGTACCCGCAATTCTAGCCTTCATTCTCCTGCTGATGCTTCCAGTAGGCCACCGATACAAAATCCTGCCAGCCCGCTAAACACCTGTCATCTCGCCCATGCTCATCTACGCCGTTGATTAATTCGTGCCTAATAAACTTAACCGTAAGCCTCCCGGACCTGCTTGGTCTAACTCCGACCTCAATCATTTGAAACGAGCTCTGAGGAATCACTGCAAATATTGCACCGATTCCACGAGGGCAAACTACGCACACGCCAACGACGATTATAAATATTTCAATAACAGTGTCTCCAAACTCAAGCGAATCCGAGGAGCTTTTGGCGGCTCGTGAATGAACAACAGAAGGAAATCGGTTAACCCTCCACTATGACTAATTACACTCTTAAAGCTGACTCGCCAACTTGTTCCGTGCGCAGTTCAGCAGTGTCTTCTGTGACGGAATTCTGGATACCGAGGGCCTCGAAGCTTCTGCTAGCAATGTTTCTCGCTTGTCGGTATTTGGCTCTGCACTCACTATTTATAGTGATATGGTGATTTCAACCAGGCAGCAGATGACAATTTCAACTGGATGCGGTCCTGATGGTATTCCTTCAATTGTCCTGAAACGTTGCCTAAACACATTTGCTGCTACACCTGGCTACGGTCTCCCATTTGTCATTAACTTCCAATGGCTGATCAATGACTATTCACAGACTATTTCTCACGGCCAATACGGTTTTGTGCCCAAGCGCTCGACGGCGACCAATCTTACCGTATTTACATCGTTCATTATCCGCGAAATATAACGTTGTCATCAAGTAGACGCCATATACACTGATATCTCTGCGGCCTTCGATAAAATGAACCATCAAATTGCAATTTCTAAATACTACAAAATGGGGGTTCACGATTATTTGTAGAACTAGCTCCGCTCATACCAGACTGATAGAACTATGTCTGTAAAGATTTCAGATTATGCCTCGTCTAGCTTTCCATTAACATCCGGCGTTCCACAAGGCAGCAACATTGGTCCATTCCATTTCCAGAACTACGCGAACTTGCCTGAAATTATCCTCTTACGCGGTGACCTGCAGTTATACTACATTATAAAATTTCCAGAAGACGCCCACTTCTTCAGTAGGAACTGCAAGTGATCGACTACTGGTACCGGATCAACAGCTTGTCTTTAAATTTATCCAAATCTATCTTCTATCTTCTTCGGCCGAAAAAGAGAGATGTATCTCAACGATTAAATCCTTCGAGTTACCTACTGGAAACTGGAGTCGAGGATCTGGGAGTAATGCTCGACTTCAAACTGTCATTCAAGAACCGCATTTCCTATATTGTTTCCTCATCGCAGCTAGGATTCTTCTTCCGCTTCCTCATAACATCAAACACGCAAACAGAAGTTATCTGTCACTGACTCCCAGGTTAGACCCAGGGTTTTTACGGTAGACGAGGAATCGATATCTAGAACCTCTCGTTTGTCACGAAAGCAACTGGGAACACTCTGCAGGATCGCTGGTTGGTAAGAGTGCCACTTTCGGAGATTGATATCGGCAGAGCTAAAAAGCCACAGAACATCCTTGCACAGTCTGTCTCCGTCTTCAACTGATTTTTCACCAGCTAAAGGATGTACTCGAAAACAAATGAGACATACAAAAATGTTCGCCAAAAATTCATTTTTGAGTCGGATTATCTTCAAACTCTCAGAAAATAAATAACAACGATCTACTTCATTGGTTTATTGGATTTCCTCCCCATGACCGAATGCCCACAATTTGCCCTTGGCGCATAAGGTTTTGGACAATAGTGGTTTTTTGTTGTTTTTTCCCCCCCACCCCCAAAAAAAAAGTAAAATTTTTTTTCAATATTATCACCAAAAGGAACCTCCCCAAAACAAACCCAAAAATTACCAAATCTTTTAAATTTGGGGCATTCCCTTCAAAACCCAAAAATTTTTATACAAAAAGCTCGTCTTTGTTAGAACAATTTCATGCAAGTAGCTGCTTCGTGTGAAATGAAATAAATTTTTAAATGCTCTGATATTTACATCACAATGAGAATTCAGATTTTGACGTAGACTACGTCTTACGGGAAGGGTAGGGTGTCAATTGAAAATCTAAAAATAAACGACCGTCACGAAATATTGTTACAAATTAATTGCTAATTACTTAACAAATCCTCAATAGATTTTCAAGATGTTTACATCAATCGATTGGAAATTTTCCCGCGTATCAATTCAATTATCAAACATTGTGCGTTAAAAATTTCTAGCTATTGAAAATAACCAAAATATGACGTCCTATACGTTGTCCTATAATGCCGATTTTTCAGAGTAAATTTACTCAATGCACTCAATTTTACTATCACAGATTTCAAATGTAAGCAAGGGAGGTCTCATATGCAGCAGTGAACGATATAAAATGGGTACACCTTCGCAAATTTACTCATTAGTGTCGCAGTACTGGAGCTGGGCAGACCAACGAACCATCGATGATAAGCAGCTGGCGATGGCATGAGCTCTGAAGGCAACCTCGATGGCGCGAAGCCTCTAGTGCGGAGCGGCAAAGCGCCAATTTGGATTTGGCAGGTGGTGGTGCCACTTACCATAGAAGATGCAGTGGCGATCAATCAGTGGGCAGGTAGCTGATTGCGCTGCAGGCTGTTGCTAGCAAGCCCTTGGCTAGGCAACCGTTGCTAGGCAGCCACTAAATTGCAGTGTTGTGCTAGGCGCCGGTGGCCCAAGCTGGCGATGATTTGTTGCCAGCCGGTGGGCGCCACCACGAGGAGCGAAAGAAGTGTCCTGAGTGTGTGTTATACTTTCGGTAGCCATCTTTATTTGTAGCACAACGTGCACGGCAGCGTTGTGAAAAGACCGACAAGGATTCAATTCTTTTGCCGTTTATTCAAAATCCGTCCTTTTCAGGACGCCCAATCCTATGTTGAGAGAGTTTGTTTAATTTGAATTTATCTTACCAATTGGCAGAAAACGGTGGCTAAAACAATTGTAGATTTCTCTTCGTTGCATTCTTTTAGCATGGTGCATAATTTATAAATGGCTGCCGTCACGAGCAATTGAAACCAAATGGCAGACAGCGGTGGCTAAAACAATTTTAATTGTCTCTTCGTTGTATACGTTGAGCATTCTGCACAATTTACAAATGGCTGCCGTCATGAAATATTGAAACATCTTATGGCAAGGGTAAGGTGTCAATTGAAAATCTTAAAATTGTCGACAGTCACGAAATATCGTTACAAATTAAACGCTAATATCTTAATAAATACTTGATAGATTTTCAAGATGTTTACACCAATCGGTTAGAAATTTTCCGCGTATCAATTCCATTACCAAACAATATCCGTTAACAATTTCAAACTATTGAAAATAACGAAAATAAAAGGTGATGTCTTATTATTTTGTTTTGCAGGCTAAATTTACTCAATGCACTCAATTTTACTATCACAGATTTCAAATGTGATCAAGGGAGGTCTCATATTCAGCACTGAACGATATACAATCAAATTTTCTCATTCGTGTTGCAGTACTGGACCAACCATTGGAGATTGCGCTGATTGCGCTGCAGGCTGTTGCTAGCAAGCCGTTAGCTAGGCAACCGTTGCTAGGCAACAATAAATTATGCAATGGTTTGCTAGGCCCAAGCCACCCCTTTGCCCCCCCCCCCCCCCCCCCGCCCCGCCCCCCAAGATGAATGAGAAAAGAAAAAAAAAAAAAACAAACAAATTTCGCCGTGTGTGTGTGTCTGTTTGCAGATATATTTTTTTGAGGTTTTTTTTTTTTTTCTGCCCCGTTTCTAAACACATGAATTACGTCTCGTGTAAAATTCATAATTTCTAAGTGTGCAGTGATTTATTTGAAGCCAGCCGGTGGGTGCAGCCACGACAAGCGAAATAAGGTGCTTATGTGTGTGTGTGATCTTGCTGCTAGCCATCTTTTAGTAAGGCGCAACGAACAACGAGTGAATTAACCTGATTCATCAAAATACCGGAAGGTTTCAATTCAAATGCGGACCATTTCGAATCCATCCTTTTCAGGACGACGAATTCATTTTCTAGAGAGTTTGTATGATTTGAATTTATCTAAAATTACTTTCCAAGTTCTAACCAATTGGAAGACATCGGTGGCTATAATAATTTTAGTTTTCTCTTCGTTGCATATCTTGAGAATTGTGTACAATTTACAAATGGCTGCCGTCACAAAAAATTGAAACACCGAACGCTTATAATTCGATCGTTTCTTGATTGATTTATTTTTTGAGATATTTGCATCAACCTGAAGGTTTAACGATTGCCATTTTATTGATACAAATATTTATTTGTAATACATCTGTTGCGTTCGGTAAAGATCAAGAAATTCCTTATCACGGACAACGTTTTGATTCTTCACCAAATGCTTTCTAAGGAGTGTACAAAAGAATTTTCTAACATAATTACTATCTAATGCTGGTCTAAAGATCTATTTGGACCACACCCACGCTTTTTTATCAGACTACGCTTTACGGCAAGGGTAGAGGTCAAATGAAAATTTGAAAATAACTGAAACAGTTTGAACGCCAATAGCTTTATCATTTCTCGATAGATTTTCGAGATTTTTGATTCAACCAGTTGGAGATTTTACCGACTGTTAAATATCAAAAATATAATTAATTATCGACGTTGAATTCCCAAACAGACCCTGAAATATCTATAACGCGATAAGGATAATGGTTTCCAGCAGGTCTATCACATCAACATAATCAATATAGCCAGACCCCCCCCTCCTCCCTTTCCTTGGCCGCCAAATAATTACTACGAAGCGAATCAAGCGAATGTTCTTACATACTTTTTCACTTACTTATGCTAACCCTACGTCCCATTAGAACAGTACCTGAGTACTAATCAAACGGTTTAACGAAGTCTACGTCAACCGGTCGTGTGTTATACACAACCCCACTGATTTTTTTTGTTTTTTTTTTTTTTTTTTTTTTTTTTTTTTTTTTTTTTTTTTTTTTTTCTTTTTTTTCTCTTGCGCGGGGTCGAACCCAGCCGTTTAATTTCGGGACGCGTCGGGAAGGATTCTCAATTCGATACGAGAAGGAGATTTCACGTGCCGTCGCACCCACGTTTCGTCGCGTGTGCGAATCGTATTGCGTTTGTGTAGTCGATCGGATATCGACATCGTCGAGAACTTGAAACCAAGAAGGCTAAAGAGAAAAAATTGAAAGACGAACTTACGATTCGACGTTCGCTAGTTTCCACGCTTGAAACAGTTGAGGCTTTTGTGGAGAATTATGAAGAAGATCGTGATTTCCCCCAAACTCCGGTTTAGTTAGAGCTGCTCGATCAAGCATTTTATTACTGTGTGAAGGTGCAGTTGGAAATTGAGAAGATGGACAATGGAGATTGGTTACGCACTTGCAAGAACGGCGGCAATTTGAAACACGGTACGGTGCTGCCAAGGGATGGTTGATGTATAGAAGATTGTTGGACCTCAATTCCACCATCAAAGTTCATAATACTGTACAGGAACAACCAACTAGCTTTCATCTACGGAATAAGGGGCTATTCATAAAACACGTGAAGACTTTTTTTGGGGGGAGGGGGGTTTTTTTTTTTTTTTTTTTTTTTTCCTGACCAAAGTCTACGCTCCATGCAAAATTTCAAAAATTTGTATGGAGAAAAGTCTACGAGGGGGGAGGGGTGGGGGTTTTGAGATTTTTCAAAAAATAAGTCTACGTGGTTTATGAACCGGCCCTAGCCCCTCTCCTCCTCCCTCTCCCCCTTCAATTCTTCTCCTCTTTTTCACCCCCCCCTCTCCCCCCTTTCCTCCCCCCCCCTCTTTTCTCCCTCTCCCCCCCCCCCTTTTCTCCCTCCTCCCCCCCCCTCTCCCCCTCTCTCTCCGCTCCCCTTCTTCTCCTCGCCTTGGTCTCTCCCTTCCTGTCTCTCTCCCTCGATTTTCAATCCCCCCCCTTCCTCCGCTTTCCGTTCGCTCCCTCTTTGGTCTCTTACCTCTTACCCTCTGACCTTCGCCCTTTTGTGCTCACCCCTGCTCGATCGCCACAAACCATCCCTACTACCACTCGGTCCCCCTCTACTCTTCTCCGAAAAACATCCATTGTTCCAATGCTCAACCTCCCAAGGACTGACCGTAGTAAAACGCCAAGAATTGATCTCCCAGAAGCGACTTTGTTGGCACTGCTTTAAGTAATCGCATATCGCACGAATCTGCGATTCAAAGTTACACAAAGCAACTCCCATTCCGTGGCCCAGCAAGCCGCCCAATCCACAATACAGCCAACAAGTACCAACGGATTGATCAACCCATTAGCGGAGGTGAGTGTTCCTGCTCATGGAAATTCTCCAACAGCTGTTTTCCTCATCGCCGTCGTAGTCTGGAGTGAAGATCGATTCGAAAAGCCACACTCCGCTCGAGCTCTGCTCGATTCTGGTTCGCAGTCGTACTTCCGCTCTAGAAAACTAGCACGTCGCTTATGTCAGCAGTATGACCGAGTAAGTGTTGATGTATGTCTCGTGGATCCTGATTGACTACGTTGATCAGTCGATGTATTTTTTGCACATCCCTGACCATTGCATGCTTGTAAAGTTGCTAAGCGTATGATAATGGATAACAGATCATCTATGACCATGAGCATGTCATTCTGGGAAACTTCAGGGAAGTCTGTTGCACATGAAGCTTTGAACACTACTCTGTGCTTCGTCGTTCATTTGGCTTCAGAACGGCATGATGAGGCAAGTAGTTCCTGTGTCGTGGTCGCTATCGTCTTTGATTGTCTCAATCGTTCCATCATATATTCCTTCTTGCCCAGAAAAAAATAATGAATTTTAACAGATGTGTAAAATTTCCCTTGGTGTAATTGCAAGCCAGAGCAAGCGTAAAAAAAGAGATTGTTTGCAATCTTTCATACAGCATACAACATTGTTCGCAATCTTCGATACTACAGACCTAATTCCAGCGATATCCAGCTTTAATTTACATGAAATATCTCATTAATTTCTGCCAAATCTAGCATTTCCTTTATATGCATTAGATAACGCAGAAAATTAAACGTATTGAGTCTCATCTTGTTGAAGTACAACATTTGCTCTTCCCCTTTTTTTTCTTTTTTCCCCCTTTCCTTTCCTTTTTTTTTTTTTCCCCCCCCCCCCCCCCCTCCTCCCCCCATACAACCCCATTTCTCTTTCCCTCTCCCCCTTTCTTTTTCCCCCCCTTTTTCTACTCCTTTGCTTTTCTTTTTCTTATTTTTTCTTTTTTTTTTTTTTCTTTATCTCTCTTTTTTTTTTTTTTTTTTTTCCTTTTTTTTTTTCGGCCCCTTCCGCTCCCGGTATTTTCTCTTCTTGTTTTTTCCCCCCGTTCTCGCGCCGCCCGTTCCGGTTTTTTTTCTTGGGGATTTCAGTTTTTTTTGTTTCGCTCGACTCGTAGCTCCCGGATGTGGTTGGTGAGTTTTTGACGTAGACTACGTCTTACGGGAAGGGTAGGGTGTCAATTGAAAATCTAAAAATAAGCGACCGTCACGAAATATTGTTACAAATTAAACGCTAATTACTTAACAAATCCTCAATAGATTTTCAAGATGTTTACATCAATCGATTGGAAATTTTCCCGCGTATCAATTCAATTATCAAACATTGTCCGTTAAAAATTTCTAGCTATTGAAAATAACCAAAATATGACGTGTTGTCCTATAATGCCGATTTTTCAGAGTAAATTTACTCAATGCACTCAATTTTACTATCACAGATTTCAAATGTAAGCAAGGGAGGTCTCATATGCAGCAGTGAACGATATAAAATGGGTACACCTTCGCAAATTTACTCATTAGTGTCGCAGTACTGGAGCTGGGCAGACCAACGAACCATCGATGATAAGCAGCTGGCGATGGCATGAGCTCTGAAGGCAACCTCGATGGCGCGAAGCCTCTAGTGCGGAGCGGCAAAGCGCCAATTTGGATTTGGCAGGTGGTGGTGCCACTTACCATAGAAGATGCAGTGGCGATCAATCAGTGGGCAGGTAGCTGATTGCGCTGCAGGCTGTTGCTAGCAAGCCCTTGGCTAGGCAACCGTTGCTAGGCAGCCACTAAATTGCAGTGTTGTGCTAGGCGCCGGTGGCCCAAGCTGGCGATGATTTGTTGCCAGCCGGTGGGCGCCACCACGAGGAGCGAAAGAAGTGTCCTGAGTGTGTGTTATACTTTCGGTAGCCATCTTTATTTGTAGCACAACGTGCACGGCAGCGTTGTGAAAAGACCGACAAGGATTCAATTCTTTTGCCGTTTATTCAAAATCCGTCCTTTTCAGGACGCCCAATCCTATGTTGAGAGAGTTTGTTTAATTTGAATTTATCTTACCAATTGGCAGAAAACGGTGGCTAAAACAATTGTAGATTTCTCTTCGTTGCATTCTTTTAGCATGGTGCATAATTTATAAATGGCTGCCGTCACGAGCAATTGAAACCAAATGGCAGACAGCGGTGGCTAAAACAATTTTAATTGTCTCTTCGTTGTATACGTTGAGCATTCTGCACAATTTACAAATGGCTGCCGTCATGAAATATTGAAACATCTTATGGCAAGGGTAAGGTGTCAATTGAAAATCTTAAAATTGTCGACAGTCACGAAATATCGTTACAAATTAAACGCTAATATCTTAATAAATACTTGATAGATTTTCAAGATGTTTACATCAATCGGTTAGAAATTTTCCGCGTATCAATTCCATTACCAAACAATATCCGTTAACAATTTCAAACTATTGAAAATAACGAAAATAAAAGGTGATGTCTTATTATTTTGTTTTGCAGGCTAAATTTACTCAATGCACTCAATTTTACTATCACAGATTTCAAATGTGAGCAAGGGAGGTCTCATATTCAGCACTGAACGATATACAATCAAATTTTCTCATTCGTGTTGCAGTACTGGACCAACCATTGGAGATTGCGCTGATTGCGCTGCAGGCTGTTGCTAGCAAGCCGTTAGCTAGGCAACAATAAATTATGCAATGGTTTGCTAGGCCCAAGCCAGTGATTTATTTGAAGCCAGCCGGTGGGTGCAGCCACGACAAGCGAAATAAGGTGCTTATGTGTGTGTGTGATCTTGCTGCTAGCCATCTTTTAGTAAGGCGCAACGTACAACGAGTGAATTAACCTGATTCATCAAAATACCGGAAGGTTTCAATTCAAATGCGGACCATTTCGAATCCATCCTTTTCAGGAAGACGAATTCATTTTCTAGAGAGTTTGTATGATTTGAATTTATCTAAAATTACTTTCCAAGTTCTAACCAATTGGAAGACATCGGAGGCTATAATAATTTTAGTTTTCTCTTCGTTGCATATCTTGAGAATTGTGTACAATTTACAAATGGCTGCCGTCACAAAAATTGGAAACACCGAACGCTTATAATTCGATCGTTTCTTGATTGATTTATTTTTTGAGATATTTGCATCAACCTGAAGGTTTAACGATTGCCATTTTATTGATACAAATATTTATTTGTAATACATCTGTTGCGTTCCGGTAAAGATCAAGAAATTCCTTATCACGGACAACGTTTTGATTCTTCACCAAATGCTTTCTAAGGAGTGTACAAAAGAATTTTCTAACATAATTACTATCTAATGCTGGTCTAAAGATCTATTTGGACCACACCCACGCTTTTTTATCAGACTACGCTTTACGGCAAGGGTAGAGGTCAAATGAAAATTTGAAAATAACTGAAACAGTTTGAACGCCAATAGCTTTATCATTTCTCGATAGATTTTCGAGATTTTTGATTCAACCAGTTGGAGATTTTACCGACTGTTAAATATCAAAAATATAATTAATTATCGACGTTGAATTCCCAAACAGACCCTGAAATATCTATAACGCGATAAGGATAATGGTTTCCAGCAGGTCTATCACATCAACATAATCAATATAGCCAGGGCCGCCAAATAATTACTACGAAGCGAATCAAGCGAATGTTCTTACATACTTTTTCACTTACTTATGCTAACCCTACGTCCCATTAGAACAGTACCTGAGTACTAATCAAACGGTTTAACGAAGTCTACGTCAACCGGTCGTGTGTTATACACAACCCCACTGATTTTTTTGTTCCGTTCCCTCAACTTTTCCCCGTAATCTTCTATTACGATCTTCCGGGTCGTAAAGTCGCTGATCCCGTGTTCCTTCGCCATTTTTCTCATTGAAAGCACTGGATTCGCCCGAACCTTCCTTTTGATGGCAGCAATAACCCTTGGATAACCCAAGAGCTGTGGCCAGCTTCGTGGATAGTTGTCCTTTCTTTTCGTGGTCTAAGAAAGGGTCACCGGAACACTTCCACGGCGATTGAAATGTCTTTTTGCGACATTTGCTCGAAGGACAAATCACGAATACGCAACCGCTTCGTCGTGGTGCAACTGTCACACTGAGGAAATCGGCTTCTTTTACTCGTAGCCTTCTATGATCTGAATTATAACTTACGTGCATGCAAAGAAAATCAAGGCATTGTATGCACAAGAGTAACGGGAACATTGTTTGTAAGATGGCGCAAACTCTCTCAGCCTATGCAGGTAAGTTTTTATTGGTTGCAAGCTTAAGGTAGACCTTACTGACATTCTCAAAATCAGCGTAATTTTATGAAGGACTGATGAGATATAGGATTAGATGGATGGCCGACGACTTTGCAGTAAGAAAACTGACTATATCACTCAAAAACATATCTCATGTTTGTTCACAACAACAGCTTCTAAATATAGAGATAATATGTGGGTTGTGAAAAGTTTCAAAGAAATAAAAATCGTAACGCTTGCTTTGCATACTATTCAGCTGATTCGAACGCTTTGTTATTTTCCGTCTCGTAATAGTTACTAGGGGCTCCGTGAGGTGTCTCATCGCACCCATCGCCTTCATATGTTCCATAAATCGTTTAGCAGTCATTACAGTTTGTTTACATTTCTCGGCAATTTGAGGGAAACCCAAAAACAAAAACAAAACACCTCCACCTTGGCAGCAGAAGACCGCTTGGTAACCCATCACAGGGCCTATCGTTTTCCAGCAGCTAGGCGATGATTTATTCATAGGGTGGAAAATTGCAGTTTTATATGCATGAATATATGAAGTGCGATTACTTTAGTGGCGCAATTGTAAACAAATCCATACTCATATGCATATTTGCGTAAATGGACAGATCGCGCGCGCGTCTGGTCAGCCTGCCGCGGTCAATGATTTCATTAACTATTCACGCTGTTGTATCTCGAATTGTAACTAACTGATTTCCCTATTTTTTTTTTAGATCGTCAATTATAGGATCGATTCGTTTCTTGTTTTTATAATTGGATTTCACTATTTCTAGATTATTAATAGCTTATTATTATCATTATTATTATTATTATTATGCACAAAGGTTTCCAAACATTCTCACATAAACATGCTTTTGATTTAATTTTTCACCAAGCCTAACTTTGTTTAACGTCATTACAAAACAGGCCTGCTTTAAAAAACTATAGAAAATCGTTCAAACATAATAGATAATGTTAAAAATACTCAACAAACAGACTAAACATGACATTAACCACGGTTGAAACAGTTGTCGCTGCTGATGGGGTTGGTTTCTCCAAAACTGTGCACTCAATTGCTTCAAGCAGTAGGAGGAATGTGATGGGTTGCATCAATTCCTTCGCGTTCGAATGTTTTCGATTGGAATCGATGTAAGAC
This sequence comes from Aedes koreicus, assembly GCA_024533555.2. NCBI lineage: Eukaryota > Metazoa > Arthropoda > Insecta > Diptera > Culicidae > Aedes > Aedes koreicus. The sequence goes on along the minus strand of JAHHFK020005737.1, from coordinate 271,108 downwards.
CTTCCCACGCATGAGAAATCCGAAAGCGTAGATTCGGAAAAACGCCATGGAAAATCCGTAATCAAGAATGTACATTACGTGTATCGTCTTCTTTCAAAGTACACGTCCAGGAGAAACCCACTTTGGCATTCAGGGCACGATTGAATGGCTTTCGGTTATTTTCGATGCAGTGCATGTGTGTATGAATATCATTGCCTTCTTTATTGCATTTTTATTTTGTCCCCTATTGGAGGCCATCACCGTTGGGGGAGAAACTGTGTTGCTCACATTGGAGGGGTACATTTATGCATGTTTGATCTATTTCTGAGAATAAAAATATTTCCTGCATAGTTTTTCTGGTCCAGTGAAGTTTTTATGATTGAATGTCTCAGAGTTGAGTGATGCGATCAGAAGTATATACGTCTGAACGTGGAGAGAGACGACCGTCATCCTAGGTAACTGTGGCAATCTATTCATAGAAAATACCAAAAGCTCGTAGTTTCTACATAATTTTTTCCCTTTTTTTGTTTCACAACAAATTAAATTAATCTATTGCATGTTTTAAATTTAGTGATCTAGAGATGCACTTCCACAGTGGTTAATTTATGGCTTCTGATGTCAATTTTCTCTTTAACATGAGGTATAATTAAATAACAAGTTCAATTAAACTCTATGTCTACCACAAAAGTTCAATTCAGTGGACGCAGTGGTTCTATGCCCCAACAAAAAAACTCTATGTCCAGGGAGTCGAGAAATTGTTCCTAACTGACAATTCCTAGACTAAACAAGAATCAAATTTAGTCACCTACAGCTTGGTAGCACTTGAAGCAACATAAGTAGCGTGCATCCTTACCACATTTGAGAGCTTCAAACATGGCAAGCATAATAGTACTATATGCCCAGAGAAGCTAAAACAAATTTCTAAAGCCAAAATAAACCACAACCTACCTTGCGGTATAAACGACGATTTTATAGTCAAACGTTATTGATAATGATTTATTTAACGCCATAAAATTACATCCCGAAACTGTTTGAAAATACCACTATCATACATTTTCAAAAAAATAAAACATAAATAGATTGATACATAAAAGCGAAACCAACATGAAGTGCTGCTTTCCCAGGACAGTAACTACCTATTTGTTAAACTATACGATACATCAGCAAATTTAAAATTATTGCACCTGGAACCGATGGGTGTGCTTGGATGTTTATATTTACCTGTACCGAGTCGTTGCTTTTGATACCAATCAGTATTAGCATGTTTGTTCTATTTCTGACGCTGTAAATGTGCTCAATTACCGAGTTCGAACGTGTGCCTCCAGTCTAGTGCTAGGTACGGTTGCCGAATTTATTTGGAACAAATTAAATGTGCTTAGCATCATTAATTCTCGATAAATAGTGACTTCAGGATATTTCTCTTATTTCTGTAATTGGATGTTAATGATAAGGATGATCTCAATTGCTCTATCTCAAATAATTATTTTTCGATTTCGGTGTGCATACTTCTTAAGTAAATCTGTAGCTAGATCATTTATAATTCAGAATTTCTCATGAAACTTTTCATGGAACGGTCAACTCTGAAAATTTGCCTACAATGTAACGATGGTCTTAATTGTTACAACGGTTGACGAGAAGCATACATATTAAAAAATCAAAATGATAAAAATCAAAGTTGGTTTTTAGGTTTTGACAGGTTTCCGCCTATAATGCAAGGAAGTGTTTCAGTAACAGTTTTTCTCTTCATATTTCCCTATTCGACAGTTCGAAACAGTGCTCTTCCATGATGTGTTGTAAATAGTCATTTCGACTCAATGCAATTACTTTGTTGTTCCAGAAGTTGATTTTCAAAATACCATGTGGGATGGAGTTGTTCTGCTTGTTTATCTTCATAAATTTGTCTCACTTTGTATTGATGATAAATTTAACATCTAAAGGGTGAGAGCGGATCTCGGAATATTCAAATGTTATTGACCATGGTATCGACTGGTCGTATTTTTTCGATTGTTCTTTTCCTTCTTTAAGCATCGCGCCATCTTTTCACTTTTCACTTCTGTTTACCAAAGTTTTGGATCAAAAATATACCACAAATGCTTTCGAAGCTTCTAAAAAGCTCTTTGCCTTAGCTCTTTGTCATAATAGTATGCCGAACATTGTATGCACTTGAGATCGTCCAATGGCGCGTTTCTTGCAATATCTAGGAGCTTCTATATCACCTGATTTTCCATTCAGTTGCTATCGAAGCTGTTAATTCGAGAGTTTTTCAAGTACAATAACGGGGTATAACTAAAAAATGAGAATTTTCTTCAAGGGTCATATCACATATAATTTTATATGAAAGGGAAAAACTGATTGATTTGACGATTTTTGAAAGCACGTCTCTTTACTTTCAAAAATAAATAATTAATGAATATTTGAATACGGTCAGCTGATCGACGAGGTTTTGAACCTGATATTTGAATAAGAGCGTTTTATAGCTTCTTTATTGATTGGGCGAATGCATCTTTTAATTCTATTAATTCAGTTGTAGACAGTCTTTGGCACTCCAAAAGCCTTTTTTGTGCACCAGTAAACTAAAATATCCAAAGAAATCTTCAATCGGGCGACACAGGGGCAACTTTGGCTTGCGGTTTTTTGGTACATACGGGATGTTTGGCTTTCCAAGAAGGCTTGTATTTTTCTCGCATAATGCGACGACACTTTATTCTGCCAATACACGTTATTTCCATCTGCATGATATGTTTGAAGAAATGGAATCGATATTTTCTACAAACATTGATTTTGGTCACTTCTTAATTAAAAGCCAAACCACTGGGCTTGAACCATGGTTTGGAAATTCCTCTCTCAGATATGGCAAAATAAAACATCACCTTCTGCTCAAACTTATGCTTAAACTTATATTTCACGTTCGGAGATGCAGTAGAAATGTTATCAGAATAATATCGATCGTTACTATTATTATCTAAGTCCTTTCTTGACTATTATTTTAGCCGGCCTCCCACTAACACTCCGATCAGCTGTTCCTGAAGAACATCTATCCTCTACCCCGAGGAAACGATAGATGGTTGAAACTGAAACATTCTCGGTTTTAAAATGGTTCATAGTGAACTTTTCCCGTGATTTAAGTTCGTGTGATAGAACCAACAATCAATGTGCAACTAGTGATTTGAAATTGGTTCACTGTTGTAGAACCCCTAGTTCCGAAGTACACCTTGCAATCTGCCATGCACTCTTGCGCTTTTCAGAACCTTTTGGTACAAGTATCTTTGTTGTTGTTTTGATTCGCTATGTTATTTTGACAGACTATTTGAGAGTGTATTGGTGTGAGTTACGGTCTTAGGGGCGAATCATTAAGCTTGGAACCGGTGTGCTAGTACTTCCTGAGGCAAAAAAACATATTCGTTTTCTTCATGACTATCCACCCGCGGATAGAACTCGTACAATCCGCTCGCGAAATGCTTCTTGCTTCGACGGCATTTTGAACACAACTGAACAAGTTGGAACAAAACAAAACATGCCATTATGTTCCTCCTTGTGGTTGGGTTGTTTTGTCTGGGTCCTTTTTGTCTTTTTGGCTTTGATGTGAGTCGGGGTGGGGCGATGCATCATCATCAGCGGCCTTTGGGCATCGAGGTCGGTGCCTTCTGTATGGGCTTTTTTTTGGTCAATCATGTAATGAATTTGGTTGCAATAATACATATTTAATCGCATTTTTGGTGTATTATATTCGATCGTCTTTGCTCCATTTCATCCATTTTTGAACCTTTTCGTTTTGGGAATGTCCGTATCAATGTTAGGTGTATCGAGCGTTATCATTCCCCTTCATCTAAGACATTCCCATTTCCATCTATGTATGTATGGAAGCTACATGTTAAAATATAAAGGTCTGTATCCACATTAATCCGAACTTCTTCAAATCATTGTAACTTTTGAAATATTGCACGTAGGAATGAAAAATTTCACTGTGGTATACCTAAGAGTCTATGACAAAAAAGAATATGATTGATGTTTACATTTCATGTTGAGTATTCAAGATGGCGACGGAAGAAAAACAAGTGCGCGAGCGAGTTTTGTACGGGCGTACGGCAAATCCTGACTTGTCAATACGGGACCTTGCAAAAACATTGGATTTGCCTAAATCCACTGTTCACGATGTGCTTAAATCATTTTCGGAACGTTTGACGGTGGAGAGGAAACCGAGAAGTGACGAAAACATTGAACGCGCTGATCCTGGCATGGACCGAAAGGTGAAAAGGATATTAACGAAAAATCCATTCGAACGGTGGCTCGTAAAATAGGGATGTCGCCTGGTTTTGTCCAAAAATCAAAACAACGTTTGGGACTTAAGTCGTATAAAGTAAAAACAGTTCCAAATTTCGCAATGACAAACAGAACTTGGCAGCAAAATCACGGGCTCGACCTTTGTACTGCGAATATTTGACGAAGTTTTCATGCGTTGTTATGGACGATGAAACTTATGTCCTGGAGGATTTCAAGCAGCTTCCAGGGCTGGCTTTTTATTCTGCTATGGCCAGAAATGCTACAGCTGAGCATTTCAGAACGAAGAAGGCATCGAAATTTCCCAAAAAATACCTTGTGTGACAAGCAATTTGCACGTGTGGCAAAAAGAGTAAATCTTTCGTCACTACAGGCACAATCAACAAGGAGATCTATCAGAAAGAGCGTCTGCAGAAGCGATTGCTACCCTTCATCAAAAGTCACAAAGAAAAACCTTTGTTCTGGCCCGATTTGGCATCATGCCACTATGCTAAAACTGTGATGGAGTGGTACCAAGCAAATCAAGTGAACATTGTACCAAAAACCTCAAACCCGCCAAATTGCCCAGAGCTACGACCAATCGAGAGATATTGGGCTCTGATGAAGCGGAAGCTTTCTGGAAAGAAGCAAGGAATCAAAGATATCAAACACTTCCAGCAAATTTGAACAAAGACGGCTTCTACGATTTCTGAAGAGTCTGTACAAACCCTAATGGACGGAGTTAAGCGCAAAGTTCGAAAATTTTATGCAAACACCGAATAACTATGTTTTGTCTTCACGAATTGTTAAAACACATCCCATGAATCTGAAATAAACAACTACGACGGAAATATAATGCGAAATTTATGTTTTATTCATGTTTTGTGGTGTCCGGATTATTGCGGATACAGACCTTAAACAAACTAAAACCTTTTTCCGATTTCTGCTTTTGTTTGTTCGTTTGGCCTTTCTTTTGCCCCCCCACGTCCTCCACATTTGTTTTTGTGCATTTTTTGGGCGCGGCGGGCCAGTTTTTTTTTAGTTGTGACATGTGATGGACAACCCCCCTTTTTTTAATTTCCCCCCAACAATTGCCCCCCAGCGTCTAATCAACCCCAGTTGGGGAAAGTTTGGGGGATTTATATTTTTTTTAACGAAATCAATTTTTTTTTCAGAAACCCCCTAAGAGTTGATCTGCCATAATGGACAGAGGCCAGATCCGGCCAGAAGAGAGAAGGAATGTCATGCTTCCGATAAAGTGGAAGCAACCTTTTCTGCAAGCAGTCGTTTCGGTAAATTTCAGCATTCATTGTTCCTTTTGTATAGACATAGAGCACCTTCTCAATGAGTTTTTCCGTCGCAACAGTCGTATCTGCAATTGTGACACTCTCCCCAACCAGGTTGGTATAGAATTGAGATCTCGGCAGTGTTCTGCAATCCTCTTCCACGTACGTTTCGTTGTCCCTGAAAACATACTGGTAGGGATTGTCCAAAATACTGTTGTACAGTTTTTGGCACGACACTTCTGCAACGAACATTGTTTTGGTACTTTGTGCTTTTAGTATGTCTTCAAATCATTTCTTTTCTTAATCCGCTGGATCATCTCGATGATGGTCCTGTATTTTTTGGCCAAAAAACGAGCAGAGCCTGATTTGTTCTTCTGAATATAATCGACGACTTTTTGGTCCAATTCGGGATTGCTGAAATCGAGTATTCGTCCAGTTCTCGGCAGATCCTGCAGGGTCTACTGCTGACCATACTTTCCAATCATTCGTTCTACACTTGCTGGATGCTTTTTGTCTTTTTTGGCAACCTAATAGTACGAAAACACCCTTCGACCAAGTGTACAGAATATTTTTTCGTACTTCAAGTTCAATCCACGACATTTTGCAAAAAAACTGTTATAATGACGACAATGCTAGCAAGTATTATTACTCCAAAATATGACTCTATGCAAAACTTGAGCTCCATACGACATGTTTCAGGGGGTGCCTGTAAAGCTCAATTCAAAGTAAATCTGGACGCACGGTTTAATACACCACCGCGTCCCTGGTCTCTGGAACAAAACACGTTTGACGGGCATTTGTTGATGTTTCATTGACAAAGAAATTGGTGAAAAGTTTTTTCTCGATTGATCGACGCATCTCAAAATTACGGATCATGGAACTTGAGAAATTGTGCACAAACATCCTTCTAGAGAATCCTTCGTGGTCTGCCTCAAAAATAGCAAAAGTGTTAAAGTTCCCAAAGTCAACGGTGTGTCTTGTAATCAAACGTTACAAGGATACTCTGAGTGTGGATAGAGCACAGCGCATCTATCATAAAAGTGACAATAGGGATAAAGAGCTGAGGAGAAAGGTCTTGAGGTACGTGAAAGACATGAGTTTGCTCGGAAACTAATGATTTGGCAAGGAATCTGCAGGTTTTCATCACATCTCACACAATTACGTCGAAGGTTTACATTAAAGAGTGTCTGAAAAAGCGGATTTTACCCTTCATTCGGCAACACAAGTTCAACGTTATGTTTTGACCGGATCTAGCCAGCTGCCACTACTCTAAGAAGGTTATAGAATGGTATGCTGCAAACAAAATTATTCCTTGTCGCCAAAGAGATTAATCCTCCGAATTGCCCTGAGTTCAGACCGATCGAAAAATTGGGCAATTGTCAAGCGAAAACTTCGAGGATGCGTTAAAGAAGCGACAAATGCATAACAAATGCGTTTAAAGTGGAATAAGTTCGCCGGTACAGTGTCACCAGCGACTGTGCAGATCATGATGGCATCGATCACAAATAAAATGCGACAGTTCGATCGAAACGGTGAAATGTAATAACTTGTTATACATCGTTTAAAAGCTGAATAAATACCCTTTTGTTTGACGTTTTGATCAACCGTGTATGTTATTTAATTCTTGAATTATGATCACTTCAATGCGTCCAAATTTAATTTGCATCGGGCATTATATGCTACCAGCTTGTTATTTTCCTTTGCTAGGGAAACCTTTGCTTGTGGTATACATTTCGTTCTTAATCGACCAAGCAAAATGTATAAAAAAATAGAATCCAGAAAATTTACGTAGATTTTACAAAATTCAATCACCGAAGGAATTTTATTCAGTTCGTTCGATTCGTTTATTTTCTATAGAACAAACGTGTCTTTTGGTCAAAAGTTCAACGCGTTCAACGAGGTCGAATAAACTACTGAAACTACCTAACTCAACCACAACTCGAAGAAGTTTCACACAGTTTTTGATGGCAAAGGGTAAATGCACCCTTCTTTTTGGGGAAATGCTCCTTAAACTTTGGAAAAATGCTCCTTAGATGCGTTTGCCCGGCATAATGCAATCGGAGGTATTAACCTTCTGGTTAGCGCTTGCCGGGTGTTTTGACGGGTCTTCAGTTTTTTTCAAGATTGTATAGTTTTGACGGGTTTTAAGTTTCTGATTTTAAGAGTCGTCAAAACGAAATTAAGACTTTACAAAATGAAATTAAGACTCGTCAAAATGAAATTTAAACCCGTCAAAACTACCTCGAAGATTGTGGAGCGAGGCTCCGTTATACAATCTTGAAGAAACTTAAGACCCGTCAAAACAACCGGCAAGCGCCAGAAGATAAATACCTCCGATTGTATTATACCGGGCAAGGGGGCGACCCCGGCCTAGAGGTTAACATCCATACCTCTCACGCCAAAGTCACGAGTTCGAATCTCACCCCCGGACAAGTTACGAAAATACCCAAAAGGTGTTTGAGTGACTACGACGGGAGATGAACCAGCCCAGGGCTGAAAATCTCGATAATCAAGGAACTAAAAAAAAAAAACTACTATACCGGGCAAACGCATCTAAGGAGCATTTTTCCAAACTTTAAGGAGCATTTCCCCAAAAAGAAGGGTGCATTTACCTTGCTGCCGTTTTTGATCAAGATTATCAAAGGGAATGAGAAAAAGTAAAATTCGATCGAATAGTAGAAACTGGTGAGTTCATTCCAGTTGAAGAAATTATGTGCGTTTCACATCTACTTTGTTTTCGCCGACCACTTTCGATTTTCATGGGGATCATCTAAGAATCCCAAAAGATCTTCCACTTTTCTTCGACAATGAAAATTATCAAAATTTTCAGATTTTATCGGGTCGGTTCATACTTAGATCCTACCTTCAGACGAATAATATTATTGTAAATTAGAGCAAATACCGACTTAACCTGTCAGCACTCGCGCCAACTTTTGTAACACGAGCATCTCGTCATAGGGATCATATAGAATGTTCCCGGAATATCTCGTCATAGGGATCACATAGAATGTTACTGTCTTGACCAAAGTTATTCAGTAGGTCTTTTTATTGGCGAACAATTTTGGATTCTCTCAATACGCGGCGCTAGTGTGCTAATTATTTTCAGGAATATCCTATATCTTGTTATCTTGACCAGATAGAATGTTTCTGTCTTCGACAATGTTGTTCAGTGGAACAAAACCAGATCAATGACTAGCAGTTCACAATCTTCCCGCTATGCGGCACTGGTGTGCTAAATATTTTCAAAAATATGTTGTATCTTGGTATCTTGACCAGATAGAATGTTTCTATCTTGGACAATGTTGTGCAGTGGAACAAAACCTTTTGAATGATGACCATTAGTTCACAATCTTTCCGCTATGCTGCGCTGGTGGAACTGGGTTTCCTGACCAAGCTGTAACTTGGCATTTTGACCATTCAAAAGGTCGTCGATAAAGGTGTTCACTGAATAAGACCTTTTCATTGGTGACTATCAGTTCCGAAGCTGTCCACCACGCGGAGCTAGTGTTCTTGTACATTTTTGGAAGTCTCAAATACAAGTCTTCAGCAAAGCTTTCTTTTGATTTGTGACCAGTAAGACAAAGAGAGTCTACCAATCAAACCCGTGATTCCAGTGGAGCTCCGAGACGAGCCTTTACTACAGTATCTTCTCGCTCTGATGTTGTGACTTTGCATTCCAGTCTCTCGCACAGCAATCAAATGTCTTTCTCGGATTTGACAGCAAATTGGCTCAATATCGTTACCCTGTTGTCAAGTCCAGTCCGAGATCGTACTAACGGATCTACTGAATGAATGCTCTGCTGTCAGGGCTGGCCAGTGACAAGCGGTCGTGTACAGCAGAGCAGAGCGGGGCAAATGCGCGAAATTCACAACAGTTTCCATTATTTATATAATTCTTTACATGCGTTACATGTTTTTTTCGCCCACACGCAAATAAGAAACACCATTTTAGTGAAGAAAATTTCTCGACATGCGACTGGCGTTGACAGCATTAGCTGGGCTATCCAGCTCCAACGATGTTCTTCATTTATGTGACCGAAAAATAAAAGCATTAAAATCTTTCTTCTTTCACTTTCTCACGAAAAACCTCGTACAAACCTCACACCTCCGTCCATGATGATAAAGAAGGAGCCAAAACACTGCATTGAATTCAGCGGCTGCGTGCGTCAACTTTGAAATTATTCAAAATGGACGGACTGACGCAGCGTCAATGTGAAGTGACCAAGTAGAGACGTCGGTGGAAAAGGAACTTGACTCGGTCAAAACCCTCCGTCAAAACTGACGGTGATGTACTAATGCGAGTCCAGTTTAAGGCTTTTTGACGAATACAATCATATCTGTTTCTACGCAATCTTGATTTAAGCATTCATGCAATATAGATACAGTATTTTTAATACTAGTTGATTTTTTTTATGGTGTTTTGAAACATGTTGCACTAAATTTTGTTGAAAATTGAGATCACACCAGTCTGCATTGTGCTCTCATGCCGTGCGGTTCTATTTTCTATTTGCTGAAGGAAGTGCTATTGCTACCTAACGCTACACCAAATCTTAAACAGCACTTTTCAGTGCTAAATAATACCTACAATTTTTAGATTTCCTCTTATTCCTTTTCGATCCTTGTTAGGCCCTTCGGGTAACCCGGCTTGGATATCGCATTGGAAAATTCCTCTTCGGTCCCTCGGATTCTTATAGTTATCTGCTTGGACGTCGATTTGGAGCAAATTACTCTGCCACTATGGCAAATAAGCGCAAACGAAAAGGGCAATCTATTGATTCGCCTGCAAATCAAATTAATGTGAGTAATCAATTTGATATGCTCACAGATGATGAGAGTGATCCATCATCTAATCAAAATTTGAACAAACTTTCTCGATTGAGAAAGGAAAAAGTTCCCCCTATTGTGGTGGCAATTTCGGATTTCCATGCTTTTCGCAAGGAAATCTTAACATTTGTTGAAGGTGTGAAATATTCCCTTCAAATCTCCAGACGAGGTGAATGCCGTTTGCATGCTGAAACCTTGGACGGATTCAAACGCCTTCTTGAGTATCTTACTCAGAAGAACCACAATTTCTTCACTTACGACACCAAAGCTGAGCGTCTTTTCAAGGTTGTCTTGAAAGGACTGCCCAGTGGTGAATCTCTCGATGAAATTAAAAACGAGTTAATAAAATTACTTGGAATTAGCCCAGTCCAAGTAATTAAGATGAAAATGAAATCCCGGCCTGGCGATTCTCGCAAAGGGATTTCAAACGATCTCTACTTAGTTCACTTCAAGGCAAGTGAACTTAACAACCTTAAGGCTTTAGAAAAAGCAAGCCTTTTGCTCCATGTCAGAGTGAAGTGGGAACATTTCAGGAAGACTGGAGCCAATTTCCAAAGCCTCACCCAATGCCGTAAGTGCCAGGGATGGGGTCACGGAACAAAGCATTGCCATATGGTTGGTAAATGCATGAATTGTGGTGATTCCTCACACACTAAGGACGACTGTCCTGTGAAGGAAGATCCTCAAAAATTCAAATGTTCAAATTGTGGTGAAAACCATAAATCAAATTTTTGGGAGTGCAAGACTCGCAAAGCAATTTTGCAGTCACGCTCTAAACGCCAGGTAGGAAACAATATACGTTCCCGACCAGCTACTACCCATTCTGCAGCTGTTAACAACGATCAGCAAAGAACTAATTCCTACCAAACCGTCGGTAGAAACAGCGGACAGGTTTTTCCATCCGCAACTGTAACTTCAAACGCTCAACGAGGAGTAAATACTATTTCGATACCTGCAGGTACCAACAGGGTTCAATCTGCAAACCCTACATTCTTACCCAACCGTGTTGTTAACAATGTTCAACATGTAAATGGAACCTACCTACGCTGCCGTTGCAGCGGGTAGAAACCAAAACCAAAATTCCCACGGGACTTCTGATGAATTTGATTTAGGTAACATATCCGCTCCTAAATTAGAATTTTTACAGCAATCGTTAATCGACATGATAACCGATATGCTAAAAACTAATTCCATGTTTGAAGCTATCCAAACTGGTATTAAATTTGCCAATAATATTGTCATGACATTGAAGTTCAGTAATGGATTTTAAGTCATTAAATATTTTGAATTGGAATGCTCGATCCATCAGAGATAACGAGGATGAGCTATTTAATTTTTTAAGAGTTCATAACGTGCATATTGCTGTTATAACTGAGACTTATCTCAAACCTGCCCATAAGGTCAAAAGAGATCCAAATTATTTTGTTTACCGAAATGATCGCCTTAATGGAGCTGGTGGTGGCGTTGCCATCATTGTCCATAGGCGTATCAAACATCACATTCTTTCTTCATTTGAAACCAAAGTTTTTGAAACTTTGGGGGTTTCAGTTGAAACAAAATTTGGCCAATTTACTTTTATAGCTGCCTATTTGCCTTTCCAATGCACTGGTCAGCAAAAGAACTGGCTCAAGGGTGACCTCCAGAAACTTACCCGTCATAGGTCTAAATTCTTCGTTATTGGTGATTTCAATGCAAAACACCGCTCATGGAATAATTCGCAAAGCAATGCCAATGGTAATATACTTTTTGATCATTGTTCCGCAGGCTACTACACTATTCAATACCCAAACAGCCCAACTTGCTTTTCTTCAGCCAGAAATCCCTCAACTATTGATTTGGTCCTAACTGATTCATGTCAACTTTGTAGTCAACTGATTACCCATGCTGACTTTGGTTCTGATCACCTTCCAGTTACATTTGAAATATCTCAAGAAATTATTTCTAATTCCATCAGTTCTTCTTTCAACTACCACAGAGCTAATTGGGATCAATATCGAACATCTATGGAACACAACTTTGATCCTAATGTTCCATTGCAAACAAAAAATGAAATTAATAATGCTCTTGAATCTCTGGCTTTCTCAATACCATAAAAAGACAAAAAAAATTTTCACCATTGCGATGCGCGCCACATATTCCACATTGTATGGGTGTCGGCTTTGCTTCATTCACCCCCACCCATGCGCGCGGGTGTTTTTTTTTATTTTTTTTTTGTTTTTTCCCGCGCGAAAAAAGAGTCGCGGGACCTTAATAATAAGTTTTTTTAAAGCGGGGGGCCCCCCCGGAATTTCCCCCGCCTGAAATCCCATGGGGTCAACCGGAACTTTTTCTCCCCGCCCCCCAGGCGATACCGGGAGACGTCCTCGACCAATGACCGTGCGAGATCCGGTCGGCCGCGTTCAGCGAGGACGCCACGGGTCATCAAGATCGTGAGGGAGCGAATTCGGCGCAAAAAGAACCGCTCAATCCGGAAAACGGCTGCAGATCTCAACGTTTCCATTGGAACCGCTCACACCATACTCACCAAGGACCTTGGTTTCAGGCCTTACAAAAAACGTAAGGTCCATGGCGTTTCGGAGGCTACCAGCAAAAAGCGGTTGGATCGAGCTAAGAGGATCCTCTCTCGGCACGCTGGTCAGGAGTTTGTTTTTTCGGACGAGAAACTGTTCGTGCTGCAGCAGCCGCACAATGTGCAAAATGACCGGGTGTGGGCGCCATCGAGGGACAGCATTCCTGAATCCAATATAAACATCCCTCGGTTCCAAAGTGCCGCGTCGGTGATGGTTTGGGGGGCAGTATGCAAACGTGGTAAGCTACCCTTGGTGTTTATTGAAAAAAAACGTCAAAATCAACGCGGCGTACTACAAAACTGAGGTTTTGGAAAAGGTTGTTGCCCCCAGTCTCCGAAGCCTCTACGGCGATGAGCACTACGTGTTCCAGCAGGACGGTGCACCAGCCCATACGGCAAATGTGGTTCAAGCCTGGTGTCGGGACAATTTAACCGACTTTCTGTACAAAACTTTGTGGCCTCCCAGCTCCCCGGACTTGAATCCTCTCGACTTTTTTGTTTTTTCCTATATGATGGCGAAGCTGAACGAATACAAGGTCAGCACTTTGGATCATTTCAAGACGGTAATTCTCAAAATCTGGGACGAAATGCCCATGCAGTCCGTGCGTGCCGCCTGCGACGCGTTCGAGAAACGTTTGAAGCTCGTTAAGGAGTACAAAGGGGGGTCATTCCAAGAGAAATGTTGTAAACGTTCCTTGTAAACATAGCTTTCAATAACATAAATCCAAAAAATAAAAAAACATGTTTTCATTTTTTTAACAAATTTTGAAAGTGTATCCGAACTTATTGAACACCGTGTAGAGCAAGAGCTGCTTCAATGCCAAAATGCGAGGTTAAATTCGATTCAGTTATAATTGATGACGATCTTCAGCTCTTGATTCGTCTGAAAAATGTACGTAGGCGTCAATATCAAAGAACACGTGATCCCGCTATGAAAGTCATATGGCGAGATTTACAAAAACAAATTAAAAAACGCTTCTCTGCCCTGAGGAACAAACATTTTGAAAATAATGTGTCAAAATTAGATCCGAGTTCCAAACCTTTCTGGAAACTCTCTAAAATATTGAAAAAACCTCAAAAGCCTATACCAGCGCTTAAGGAAGGTGATAAAATTTTGCTCACAAATGCGGAAAAAGCTCAAAAACTTGTTAAGCAGTTTGAGAGCTCCCATAATTTCAGTTTGGGTCTTACAAGTCCTATTGAGGATCAAGTTTCCAGGGAGTATCTGAATATTTTCTCACAAGAAAATATTTTTGATGATTCTTGGGGAACTGATTTGGATGAAGTAAAAACTATAACTAAAAAATTTCAAAATATGAAAGCACCAGGTGATGATGGAATTTTCTATATCCTCATCAAAAAACTCCCTGAGAGTACTTTGTCTTTCTTGGTAAAACTATTTAACAGATGTTTTCATCTGGCATACTTTCCAGATAAATGGAAAAATGCAAAAGTCGTACCTATCTTGAAGCCAGACAAAAATCCGGCTGAAGCTTCTAGCTACCGACCAATCAGTTTGCTTTCTTCAATAAGTAAGCTTTTTGAAAAAATAATTTTGAACAGAATGATGCTTCACATCAATACAAACTCAATTTTTGCTGATGAACAGTTTGGATTTCGCTAAGGGCATTCAACTACGCATCAACTTTTGAGAGTTACAAATTTAATTCGTTCAAACAAAGCTGAAGGCTGCTCCACTGGAGTTGCTCTTCTAGACATAGAAAAAGCATTCGACAGTGTTTGGCATGAAGGTTTGATTGCGAAACTGAAAAAGTTCCATTTTCCGCTTTATATCATGAAATTAGTTCAAAACTACTTAACTGATAGAACTTTGCAAGTAAATTATCAGAATTCTAAATCTGATCAATTGCCTGTCAGAGCTGGTGTTCCTCAAGGTAGCATTCTTGGGCCAATACTTTATAACATTTTCACTTCAGATCTCCCTGATTTACCTCAGGGCTGTCAAAAATCTTGCTTTGCTGATGACACAGGCATTTCCGCTAAAGGAAAAAGTCTTCGTGTTATATCCAGGAGGCTACAAAAAAGCTTGGACATTTTTACAGATTATTTTCAAAAATGGAAGATTTCTCCTAATGCTTCCAAAACTCAACTTATAATATTCCCACACAAGCCTAGAGCTGCATTTTTGAAACCAAGTAATAGTCATATGGTCACTATGAACGGAGTTCCAATTTCTTGGTCAAATCAAGTAAAATATCTTGGACTGATACTTGATCAAAAATTAACTTTTAAAGATCACATTGAGGGCATTCAAGCCAAATGTAATAAATATACAAAATGCTTATATCCTCTTATAAACAGAAAATCCAAACTTTGTTTGAAGAACAAACTTCTAATATTCAAACAAATTTTTAGACCGGCCATGCTTTATGCTGCTGTGCCAATATGGTCTAGTTGTTGTGCTACTAGGAAAAAAGCACTTCAAAGGATTCAGAACAAAGTTCTGAAAATGATTTTGAAGCTGCCACCCTGGTTCAGTACTATTGAATTACATAGAATTTCAAACGTTGAGACTCTAGAAGAAATGTCCAACAAAATAATTCATAATTTTAGACAAAAATCATTGCAGTCTTCAATTGCAATGATCAATTCTCTCTATAGATAAGAACTAGTTTTAAGAAATCAATAATTATTCTTACACGCAGGCAAAAGGAACCCTGTTAAAAATACTGAATAGACAAAGTAAAAATAATATTAACACAATTAGATATAAATGATAGCATATAAGGTTGAAATGTTTATTACTTAGCAGGATCAGCTAGGTTAATATATGAATGTAAAATAATGTAAAAATTTGGAATAAATAAAGAGTTAAAAAAAAAAAAACTATTTGAACATGAAAAACAGTGTACAAGTGCTTACCTTTGCTAGCAGTTGCTGAGAAACGAGATGAATTACTGGTTTTCACAGCGATACAATTATAGCATTACTTTTAAACAGCAAAAAACCTTAATTTACCAGGGCCTAATTTAACTTGAACTCGTAGAAGCAGAAAGCGTGGTTTGTTTTTGTTTATTATTTTCGTCGTTTGACAGTTTATCAGAGCCTAGGGTGGCTCTAATAACTTTCGTTGCCTCAAAGATAGGGTGGAGTGATAATTCTTTTAGTTTAGATATATGAATGCTGCAATTTAAACACCTGTTTATATTACCACCCCTGTTTTTTTTTAACTTTATTTATTCCAAATATTACATTATTTTACATTCATATATTAACCTAGGTGATCCTGCTAAGTAATTAACATTTCAACCTTATATGCTATCATTTATATCTAATTGTGTTAATATTATTTTTACTTTGTTTTAACAGGGTTCCTTTTGCCTGCGTGTAAGAATAATTATTGATTTCTTAAAACTAGTTCTTATCTATAGAGAGAATTGATCATTGCAATTGAAGACTGCAATGATTTTTGTCTAAAATTATGAATTATTTTGTTGGACATTTCTTCTAGAGTCTCAACGTTTGAAATTCTATGTAATTCAATAGTACTGAACCAGGGTGGCAGCTTCAAAATCATTTTCAGAACTTTGTTCTGAATCCTTTGAAGTGCTTTTTTCCTAGTAGCACAACAACTAGACCATATTGGCACAGCAGCATAAAGCATGGCCGGTCTAAAAATTTGTTTGAATATTAGAAGTTTGTTCTTCAAACAAAGTTTGGATTTTCTGTTTATAAGAGGATATAAGCATTTTATATATTTATTATATTTGGCTTGAATGCCCTCAATGTGATCTATAAAAGTTAATTTTTGATCAAGTATCAGTCCAAGATATTTTTTTATTTTATCAAACAAAAAGAGGTCCCCCCTCATAAACAACACAATAATACTTTTGTTTCAAAAAAAAAGCGCGCCCGGGGTGTGAATCCCCCCCCCTTTTATTTTCCCCCCCCCCCCCCCCCCCCTTAAAAAATAAAAAAAAACAAAAAAAGAGTTTACCAGAGTTTTGGTAAAAATGTGGGGAAAAAATCAAAAATTTTAAAAAAAATTTTCACCGAAAAATAGAATATTTCTCACCCATAAAAACCCCCAAAAAAGGCGTGCCACGCCGCGGGGGAGAAAAAATCACCCCCCCCCAAATTTTAACTTTTTGGGTACCGGCGCATCCGTATAAAGGGCTAAACTGTCCAATACCGTCGGGATGTCGTTTTTTCCACAAATAACAGACGACTTACTCCCAGGGTGGCCACAGACTCGGGAAAATCGGGAAATGCGGGAAAAATGCGGGAATCAAATATCATCGGGAAATATGCGGGAAAAAGTCGGGATTTTCAAAATTCATCGGGAATTTTTGTCATATGGCAGGACAAACTACTTTTTCACACCTTTTTCAAACTGATGATTTGAGTAGAATATGTGTTCATTTCCTGCTGACTTGGTTAAACATGTTCAGTGTGTGTTAGCTCTCATAACACTGTTGCCGTTTTCAATTAATTATGCCATTCGCTCCTCCAACCCACTGGGAAAACATGAGGCTCGTCGGTTCGATCGTCGAGCTTCAGTTCAGAGCCCGACGGTTAGGCCGATGAGCCTGACATTGTATCAGGGCGAATCCTATGTTTAGCGCGCGAATAAAGACGCACACTTTCATTTTAAAAATACCATAAAGTGTCAGTCCATTTGTACAATAGACAAGTATTTGTCACTGCATGTGGACAGAAACCTATTGTATCAGTCACCTTACAGCAATAACAAAGACACCGACTGTGACATTTTTTTTTATAAACGAATGCTTTTCAACAAATGAGCTGTGCATGTTGATCATTAGAATCATCTCATCTCAAGCTCATAAAGAACTTCAGATAAAAATTTGAGGTTTCTTTTTCAGGTTTATCAGTTTTTCCACTGAAATTCTGCGACGTTCGTTGGGTGGAAAATAAATAAAATAAACGGAACTATCAATACTTTTTCTTCATTTCTTTTAGTTCTAGCAATAAATTACTGTCCACTCCTAGAGCCTCTCATGTTGATGGAAAATTATATGCTTCTGACAAATTTCAAAATAAAGTTGCTAAAAGAGCGCCACAAATGTTGCCCCATTTAAGAAGGATTGTGGACGAAGTCAGGAAACAGGAAGAAAGAAATCTGATGGAAAGTCATCCAAATTCCAAACGGAACTTTTTGTCGGTATTCGGATCAAAAGTTTTCGATGTTGTGGCTGTCGTATCTCAGGGAATACCAGATCGAATCTCTTTCTTTTCGACGATTTGACGTCGTTAAAGCCACTGTGGAGAAAATGGTTAAACCCGAGCATCTGACAGTTCAAGCAAAATCGAAATAGAATTGACGGAGAGCATTCTTCTGTCAGCCGTTAATCTAAATCGGCAATCAGGAAACAAGGGAATTTGCCAAATTTTTAAAATTAAAAATGCAAATGTAACGTCCTCTTGTTAACCGTTAACCGTGATGTTATAACTCACTTCATGGACCCAGTTAAAAAGCATGAGGAGCTGTGTCTGGAAACTTTCGTCGATAAAGACCATCTGAGCGCTGCGGTTGCTAACAAAGTGAAAGAAGAATTTGGGCAACTGTGCTCGAAGCAGTCTTCAAAGACGATGCTTGCCGGATTCCAGAAAAAAGAACAGCATTCCAGAAATATTTCGGCTACAACTGATTGGTCATTCTAAGAAGGAGCTGCCAAGTTTGATAACATTTGTTAAAAAGGTGCTGATCCTGTCGCATGGAAATGCGACGATGGAGCGAGGATTTTCGATAAATGAAACGTGTCTGGTGGTGAACCAAACTGAAAAGAGTTTGGTAGCTCAGAGAATTGTCTACGATGCCATAACGAACGGTGGAATTGTCAACGACGTTGAAACACGAAGTCCTTGTTACAATATGCACGCAACACAGGTGCCAAATACGGTGATAGCACGAAAAAGTGAAGAAGATCTGCAAGAGAAAGAAGCGAGAATGAAGAGAGAAGCAGAAAGAACAGCAAAGAAAATGAAGCTTTTGGCCGTGCATTGACGAGCAAATAAAAATGCTTCTGAAAGATGGATGCCAACTAGACCGCATTTATTTCGCTCGTGGTTCCCCCACCGGCTGGCTACAAATTCCCCACTGGCTTGGTTAACCGACTGCATAATTGATGGCTGCCTAGTCAAAGGCGTTAGAGCCATCAGCTACCTGGCGAATGGTTGCTCCATGGTACTTGTCACCGCCAGCTACCAATTCAGTACTGGCTCATTGCCCTTCTAAACAGGCTCTTAGGCTGCCCTGCGAAGGAAGCATTTTGCGAAGGTGCACTCATTTTATATCGTTCACTGCTGCATATGAGATGACCCTGACTTACATTTGAAGTCTGTGATAGGAAAAAACTTGGCATTGAATAAATTTACGATGCAAAACAAAATTATAAGACATCACTTTATATTTGCGTTATTTTCAATAATTTAAGGGCCTGTTTATAAACCACGTAGACTAGTTTTTGAAAATCTCCCTTCCCCTCGTAGACTTACATTTTTTTGAAATTTTGCATTGAGCGTAGACATTGATCAGAACCCCCTCTCCCCAGAAAAGTCTATGAGGTTTATGAATAGCCCCTATTGTTGAGAATCGATAGTTTTCAATATTGAAATCGACGCATGGAAATATTTCCGATCAATTGGAGCAGACATTTTGAAAATGTTTGGAGAAACGACTGAGATATTAACGCTCAAAACCTGACCGCTTTTCGTGACGGTCGCAACGGCGTGCAAAATACGAGGCCATAGCAGGCTATGCAATACGCAAAAGGCTCGATTTGCAGCTGCTATCCGTCATTGTGCCTTATTGAAACAAGTCAGAAGCATTACAGATTGAACTATTTCCTCAAAAATTTTAAAAATATCTATTAATCCAAAATATCCAACTCATTTTTTCAGTCGGGAAAATTAGGCAAAAATGCGGGAGAAATGCGGGAAAAATGCGGGAATTGTTAAAGTAAGATTGTGTGGCCACCCTGTACCCCCCCCGACAAAAAAAAAAAAAGCCCCCCCCCCCCAAGAGAAAAACAACAAAAGATAAAAAAAAACGACCAGTTACTCACACAAAGCCCACAAACAAAATAAATAAAAAAACACAACTAACAAAATATGGGAAAAAGGAAGGAAGGAAAAAAAAAAGATAAAAACCATCTTTTTTTTTTTTTTTTTTTTTCACAAAATTGTGTTTTTTTTTTTTTTTTTTTTAAAAAAATTTTCCAAAAAAAAATTTAAAAATTTTTCCTTTCTTATTATTATTCCACAGTCTGCACTTACGAAGAAACAAATGTTCAAATGAATTACAGAAATATTTTTTGCATTAAAAAAAAGTATCATAAAGTACGGAGGAATCCGATTACAGCTAAAGTGAGATTAAACATCGTAGTATCTAAAACTGAAATTGATTATAACTTTCTGGCTATTTTTCAAACTGTAGGGAATTGGCTGGTATCGTCATTATCGCTGATTTTGTGCTCTCTTTATCACCAATTACTTTGCTTAAACAGCTCGAAAAATCATTTTTCAAGAGTACCATCTCCGACGTTTAACCGCACTTCTGCCTTACCTGGATTCCTCCATTACAAATATTTTTTCTGCATCGACCCAACATTTTGATACGTTCATTATTTCGCTCCAGATAGATGCCGCTTGAATTGATGAGCTAGAATAAAAACAAAAGCAAAAGTTATTGCTTCAAATATTGGGACAATGAATTATTTATTGAAAGATTAATGAAAAAAATAATTACGTTTTTGCTAAGAAAAACATGGCGAATCCGTTGCTTCAATGACGAAAATTTTATTCAGTTTTGGGTTAATAATACCGTCCAATAGTGAAAAATGAACATTGCCCAAATGTCAGTAAAAATTAATGTTGATTATCATTTAATTTTACCGATATTTTTGGTATTGTCAAAAATACCTAATTTTAGGTAAAATATATACATAATTTTTGGTATTCTCATCTTAGCGTGCATGGCAGTTGACAGATAAAAAGCCGAGCCTCGGCTTACAACACTGCTAAACCGATATTTCGGCATGATAGGCAGCTGAGGTCGGTTGAAGTTTGGTTAACTTATGGCCACCCTGAACTCAGTGATCGGCTCCTAGTGTTGCCGAGAATCGGTTTAATAAAGAAGTTACCCGATATTTCAGTTTCTAGTGATGCTGAGACACGGCATCGTTCGACTTTTTGCCGAGTTATCAGTTAAATATAAAAATGGACTGAATTCAGCTAAATGTTTAACCGAGCCCGTGAATATTTTTTTTTAGTGTGTATATCGGGGTAGCAGCAGGAGAAATGCTCAGGAACTCTATGATACCAGGAAGGAGGCTTTTTCTCGAAAGATCTGCTTCCGCAAATCGAAAGGTCCGCACAGATCCGTGTGCACCAACTCTGGCTTGCCCTTGGCTCGACTCTCGTTCCGCCGCTCTTGTGACGCCTGTGGTGCTGCCCGCCGCTGTAAGACGCTCCCCCATCGCTGCTGTTTTCACGTAGGACTTACGTCTCTCTTTTTTATTTCTGCATAGGCCGCCGTTCTATTTTTTTTTTTTTTTAATCGAATGCGTTACGCGGGTTCGAAGATTTTGAACGATAATATCTCCTCTCTGGCCCACAGAAATGTTATAATACGTATTTCATTCGAAAGGTAGCACATCAAAGCTGAATCTCTGATGCTAACTGAATTCATTACATTTGTTTAAACTAATTAAAAAGTACTTCAAAGAAAAATTTTAAACGCACAAAGCTATTGGTAAAAAATGACATCATATTTGCGCCACGCTCTCCCATGTGACCAATTCACAGAGTGGTGTCCTTCCAAACGTCCTGCAGCCCAGCCGTATACAACAAAAATCCGTCCTTTTCAGGACGATCAAATCAATTAACCGATTAAAGAGTATGTTTGATTGAAATTTCTCTTGAGCTCATCGAAATTTTCATTACCACGCACTGTTCAACATGGCGGCGTTGCTTAAAAAGCCGCGTCCCGGAGAAAATTGCCAAATCAATCGCCCACGTCAGCTTTGTGGTCAAGCGGTTAGCGGCGTCACTCGTCGTTCAAGCGATTGACATGAAGTAAGGGTTCGATTCCCGCTCTAGCCAGTGGAACTTCTCGCAAAACGAAAATATCCATACTGGTCCACTGGGCGTTAGGTTAGTTGTTCGTTGTAATTCGCTCTATGTTCAATGTAAATTTAAACACAGGATCCATTTAACTCTTACAAGCCCGTTGGACATTCAACAAACAAAATATTATTAACAGTTAATTCGACCCGAACTGCAGTTTCTATGAATTTTCGCGAAGAACCAATAGAAAAGCCTCACACAGACTGAATAAAATATTGTAGAGGAAAGGCTTGTAAGATGGAACAGCGCCACTTTTGACATACACAGCGACAACCTCATTAACCTCATTTTTTTTAGTATTCTTCAATTTTCATTTGCTTTTGGAGTGAATACACTCATTCGATTTAGCTCTACCAGGTTTCATTGTTCGAAAGTGTTGGCATAATTAAAATAGCAATAGGATTTCGAAAATAAGCCATAATTTTTTTTTATGACTATAAATAATCAGTTCCTTGGGCAAAGTTGGAGCCTTTTAGTTCCTCTTTCGAAAGATGTCTTTGGATCCGCGAAAAAATTAAAAATTATACATGTTACGAGCAAAAAACGGATCGTGTTCCATCTTACAAGCCTTTCCTCTAGAAATTTATTAATTCGATGACATCAATTTGTTCACATCAACAAGCAGTCCTACGTCAACTTTGCAGTTATGTCACTGACATAAATCACCCTTTCGTTTTTTTCGGTCCCTGCTTCAGCTTGACGTTTTGCAGAATTTTGGTTTTGACTGCGTCGGTTGACGAAGCTTGACCGGATGCTTCCATGCCCCTGGGAGCGTAATACTTCGGCAGTCCCATCAATAGCAACAATGGCAACCACTCGTTGCTAACAGCAACATTCATATCCGCCAGTTTGTGGCTCGTTGAAACCATAGCATCGGTTGTTTAAAACTTTCCAGCCAAATCGTAGTGAGGCGTCATATTGGAAAGCCTTTTTCAGCATTTCCCCGCCTTTTTGCGTCCTTTGCGGCCAGCACCAAACTACAGTTGACCTTCTCCAAACTGAGACAGATGGTGGCCAACGCCCTGAGCTTCGCGTCTTCATCCTCCAACACACCTTCTCGTGGCTCCACAGCACTCCACGTACCTTCTCGGATGAGGGACGTCTTCATCGAGAACGCCCACGGTAATTTTCTCTTCCCTTTAGTTTCTCAACCGGCAGGACTGCACTGCTTCCAACCGATTGTACGACTCGGCGATCCCAAGCCGCATTGCTTGATCCCGATCCCGGCACGCTTCTAGCAGAAAATATTCTTGAAAAAACGTACTGCTTCTAGTTAGGGTCGGTTCATAAACCACGTAGACTTATTTTTGAAAATCTCAGACCCTCCTCCCCCCCCTCGTAGACTTTTCTCCATACAATTTTTTGCTATTTTGTATGGAGCGTAGACCCCCCCCCCTCTCCCCAAAAAAGTCTACGTGGTTTATGCATAGCCCCTTATGCCCGTTTGGCTGGGCCCATAACCTATCGAAACTGAAAGACGGCTTGATAGGATGAGTGGAATAAAATTTTCTTTTTACATCTAATTTAAAAGATTTCTTCGATCCCTACAATTTTGAAAGATCCTTACGAGGAATCAACAGACTATCGCAGATTACTCATTTATGACTCACGATGCTGTCTTTCGTGTCTTCATACGTTTCCCTTGAACAGGTCCACCGGCGGGGAAAGCTGATGTTCGTTGATAAGGAGTGTATCGAATATAAGCTATCCACATACATTTGCGTTGTACGCATGTATTTGTGATGGTTTTTTATGCTCTGAACACTGCATGCTGTGCGTTTGACTGTCAGCTTTCTTTTGTTAACTTTTTTGTGCGGTTCAAATTCTGCGTTTTCAAAATGTCGCGTATTGAAAAGGAAGTGAAAATTAAGGTTCTGGACACATGGCTAAGTGAGAAGGGTATTACTATGCGAAAATTGGCGAAGCGGTTTGGAATTCATCATGCGAGTGTTAAAACCATCATTAATAAGTTTGGGGAACACCAGGAAGAGGCAGAAAACCCGGTTCTTCCAACCCGAAACTGGAGCAGAAAGTGGTATCTCTAATCATGAAGAACAAATCAATGTCAATACGTGATTTGGCCAAAAAAGCAGGAACGAGTGTCGGAATGATCCAGCGTATCAAGAGGCGAAACCACCTGAAGACCTACAAGAAGCAGAAAATCTCGAAACAAAGTGCAGAACAGAAGAAGCGAGCAGCAACAAGGGCCCGGAAATTGTATTCGCGTCTTTTGCAGCGTCCGGATGCATGCGTTTTGATGGACGATGAGACCTGTGTAAAGGAGGACTCAAAAACCCTTCCAGGTCCACAATACTTTACTGCCGTCGTTGGGGAGGATGTGAGCGATGCGGACAGGTCGATTCAAGTGGAGAAATTCGGTCGAAAGGTACTGGTATGGCAAGCAATATTTTCCTGTGGTTTGAAGTCAACCATTTTTTACACTACCGGAACTATAAATGCGGAAATCTATCGATCTGAGTGTCTCCAGAAGAGATTTTTGTCTTTATATAAGAAGCATAGTACACCTCCACTGTTTTGGCCGGATTTAGCGTCGGCTCACTATGCCAAAACCACTCTCAATTGGCTTGCGGAAAAGGGTATAGATTTCGTTGAGAAAAATATCAATCCACCAAATTGCCCTCAGCTTCGACCCATCGAACGTTACTGGGCAATCGTGAAGAGGGTCTTCAAGAAGACTGGTAAGGCAGTTGAGAACATGCAGGAGTTCAAAAAAATTTGGGCTCAAGCGTCCAAAAAATGCGATGCAACACTTGTCCGGAACTTGATGAAGAGCATTCGATCCAAAGTTAGAAAATTCGTGAAGGAATAACTTAAATTTCATCCGGTCTTCATTATGTTCAAGTTTAACCTCGTACAATAAAGGATCAATTTTTTGTATGAATAAAATATCGGTTTTCAACATAATTTGAAAGAAAGTTTGTGGATAGCTTATTTTCGATACACTCCTTAGTCCCGTAGATTTAGATCGAAATGAACTTGATCATATTTTCCATATTTGCCGGCGTCGGTGGTGTAGTGTTAAGCGTGACTGCTACTTGGCACCCCAGTGGGTCTGGGTTCAATCCCAGTCGACGTCGGTGGTTTTTCTGAGGCGAAAAAATCTGGTCACATCTTCCTTCGGAAGGGAAGTAAAGCCGTTGGTCCCGACTCATATTCACGAGTCGTTAGGTAGGGTCCAGGTGGTGGAGTCGTCTTCCTGGCGCCAGTGATTGTCACCATGTGAGGAAATAGGCCGACGTAAACTAAAGAAAAAAAAATATATATTTTCCATATTTGGAATGAACTCACCAAATTCTAATATTCAATAAAATTTAACGTCTGCTCTTTTGCTTCGAATATCTTGAGCCAAAAATTTGTGGAACTTCTCTGAGTTGTAGACGCGTCTGTTTCATTTTTTCTTCTAGGATTTTTTAAAATAATCTCTTTGCTGCTTACCGAATTTGTTCAATTGTTTAAGTTCTTATTCATTTTGTAGATAATTCCGGAGTAATTCGCGATTAGGGCGTACATGCAAAATATAAACAAAACGTTTTTTCAATGGAATGCATAATTACTACAACTAAATCATGAGTTTTTACCTTTTTGTCCTGGTTGTGCTCTAATTTTATTCATTAAATATTGTTTTTGCAAAGGGCGTAGAGTTATTTCGTATTCAAAACAATTCACTCTGAGATTTACGCCATATTAATTGTTGACAAAGTTAAAGGCGTAATTTAAATCAAAACATAAACATGGCGTAGAGTAAAAGGCGATACTGACAAAAAATCAAAACAACGGCGAAAAGTAAAAGGCGATACTGATAAAATAACCAAAACAACGGCGAAAAGTGAAGGGCGAAACCTATCAAAATGTCAACAATAGGCGAATAGTATAGGGCGATACTTTTATTTCCAGTACTTGTGGGGCCAACATTGAAAATGGCGTAACCAAACATCCTAGTATTAACAGGCGAATATTAAAAAATTGCAAATTTCAATGAATAACGAACGAATTTCCATCAGTATTGTATATGAATCAAAAGCAAGCTTTGTTCTCTGTCCGTATGCTAGATTATATTTGAATTTATTCGTTAATTTGTACATATATACAACAATTATACTTACTCAACTTAGGCTTTCGATTGGGACGGTTGATAGTTTTGTTTGTTTCGATAGCTTTCTTCTGTACGGCATTGTAATCAATTTGCATTATTCTTTTTTCTTCAACCCGGTCGCTTTTGTGGTAGCCGAAATGTGCGAGTTGAAAAATACTGTGCGGATTACCTTCGGCAATGGAGCGGATAAACCAGCCTTAGGCGAAGTTGCAAATTTCGTGAAAGGCTTGGATGCGGAGCTTGATGAAATTGAAGCTGCGTATAAGATAGCAGATGAAAAGTCCCTTCTCGTAAAGCTCAAATCTGAGCGGTCGATGTTGCACGCGCTGACTGCCAACTCGGATGAATTGATATTCCATTATGGGAATGGAAAAAAAGGTCAAAGTGCACATGTCGCATGCCCAGGATCATATCTGCTATGTGCGAATATACGATCTCCCACCGGAGGTTCCCGACCAGGAGATTGTTACGGTGTTATCAAAGTATGGACGAGTAAAACACATCGTGCGGGAGAAGTTTCCGGCGGAGCTGGAAATACCCGCCTACACTGGTGTTCGCGGCGTGAACATGGATGTGAAGCAGGGAATCCCGTCATCGCTGCACTTGGCCAGCTGGAAGGAAAATATATATTACCAAGGGAACAAGGATAAATGCTTCATCTGCAAGGAAGAAGGACACCTGATGACTTCCTGTCCCAAGCGGAATGCTCGGAGTCAGACGAAAGTGCGTCGACAAGAAAGGGAACAGGCCGGTAGACTGAAGGCAACGTATGGTTCTGCAGTAACCGAAGGTACATCCACCGTAGGATCAGATGTTGAAGGTGAGAAGGAATCAGAAACGCTAGAGGTGCTGGAAGAAGAAATTGAGGAAGCTGCTATGATGCCAGTGGATACCGAAATTCGCAACGATGAACCGGATCGAGCGTTGATACAGTTCGTCGCATTTATGTCAACGGGGATCAGCAAACATAAAGAGTCAGCCAGAATCGCAAAGGAACAAGAAGATGCAAACATTATATCGCCCCCACGAAAGAAAAGGAACCATGGTTATGGCTCCGTAAAGCTCACGCGATTGAGCCATACCAATAAATAAACTGGTTAAAAAAAATTTACTCAACTTAGCGCAATCTTTTTGAAGATTGTACTTGTTGAACAGGTTGCACTGGGGGAAGCCCATATGGTTAAGGTCGTTTCACATAAAGTCGTTCAGCATAAAGTCATTAGGCATAACAATAACTTGAGCTCAGTGGTCATTTGGCATAGCACTCAAATTGCCGATTTTTCATGGGTTTACCTTTACTCGCATTGACGAAACTACCAATGCAGCATCAATCATAGTAACCCATGAGTCAGCAGACAAAATTTGACAGCTCTATCAGTCGAACTCTAACCGTCATGTCAAAAACAGTGAATCAACTCCGTTCAGAAGTGTGCGCGTTCAAAGAACGGCACCCCGCCGCGTCGATAACGGACATCGTGCGGCACATTGGATACGCCCGTTCCGGCATCTACAACATCTTGGCACTATTGACAACAATCAGAGCATCGACAGAAAGCCCGGTTCCGGACAGCCGACGACCCTGAGTGACAAGAAGCTCCAAAGGATTCCAAACAGTGATAAAGTACCTCGCGAACATGAACATACATGTCAGAAAGCGGAAGTCGCGTCCACTTGTTTCGGATCTGCAGGCAATGACGCAGCGGCAGCGGCAGAATAAGATGGAGTCAACTCGATTTTTCCGGCGAATCGCGACGTGGCGGTGGTGATGGACGACGAGACCTATCTCGCCCTGGATGGCAACGACTGGCAGGGCACTTCGTATTTTACTTCCCCCACGAAGGAAGTGAGCTCCGAGGTGAAGTTCATTTCACACACCACGTTCCCCAAGAAGGTGCTGCTGTGGCTGACAATCAGCGAGAAGGGGATGTCAAAGCCGCTCTTCTTTCGCTCCGGACGGCCAGAACGGGGAAATTTATAGTACGAAATACCTGCTGGAAGTTGCGTCGTTCATCAAGTTATACCATAAGGGCAAAGACGCGGTGTTCTGGCCGGATCTGGCGTCGGCCCACTACTCGAAGCAATCGTTGGAGGAGATGGAGCGGCTGAATATCGATGTGCTATCCAAGTCGGCGAAACCGCCCAACGTCCCCCAGCTGCGTCCCATTTCTAGGCCAACATGAAGCGTAAGATCTACTCCTACACTTTTGTCGTGAAAACTGAGGAGAAATTCATAAATAAAACGAAGAAAGAACTCAAACACATGCCTACACGCATGTTTTCGTCCGCCATGGCGAATGTTCCGGTTAACTGCCGGAAGGCCGCTCGCAAGGGCGTAGAATTTTTTGGCCCGGTGGCACATCTAGGCCGTAGTGGGGTGGAAGCGGGTCGGCCACGCTGGGCTGGGTGGAACAAGATTTGGAAAAAAATCCCAAGTCCCGAACCCGGCAGAGTAACAGGCCGTACTGGGGCCCTAGCTGGTCGGCCACTCTAAGAAGAGTGAAAGTAATTACAAGTCCCGGACCCGATGACCCATGCCCGGGTCATCCTCCAGGCCGTTTAAGTTATGAGAAAAAAATTAATTATGCCAACTGAACCTGAAGCAGCTTTTATTTTCCGTTATTTATGCCAAATGACCGTAATGCTTTTAATTTTTTCTTTGTTTTATGCCAAATGGTCATTATGCCAAACGGCATTTATGCCAAACGACCTTATGCCATATGGGGTAGCCCCGGTTAAACTTTTGTCGCCTCTGGTGCTTGATGTTGCTTGCTATGTTTTTAACCTTACATAATTCGACAAAGATTTTTCATTAGGGCCTAACTGACAAACGTAAACAGCGTGGCTTTTTGCGCGAATTTCTCGTCAATGAAAACTCGCCTAAACAACCCAACACGGTCATTTCGACGAGGAAGAGTTCACCTATCCGATAGAATTGGAGGCTTACATCGGTAGCCTCTGTGCCACCTGAAATTTACGGAAGAAGCCATTGATTACGTTTGTCAGTTAGGCCCTAATGAAAAATCTTTGTTGAATTGCTCAACTGGTATGCGATGCTTTGTAGTTTTTCGGTCGTTTCGCTTGTCACTGGCCATGGTTTTCCTTATCACGCATGACAATCGTTCCTGGTTAAGGATAGTAAATTGCTAAGTTGATGACTCTTGCTAGTGTGGTGTAGTGAGATTTTGCATCTCTTTAATCTAGTTCAGGATTATGAAATTACATCTAAAATTAAAGGAGGTCTGCCTCCTGAAAATCGCGACAAATCCTCGTAACGACTCAATCGCATGTTTCGGACTCGAGGAGTTTATTTCTTGAATCATTCTCCAACAGGTCAGCATTACTTACTTATCCTTACCTACAACTGTGAGTTTACTAATCAAATTCCATCTATCTTTCCCCCCCATTCCAGAGGAGGAGGCAGGCGTAGACGAGACGGGTGCTGACACCTCTCTGGCTGCGGAGGAGAACTCCGAAGACGAAGCGTTGAAGAGCATAGCCCTAGCTCAGGACGAGGACGAAGACTACGAGCCGGAGGACAACCGTAGCAAGAAGAGCAAGAAGGGTAAAAGCGCAAGGCTCGGAGTGAAGAGAAGAGCAAGAATCGCAAGAAGAAGAAGCGAAAGAAGAACGAGAGCGGGGAGGAAAGCGACGTCCGGCAGAGTGACGACGGAGGAGCCGTCGCTGTGGATTCCGATTACGAGAGGCCCAAGCGAAGCTCGCGCGAAAAGAAGAAGGGCAAGGATGAGAAGAAGGAAGACAAAAAGGTCGACGCGGACTTTAACATGCCGTCCCTCGAGGAGGTTTGCAGTACGTTCAATCTGACCGATGTCAAGATAGAGTACTCTGACGAGGACTATGACAACTTGTTGACCTACAAGGCGTTCATGCAGCATGTGAGGCCAATCTTACAGAAGGAGAACCCCAAGGCTCCGATGTCAAAGCTCATGATGTTGATACCGCCCAAGTGGAGAGAGTTCAGCGAAGAGAACCCAAACCTGCAGAACGAAGAAACGGAGGAAAAGGAAGAAGACGAACCTCCACCATCTCCAGAATATGTTCCAAAGTCTAGTCGTTCAAGGGCAAAGATCGAAAAGAGAGATGATGATATGATCTACGACGACGACGATGATGATGAGGAGGAACTGGAGCGAGAGCGAAGCAAGAAGAAGAGCAAAAAGGGCGCATCAAGTGCTAAGAAAGGCAAAAAGCCCAAGGTACCGACGCTGAAGATCAAGTTCGGTAGGAAAAAGAACGCCAGCTCAGACGAGGATCCGGATGCGAGCAACGGTTCGGAACGGGACTCGGACGCCGAATTCGAGAAGATGCTCCAACAGTCGGAGGAAAAAGCTGACAAGGATAAGGATAAAACCGACAATGACTCCACTGCACTAGCGGAAGGCGCTGATCCACCAGTTCGCAAGAAGGCCAAAACCAAGATCGGTAACAAATCCAAGAAGAAGGG
Organism: Aedes koreicus; assembly: GCA_024533555.2. Classification (NCBI taxonomy): domain Eukaryota; kingdom Metazoa; phylum Arthropoda; class Insecta; order Diptera; family Culicidae; genus Aedes; species Aedes koreicus. Next base: position 240,506 of record JAHHFK020005737.1, on the reverse strand, counting down.
TCGTTCAAAAAAGAGTAGAGCTGAGGGCGAGGATGGGGAGTTCGAGCATCAGGATTACTGTGAAGTCTGCCAGCAGGGAGGCGAAATCATCCTTTGCGATACTTGCCCGAAGGCTTACCATTTGGTTTGCTTAGATCCGGAACTGGAAGACACGCCTGAGGGGAAGTGGTCTTGTCCGACTTGTGAAGCCGAGGGTCCGGCCGACGATGATGACGACGAGCATCAGGAGTTCTGTCGAGTCTGCAAGGACGGTGGAGAGATGCTTTGTTGCGACAGTTGCCCATCCGCTTATCATACGTTCTGTTTGACACCGCCTCTCGACGACATTCCCGACGGTGACTGGCGTTGTCCTCGGTGCAGTTGTCCTCCGATTTCCTACAAGGTACAGAAGATTCTTACTTGGCGTTGGACGGACAAACCGATTGATCCCAACGAACCATCGACTTCGAAGGCAGTACCATCCCGGCGTAGGGAGTATTTTGTTAAATTTGCCGACATGTCCTACTGGCACTGTGATTGGATCACGGAATTGCAGTTGGATGTCTATCATCCACTGATGTACCGTTTCTATATTCGGAAGTACGATATGGAGGAACCTCCGAAGCTCGAGGAAATGTTGGACGAGGAAGACGGTCGTTATAAGCGTATTCTCAAGATGCGTGAAGGTGATCGTGACGATTCGGAGTTGGAAGAGAAGTACTACAAGTATGGTGTCAAACCGGAATGGTTGATGGTTAATCGAGTCATCAATCATCGAACCATGCGCGATGGGCGAACGTTGTATTTTGTCAAATGGCGTGAGCTGCCTTACGATCAGGCCACATGGGAAGAGGACGACGACGAAATTCCCGGATTGAAGAGTGCTGTCGAGTATTATCTAGATCTGCGTGCAAATTGCAACAACGAAATGAGCAGCAGTAGTAGTAGCAAGAAGAACAAGAAGAAAGGTCGCAAATCGAGAACCAAAGAGCTTGAGGACGATGATCGTATAGGACCGAGACGTTACACGCCCCCGCCAGATAAGCCAACCACGGATCTTAAGCGGAAGTACGAAGTGCAACCAACCTATTTGGACGACACTGGAATGAGGCTGCATCCGTATCAGCTGGAAGGTATCAACTGGTTGCGTTACTCTTGGGCCAATGAAACCGATACCATCCTGGCCGATGAGATGGGTCTAGGTAAGACCATTCAAACGGCGACATTCCTCTATTCGCTGTACAAGGAAGGCCACTGCCGGGGACCTTTCCTGGTGGCTGTCCCGCTCTCTACCATCATCAATTGGGAACGTGAATTTGAGACGTGGGCTCCGGATCTCTACTGTATCACATACGTCGGAGACAAAGACTCGCGAGCGATCATCCGAGAACACGAATTGTCCTTCGAGGAGGGTGCCGTGCGAGGTGGACGAGCCTCGAAGATTCGAGCTAGCACACTGAAGTTCAACGTGCTGCTAACCAGCTACGAAATGGTATCGTTCGATTCCGCTTGTCTTGGTTCGATTGACTGGGCCGCACTGGTGGTGGACGAGGCGCATCGTCTGAAATCTAACCAGAGTAAATTCTTCAAGACGCTGTCGAACTACAACATCAACTACAAGCTGCTGCTGACGGGTACACCGCTGCAGAACAATTTGGAGGAGTTGTTCCATTTGCTGAACTTCCTGAACAAGAACAAGTTCAACGACTTGAGTACGTTCCAGGCGGAATTTGCCGATATCAACAAGGAGGATCAGGTAGGTGGTGTGATTTATTCGACGATTATTGTCGAGTGATCGAAGCTGGGTGCTAACCGTTACATTATGGAACAATTTGGGAAGGGGAGATTAAGGTTAATATTCTTCGGGGATTGCCCTGGCTGAGTCGAAAGGTTCATCCGGAGTGATGGTTTTCTAGAACGTGTCATCCGATTCTTCCCGGAAGTCTCTTGCTGCTTACTTGTACCGGATTTGCGATGGCTCTTCTGTTTTGATTTTTTTTTGCATCTTTGCTCCAATCAGATTTGTTCGTAAAATTTCTTAAAATCTTTCTTAGCGTTTTAAACTTATTGCTTTCACAATTAGCTTATTGCTTGCTCTCAACTAAGGAAGATGTACCTATATTAATCTCATCACTTTGCAATTCATCCTACTTGAAAACACGTACAGGATTAGTTAGTAATGTTTGTTGTAGTTATTTAACGTAAGCAAACATTATTAGAAAACGAAACCGATCCTTCAACTGCCCAATTGTTTGATTCACCGTAGGATGAATATAGGAACAATGAGATTAATATGGGGGCAGTTTCCCTAGGTGTTCTAAATGCACTTCCACAGTTATTGATTGGGAGCTTTCAATGCCAGGTACCATTTTTGCATTAGTATGGTTGTGTGACCATTGCAATCCATACCCTATGCCCATGGGAGTCGGAAATTTTCCTTCACGAAAAATTCCTAGACCAGACCGGGCATCGAACCCGCTGACTAAGCTAAGGGAGACGCCTGGGAAGTTTCTTAAAAATTAGCCCCAGAAATACAAGCTCTTCCCGGGAAAAGATTGTCATTGGCATTTAGAATCGATACAAACGGTAGCTTATATGATTGCCTCAGAGTACTGCCAAGAATCGGTTTCAGTCTTAAGTCCTTTCGGACACGGAATACTTCCCCTCCCAACCTCGGCATGTCAGATTCGATCGCACTAACAACCAGTCAGTTTCCCATTACTCGTTTGATTTCAAAATTACTGACCATCTGTTCTCCTCCCACGTCCACCCTCTCCCCCTCCGTTAGGTGAAAAAATTGCACGAAATGTTGGGTCCGCACATGCTGCGTCGTCTCAAGGCGGACGTCCTGAAGAACATGCCAACCAAGTCGGAGTTCATCGTTCGTGTCGAGCTGTCGCCGCTGCAGAAAAAATACTACAAGTACATCCTGACCCGTAACTTCGAAGCGCTGAACCCGAGGGGTGGCGGCGGGGCATGTTCGCTGATCAACATCATGATGGATCTGAAGAAGTGCTGCAACCACCCGTATCTGTTTCCATCGGCCTCTGAGGAGGCTCCCCTTGGTCCCGGAGGAAGCTACGAAACACAGGCACTGACCAAAGCGGCCGGAAAGTTGGTCCTGCTGGAGAAGATGCTTAAGCAGTTGAAGGAACAAGGACATCGTGTCTTGATCTTCTCGCAGATGACGAAGATGTTGGACATTATGGAGGACTTCTTGGAAGGATTTGGATATAAGTACGAGCGTATCGATGGTGGCATCACGGGAACATTGCGCCAGGAAGCGATTGACAGGTTCAATGCTCCAGGTGCACAACAGTTCTGCTTTCTGCTGTCCACCAAAGCCGGCGGTTTGGGTATCAACTTGGCCACGGCCGATACAGTCATCATTTACGATTCGGATTGGAATCCTCACAATGATATTCAAGCGTTCTCCCGTGCTCATCGTATTGGTCAAGCGAACAAGGTTATGATCTATCGATTCGTGACGAGGAATTCCGTGGAAGAACGAGTTACGCAAGTCGCCAAGCGAAAGATGATGTTAACCCATTTAGTGGTACGTCCAGGAATGGGTGGAAAGGGCACCAACTTCACTAAACAGGAGTTGGATGATATTCTTCGCTTCGGTACCGAGGAGTTGTTCAAGGAAGATGGAAAGGACGAAGAAGCTATCCATTACGATGACAAGGCAGTCGCCGAGTTGCTGGATCGATCCAACAAAGGTGTGGAAGAGAAGGAAAACTGGGCGAACGAGTATCTGTCGTCGTTCAAGGTTGCCTCGTATTCGACGAAGGAAGACATCGAGGAGGAAGTCGATACGGAGATCATCAAACAGGATGCAGAGAATCCGGATCCCACTCATTGGGACAAACTGCTGCGACACCACTACGAACAACACCAGGAAGATCTCTCGTGAACACTGGGAAAGGGCAAGCGAGTCCGCAAGCAGGTTAACTACACCGATGGAGGCGTAGTAAAAGTTGATCCCGTCAAGGAAGATTCAACTTGGCAGGCAAATGTTTCGGATTACAACTCGAACTACTCTGAAATCCGATGACCAGGGTGTCGAAGATGATGAGGACGTAGATTTGAATCGTCGTAACAAGAGAAGAATCAAGCACAATCAAGAGATAAACGTCCTCTACAACCGTTGCTGGCGCGTGTCGGTGGCAACATCGAGGTTCTAGGATTCAACGCTCGCCAGAAAAAGAGTTTCCTGCATGCGATCATGCGCTACGGAATGCCTCCTCAGGATGCTTCCAACTTATAGTCGTTGGTATAGGATTTGCGAGGCAAATCCGAACGAAACTTCAAGGCCTACGTTTCGCTCTTCATGAGACATCTCTGCGAACCGGGTGCAGATAATGCCGAAACCTTTGCCGATGGAGTACCACGGGAAGGTCTTAGTCGGCAACATTTGCTAATAACAAACGGTGTCATGTCTTTGATCTGAAAGACGGTGCAGGCGTTTAAGCACATCAATGGCTACTACAGTATGCCGGAATTGATCAAGAGGCCGTGCGAGCCGGTCAAGTCTGCGATAGGAGATGCTAGCAGTGAGACTCCGAAGTCGGCAACGACTAGCACCAGTGCTACTCCTGCGACCAGCGCTGCCCCTAGCCCTGCTCCGACGCCGGTGGACAAAGAAGACGATACTAGTACTTCAACGGAAGATAAGGAAAAGAAAGAGATGACAGAAGATAAGAAGGAAGACGTTAAGAAGGAAGAATCGGAAGCTGCAGGCGACAAGCAGGAAGACGACAAAAAAGCCGAACAGAAGTCTGAATCCGTAGAGGCGAAATCCGAGGAAGATGTCAAGAAGGAAGGGGAATCGTCAAATGAGAAGAAGCCGGAAGGTGATGATGTCAAATCGGAAGATTCCAAGGACGATGTCAAGGCTGAGAAACCTAAGGAGGAAGACAGCAAACGTGAAACTCCCGCCTTAGCGGATGCCAAGAAGGACGAAACTGATGACGATGACGTCAAAATCACATCGGACAAAAAGGAAGAGGACAAACCAATTGCGATTGATGACGATGACGATGATGTTGTGATTGTCAAAGATGATGACGACGATATCAAGAAACCGGCCAGTAAGCCGGAACCAATCGAAGTTCACAAGCGGCAGTTTATGTTCAACATTGCCGATGGAGGATTCACGGAACTGCATACCCTTTGGATCAACGAAGAAAAGGCAGCCGTACCTGGAAGGGAATACGAAATCTGGCATCGTCGTCATGATTACTGGCTGCTGGCCGGTATTGTCACTCACGGCTACGGACGCTGGCAAGATATTCAGAACGACATCCGTTTCGCAATCATCAATGAACCCTTCAAGATGGACGTCGGCAAGGGTAACTTCCTGGAAATCAAGAACAAATTCCTCGCTCGTCGCTTCAAGCTTCTGGAACAGTCCTTGGTCATCGAGGAGCAGCTTCGACGGGCTGCGGTTCTGAATCTGGCTCAAGACGCTAGCCATCCGGCAATGGCACTGAACGCTCGCTTCGCTGAAGTCGAGTGTCTTGCTGAATCCCACCAGCATCTGAGCAAGGAATCTCTGGCCGGAAACAAACCGGCCAATGCCGTCCTGCACAAGGTCCTAAACCAACTGGAGGAGCTCTTGTCGGACATGAAGAGCGATGTTTCGCGTCTACCGGCCACCCTGGCCCGCATTCCACCCGTTGCTCAACGGCTGCAAATGTCCGAACGGTCGATCTTGTCCCGCCTGGCGGCCACTGGAAACACCGTGCAGCCAAATCGTAAGTTGTAAATTTTGTTCTCACCAAATGGTAGCTTTAATTTTTTTTTTCTTCCTTCGAAAAACAGCGCCCCTCACGCAATTCCCGGCTGGTTTCCAAGGCACAAGCCTACCTGGATTTGCTGCGGCCGCTGCTGCAGCGGCCAACTTTGCCAACTTCCGACCGACGTTCTCGGTACCGGGACAACCAACGCCGAGCTACCCCAGCGGTTCCGGAACGTCCAAATAAATCGCTCCCGGCGAACTGGATTAGAAAGAAAGTTCGTTCTATCCATTCGCCTACGATTTTAGTTGTATACTAATTATGTATGTGTATTATGCTATATTGCAGGTTTAGATTTTAGATACCTTTCTACTATCCTATTTACATCTACCTTTTTCCCTTTGTGTGACCCTAAGGGAAGATCTCCTGAGCACTGTATCCTTTTTCGTTTCCCCATCCGCAAAAGTTTGAATCTAATGTGAAAGTTTCATTTTGTGTAAAGAATTTTTTTTTGTTTAATTTATAATACGGCATCTCTATTAGAGGAAACGAGCAAAACGTAATACAAAACTTATAAAATTTGTCAAAAACATAAGTAAACCTTTTACGATTAAGATGACTAAGTTGAGTGATAACACTAGAATTATCAGCACAGATTGAAGTATGAACGGTTCCGATTTGAAAATGAATAAAAAAAACTTGGAAAAAACGTCAAGTTGGTTTAACTAGGAGTAGTTTTTTTTTCGTTTTGTGTTTAACCAAACTGTGGAACTATGAGTAGAACAAAAGAACGCTGTCCTTTTCATTGTTGCGTTTGCGTCTTTGGGTTGATTCGTTTTGATTCAGGAGTTTTTTTGTGTTTCACTTTCAGGGTGAATAAAGATGAAAGAGGTTTGCTGGAGACAGGTCGAGTATTCCTTGACAAGGTAATAGAATTGTGGTTTGTTCTTGAAAACGTTGGCTGTAACGTTTGCATTAAAAAAATGGACAAAAATTGTCGATTTTTCATGGGTTTACCTTCACCCGCACTGACGAAACTACCAATACAGCATCAATCATAGTAACCCATGAGTCAGCAGACAAAATTTGACAGCTTTATCAGTCGAACTCAAACCGTGATGGCAAAAACAGTGAAGCAACTCCGTTCAAATGTGTGCGCGTTCGAAGAACGGCACCCCGCCGCGTCGAAAGCGGACATCGTGCGGCACTTTGTGGACGCCGGATACGCCCGTTCCGGCATCTACAACATCTTGGCACTATTGGACAACAATCAGAGCATCGAAAGAAAGCCCGGTTCCGGACGGCCGACGACCCTGAGCGACAAGAAGCTCCAAAGAATTCTGAAGAGGAAGACCGAGGGAAAACTGGCTACATCGCTGCGTGGCGCTTGCCGGGAGGTCGGTTCACCCCACAGAAAAAAGAGAACCCGAGCACATACATAACACACACCGACACGCGAGCCGCCCCCCCCGGTCCAGCCCCCGCCCACCACCCCGGCCCCGCCCGAAAAAGAAGGCCAACCCCAATCCCCCCCCCCCGCGAATCCTGGCGGGGCGGGGGGGAGGACGACCATACCTCCCCCACCCCGACGGCAAACGACGCCCCGCTTTTCTACCTCACCCCCCCCACGAGGGACCCAGGAGGAGTTTATTTTACACCCCACCCACCCCCCCCAAAGGGCGCCCCGGCCCTCAAACACCGAGAAAGGGGGGACCAAACCCCCCCTCCAGGGTTTTTACGCCGCCGCGGGTTTTTCGAATTTTGCGGATTTTCGCGGATTTGTTCATAAAATTCGTTCTGGCACGGATTCGTTCAACACCTTATTGATATACCCCAGAATGAGTTAAATGAATTAACAAAATGAGTAAACTTTAGCAACTTCAAGGTTGGAAGGATCATAAATAAGAATTCCATCAAAGAAATCGTCCACTTAGTCGATGTTATTGATTTTAAATTAGACAAATCTAAAATTCACGAAGAACTAGTACTTGCAAGTGTCAATTTGTCAACTAAAACGGTTGAATCGGAAACAGATTTGTAAGTACTCGATTTTTTATTCTAGGACGATAGTTTCTCTGAAATGAGAACATTGCTCAACATTGTAACTTGCGTATCTCATTCTAATGCAGAAGTCGAAAGAAAATTTTCACTATCTAAGCATGTGTTACCGGAAAACCGAACTAGGCTCAGTGAACAGCAGTTCAATAATCGTAAAAATATTTTGAGTGGCATGCATTTTTTTGAGAATGATATAACCAGATTTGTTGTTTCAAAGGACTTGATTTTGAAGGCGAAATTTGCGAGGCAATCTTACGAATCCAAACAGAAACAAAAGAAAGCTTTTGAATTAGTGGAGGCACAAAAAAATAAGGAAAAAGCAAAGAAGGAAGCAAGGCACCAGATCAAAAAGCAAGAAGAAGTTGAAGGAATGAAAAGGAAGGCTAAAGAAGATATTTTTAATTTGATGGAAAAAGAAATCAGAGCTATGACATCCAATAATCCAGAAACATCATTCCTGAAAGTTCTTTTGAAACAAAAAGATAACATCCAGCAGGAGGAACAATCAGGAAGGGAATAATTAGCTCATATGAAGGCTATTGAGAACAATTAAATGTTATGACGTATATGTTAAATAAATACGTACCTATCTTGATACACCATTGACAAAATATGGACATACTTTACATATCGGTTGTGTTCGAGTGCTTTCATCACTCACTCAAACGTCATGTACTCGTTCAGGGGTGGACTTGGCCAGCGTGGATCACATCTTGGGTCATTGGTTGTTTTTGTCCGGACATTTTTATTAAGTTGGTTATCGGTCAATTTATTTGACTTAGCTCATCGTGACTTATGTTTCCCTCTTTACAGGTTTTATTTCACACTGAAGTTTTCAATTACATTCCTGTTTTGAACAATTCATCTAATTGGCTCAAAAACTCAGACAATCTTATTGTGGGAAACGGTTTTAGCTCCACCGAGACCCTATTCCAAGCGCTGGGTTTTTCTGAAGGAAATTAATCAAAAATCTACTTTTATTATTTGTAGCATACTGCCAAAAATGAGTGATGCATGTTATTGTTTACCCCTTGTTTGAAATAGGTTCGCCTACTGATGAAGCCGTTCCCCATCCTATATATCCGGAGCAATTCGCGATTAGGGCGTACATGCAAAATATAAACAAAATGTTTTTTCAATGCAATGCATAATTACTACCACTAAATAATGAGTTTTGACCTTTTTGTCCTGGTAGTGCTTTAATTTTATTCATTAAATATGGTTTTTGCAAAGGGCGTAGAGTTATTTCGTATTCAAAACAATTCACTCTGCGACTTACGCCATATTGATTGTTGACAAAGTGAAAGGCGTAATTTAAATCAAAACATAAACATGGCGTAAAAAAATCAAAACAAGGGAAAAGTAAAAGGCGATACTGATAAAATAACCAAAACAACGGCGAAAAGTGGAGGGCGAAACCTATCAAAATGTCAACAATAGGCGAATAGTATAGGGCGATACTTTTATTTCCAGTACTTGTGGGGCCAACATTGAAAATGGCGTAATCAAACATCCTAGTATTGACAGGTGAATATTAAAAAATTGCAAATTTCAATGAATAACGAACGAATTTCCATCAGTATTATATATGAATCAGAAGCTAGCTTTGTTCTCTGTCTGTATGCTAGATTGTATTTGAATTTATTCGTTAATTTGTAAATTACGGTTTGAAATTCTACTTGCAATATTACAATCATCATTTCCCTTTTGTTTACATTCTGCATGTTCGCCCTAATCGCAAATTGCTCCGGATATTTGATGCTTGATAAGTTATAGAACATTCGTGTGTGGATTGGATTTGAAGGCGCGGATTTGATTTTGAACTGGCGCGGATTTGATTTTGAACTCGCGCGGATTTGGCGCGGATTTATTTTCAGACTTCTCGTAACAACCCTGCTCTTCTTTCGCTCCGGACTGGCCGTGAACAGGGAAATTTATAGTACGAAATACCTGCCGGAAGTTGCGTCGTTCATCAAAAAATACCATGAGGGCGAAGACTGGGTTGCACAAATACCATAAGGGCGAAGACGGGTTGGACATCCGTGTGACACCGATGCTAATTTTATTCAGATAATTTTACCCAGTACATTGCATTTCTCATTCACACACACCTATGTAACATTCACACAACACACTCTGCTATGTACCGAGAATAGAAATACAAGTTAGTATAGTAGTCGTCACTCAAAGGAGACATACGCTCTCTTTATTTGCTCCGTGAATCACACTGCCCTGCAACAGGTTATGGGCCCAGCAGCGGAAAAAAAGTGACGCCATCTTAGCAAATAAGTTTTTTCGTTTCGTTCGCGGTAAAAATCTTCGCGAAAACCGTAGTCGTGCGTGTTTTCCGGTCGATAATCGCGAAAAGTGATGGAGGGAAATCGATTTTCCCTACAAAAGCTGAATAACAGCAACTATCCGACCTGGCGCTTCAAGGTCGAGTTGCTACTCGTGCGGGAGGATCTCTGGTGCTACGTGCAGCCGGGAGTGAAGCTGGAAGCGATAGCTCAACCGACCTGGGATGCAGGAGATGCAAAGGCAAGGGCCAACATCGGGCTACTGGTCGAGGATAACCAGCACGCACTGATCCGCGGATCGACTACGGCGAAAGCAGTTTGGACAGCTCTCGAAAATAACCACCAGAAGACCAGCTTAACCTCAAAAGTGTCGCTCCTGAAACGCATTTGCGACAAATGGTTCGCTGAAGGTGAAGACATGGCGGTTTCTCTTCGAGATGGAGGATTTATTTGCCCGCCTATCCAACGCCGGTCAGGGAAAAAAACCCTAATGGCCCCGGTGACCCTGGGGGTCTCCCCAGCTCTTACGACACACTGACAACCGCCCTCGAAAGTCGTTCCATCGTATGCCACTACTGTCAGAAGCAGGGGCACAAACAATCCGATTGCCGGAAGCTGGCTCGCGATACGCAGAAAGGAACCCGTTTCTTTTGCATTGGCCGCAGGAGGAGTGACGGAAAACGACGATGCCAAATCGGTGCTATCGGTGCCGGCACTCATCCAGAAGCAAGCTACGGTTGTTTTCAACGCGGCCGGTTGTCGCATTCTAAAAGGGGACGCCGTCGTCGCTGTGGCACACCTGAAGGACGGGTTGTACCAGATCAAACAACCGGAAGACACTGTGATGGTAGCGGGCGGCCACCACAACAAGGATTGCAAGCACGTCTGGCACCGCAGATTCGGCCATCGTGACCCGAAGGCAATCGACCGTTTGCTGCAGGCTGATCTGGCGGACGGTCTGACGATTCACGAATGCGGCGTCGACGAGAAATGCGGATGCTACTTGAAAGGTAAGACCCCTCGTACTCCTTTCCCTAGCGAATCCGAAACCAAATCGAAAGCGCCAATTGATCTGGTGCACACGGACGTTTGCGGTCCGGTGGAGGTGGCATCGGTCAGTGGTCATCGATACTTCATGACCATGATCGACGACCACAGCCGCTATTGCGTTCTCTACCTACTGAAAGAGAAGTCGGACGGCGCTGCAAAAATCGAGGAGTCGCCAAAACCCATTTCGGCCGGACGCCGAAAGCAATCCGTTCTGATCAGGGCGGAGAATACAGCGGAAAGCAGCTGCGTTCATTCTACAATCGTGAAGGGATCTCGGCTCAGGACACCGCCGGTTACAGTCCGCAACAAAACGGGATCGCGGAACGGAAGAACCGTTCCCTCATCGAGATGGTGCGGTGTATGTTGTTCGATGCACAGTTGGACCAGCGGTACTGGGCGGAGGCGATAACAACGGCCGTATACCTCCAAAATATTTCGCCCACCAAACCCCTCGACGTTACGCCCTACGAGATCTGGAACGGCGTGAAACCCAAGGTGGATCATCTGAGAATATTCGGCTGCGACGCATGGGTCCACAATCCGAAAGTAAAAAGGAAGAACTGGACGCCACCGCTCAGAAATTAACTTTCGTTGGCTATTCCCAGGAACACAAAGCCTATCGTTTCCTCGATAAAGCCACACGAAAGATCTACGTGAGCCGCGACGTGAAGTACATTGAGAGCGCACCGAATACGGAACCGAAGGCAACTACTGAAGCAATCGCCAGCAACCAAGGCAAGGAAGTGGAATTCGATCTGGTACCACGAAGGGATCCGGTCATACACGAAGCGGAACCGGAAGCTGAGCTCGAAGCACAACCGGAGGCCGAAGAAGCTGAAGTATTCGACTCGGCGACCGAAGAAGCGGAAACTACGTTGGACGATTTTTACGGTTTCAGCGATGAAGAAACTCTACTTGGAGAGGAAGTCGATGTCGAAGGAATTGAACCAAGGAGATCAACACGAATCACGAAAGGCATTCTGCCCCAACGTCTCGAAAACGTTGCCAAAGTTACGAGACACCTGAACGACGAGCAACAAAACTACTCCGAAGCGATTGAAGGTCCAGAAGCTGCGCCATGGCAAGCCGCGATGCAGGCGGAGATCGAAGCGCTCCAAGTAAACGGTACTTGGGAGTTCGTTCAACTGCCTCCCGATCGGAAAGCGGTAGGTTGTAAAAGGACGTACAAGAAAAAGGAGGACGAACATGGTCGAGTGGTGCGACACAAGGCGAGACTAGCCGCACAGGGGTTCGCACAGAAATTTGCCCAAGATTACGACGAGGTGTTCGCCCCTGTTGTGCGTCAAACGACTCTTCGAACAGTCCTCGTCTTGGCCAGCAAGCAGCAGATGGTGGTCAAGTACTTGGACATAAAGAACGCCTACCTGTACGCGGAGCTGCTAGAGGACACGTATATGGAGCAACCCCCCGGCTTTGATCAAGGCAACGGCATGGTGCGTCACCTCAAGCGTAGCATTTACGGGCTCAAACAGTCCGCTCGAGCATGGAACAAGAAAATTGACGGAGTTCTGAAGTCCATGGCCTCTACATCCGAATCCATAAAGGGAAGCAGACGTACATCCTCATATACGTCGATGATATGGTCGTCGTCTGCCAGTCGGAGGAGGAGTACGAGCAGATTCGTCAACAACTGCAGCAACACTTCAAGCTTTCCTGTTTGGGTGAGCTCAAGCACTTCTTGGGGATCCATGTGGTGAAGAACGGTGACCATTAACACTCGATCAAGCAAGCTACATCGACAAGCTGATTCGACGATTCGGACACGAGCAAGCCAAGCCATCGAAGGTGCCGATCGACCCCGGATACCTCAAGCAAAAGGAGGAGCATAAATTGCCCACAAACTTGTCATTCCTAGTTTGGTAGGCAGTTTGTTTTACGTTTCGGTCAACACTCGGCCGGATCTGGCGAAATGGAATGCTTCGTAGACGCCGATTGGGCCGGCGATGAAGTCGATAGAAAATCGCACTCCGGATTTTTGCTGAAGTTCGGCGGTGGTCTCGTCGACTGGGGAATACGGAAGCAATCGTGTGTCGCCTTGTCCTTGACGGAGGCCGAATTCGTTGCGCTGGCGGACGGATGTCAACAGCTCACGTGGTACCGGAAACTGCTCAACGACCTTCAGCAACCTCAAGCGGAACCCATTGTCATATGGGAAGACAATCAGTCCTGCATAAAGATCGTGGAATCCCAGCGCCTTGAGAGGCGTTCGTTTATAAACACATCGACACAAAGTACGCCTTCACCAAGGACCTGCACCAACAGCGAGTCATCGATCTGCGCTACATGCCAACCGACCGCATGGAAGCCGATCTCATGACGAAGCCGTTGGATCGAATCAAGTAGGACCGACACCGAACTACCATCGGCGTCAGAGATGACTCTCAGACTGAGACTCCGAACTAGCATCGTTGAGGAGGAGTGTCGGGTTGCACAACCGTGTGACACCGATGCTAATTTGATTCAGATAATTTTACCCAGTGCATTGCATTTCTCATTCACACAACACACTCTGCTATGTACCGAGAATAGAAATACAAGTTAGTATAGTAGTCGTCACTCAAAGGAGACACACGCTCTCTTTATTTGCTCCGTGAATCACACTAAAGACGCGGTGTTCTGGCCGGATCTGGCGTCGGCCCACTACTCGAAGCAATCGTTGGAGGAGATGGAGCGGCTGAATATCGATGTGGTTCACCCAAGTCGGTGAACCCACCCAACGTCCCCAAGCTGCGTCCCATCGAGAATTTCTGGGCCAACCTGAAGCGTCAGATCTACTCCAGCAATTTTGTCGCGAAAACTTGCGAGGAATTGATAAATAAAACGAAGAAAGAACTCAAAAATATGCCTACACGCATGTTTTCGTCCGCCATGGCGAATGTTCCCGTTTACTGCGGGAAGGCCGCTCGCAAGGGCGTTGATTTTTTTTGCAAGTAAGCTTAAATAATTACCTTCCATGGAAAATTTATCAATTATCTGTCTTAGCTTTTTTTTTATCACCATCCGAAAAAAGTCCATTTTTCTAATGCAAACATTATAACGCGTTTACTTAAAATAAAGAAGTTTAAACTCAAATGTTCAGTATTTTTCGTTTTCCGTGAAGGGTTACGTTTCTGAATCATGGTGTCTTCTACAAAGTTGTACCTTAAAAAGGTGTTTATCTTGTGGTGATAATTTCGTAGTTCCAAATTTTACCGCAAAGGCGGCGCTGTTTCTGCCATGGTTACGCCAACGGATGGCACGATGTCTAGTCTCGCGACGCCGGTTCTTGCAGTGTCGCCAACATCATTATTACTAGACTAACATTTGAAAAGGGCGGAAGAGCCAAAATGTAAACAAATCATATTATATTATATTTAGATTGAACAATTTCAGAACAACTAATTTACCTTGACAATGACATTATAATCAATTATGCACATTCTTAAACAAGAAAAATAATTTATGGCGTTCTTCCGAATCACACATTGCTCTAGTTATTTAGCTGTTACACGGTGTTCACCCCCCCATCTTTACATTAACTAATACCCCTAACCTTCCTATTATTTACCGATAACAATCAACTCAAAAATCATCATATCAAATCCTACACACCATCCCCAAACCCCCTAACCACCCGAAAAACACCCACACTACAAAAAAACCCAAAAAATAAGTTCGAATACAAGTTTTCATCATTGCGTAGGTATGCGCCACGTACATATTCTGCATTGGTATTGGTGTCAGCTTTAGCTTCATTCATACGCTACCGAATGTGCGCGGTGTTGACATCTGTTAGTTGTTGTTTGTTTGTTACGCGCGATGAAAGAGTATCGGGACTCTCGTACTTAAGCGTTTTTTGAACGGTGAGCGACCCGGCGATATATTCCGGCTGCTGAAATCGCATGGGGTCAAGCGGAACTTTGTCTACACGACCATCAGGCGATACCGGGAGACGTCCTCGACCAATGACCGTGCGAGATCCGGTCGGCCGCGTTCAGCGAGGACGCCACGGGTCATCAAGATCGTGAGGGAGCGAATTCGGCGCAAAAAGAACCGCTCAATCCGGAAAACGGCTGCAGATCTCAACGTTTCCATTGGAACCGCTCACACCATACTCACCAAGGACCTTGGTTTCAGGCCTTACAAAAACGCAAGGTCCATGGCGTTTCGGAGGCTACCAGCAAAAAGCGGTTGGATCGAGCTAAGAGGATCCTCTCTCGGCACGCTGGTCAGGAGTTTGTTTTTTCGGACGAGAAACTGTTCGTGCTGCAGCAGCCGCACAATGTGCAAAATGACCGGGTGTGGGCGCCATCGAGGGAGAGCATTCCTGAATCCAATATAAACATCCCCTCGGTTCCAAAGTGCCGCGTCGGTGATGGTTTGGGGGGCAGTATGCAAACGTGGTAAGCTACCCTTGGTGTTTATTGAAAAAAACGTCAAAATCAACGCGGCGTACTACAAAACTGAGGTTTTGGAAAAGGTTGTTGCCCCCAGTCTCCGAAGCCTCTACGGCGATGAGCACTACGTGTTCCAGCAGGACGGTGCACCAGCCCATACGGCAAATATGGTTCAAGCCTGGTGTCGGGACAATTTAACCGACTTTCTGGACAAAACTTCGTGGCCTCCCAGCTCCCCGGACTTGAATCCTCTCGACTTTTTTGTTTGGTCCTATATGATGGCGAAGCTGAACGAATACAAGGTCAGCACTTTGGATCATTTCAAGACGGTACTTCTCAAAATCTGGGACGAAATGCCCATGTAGTCCGTGCGTGCCGCCTGCGACGCGTTCGAGAAACGTTTGAAGCTCGTTAAGGAGTACAAAGGGGGGGTCATTCCAAGAGAAATGTTGTAAACGTTCCTTGTAAACATAGCTTCCAATAACATAAATCCAAAAAATAAAAAAACATGTTTTCATTTTTTTAACAAATTTTGAAAGTGTATCCGAACTTGCTGAACACCGTGCGACATTTGATTTTTTTCCCAATCTTTACGTTAAACATAACTTCGCTCCTAGTAGTGCGCTGTATAGTGCAACGGATCCGCTATACAGCGCACTACTAGCGACGTTATGTTTAACGCATAGAACTGAGTAAAATCCTCCATGGTCACCAAAACCGTAATTGATCCAGCCCACAGGTCTCCTCATTCGATGTCGCAGCTTTGGTTCCATCGCGTTATCTATGTCCATGACTGTAAAAACATGATTAAGAATCTTGAATTCAAATAGTATAATAAGAACAATGTTCATTTGATAGAAAATTACCTCGAATTTTCCTAGAAGTACCTAGACTCATCTAATTAGAAAAATTAACTGTTTTAGTATGGTAACACTGGGTCGAAATTCCACTTGATTAATGTGACTGAAGAGGCGTAATAACAAATAAGATGCCAGAATGTCATAACTTAACGGTGTATTTCCAGTGCTGGCTGTTTAACAGGCGAAAAACCTAAGGCGTAATAACATTCTAAAAATAAACAGGGCGTATTTTGGTTTTTTATCAATTTTTAACTCGATAAAACGTATTTCTGGATAAATTGTGTGAAAAGGTTAAGCACTGTATTATTATACAAAATCTGAGCATAAAAAATGGTTCATTGGAGCTTTCTATGGAAACTAGAATTTGATTTTCGTTTTACAATCTTCGCCTCCAGTTTTCTCGGTTTCATGATTTTGGAATACCGCGCTTTTCAAATGTTAGTCTAGATTAAATGTATTGAAATTGGAAATGTCTTCTCAACATCATGGGATCCCAGTAGTGAACAGCAGTTTCAGTTTCTGCTAGAACCAAAGATGTGAAGAGTATTGATTAGAGCTCCGCAAGTTATGAAATTGAATATAGAAGTAGTTTGAAATTGAGCGTAGGGCTTTGTTTTGGCAGTATTTCGAAGCAAACACAGACACTTTTGCCAAACATTCCACTGCCATCGGCGGTGTTTGATCACGATCAGATGCAGACATTTTTGCCAGTCAAGGTGGCGGATCCGTCCCTGCCTTGACCTACCCCGCAGTGGGATGGTTGGTAAAAGTAGCCGTGTTTGCTTTGAAATACTGCCAAAACAATGCCCTACGCTCAATTTCAAGCTACTTCTATTCAATTTCATAACCTGCCGAGCTCTATCGGACCAATCGATACTTTCTCTTCACATCTTTGGTTCTAGCAGAAACTGCTGTTCACTACTGGGATCCCATGATGTTGAGAAGACATTTCCAAAACATTATAATTTAAGTTTGGCGCACTGTACGCAATAAAGGCATAATTAATTAGTAGGAGGTCGTTGAGAAAAAAAAGTCGCTTGATTACAGGCTTCTATTTTTTTTAAAACCCAAAAAGTGAAACTGCGCCGCAGTTGTATTCATTTTAACAAACGGGGGAGATCACTTAGTTAATTTTTACTGTACTTATACAACACATGTATATAAGATTAAAAAATACTAAAGATTTGGAAATCACTTTTTAGTCACTATTTGGTCACTATTTTTATTATTTTAGTCACTAAAGTCACTATTATTTATCCATACATCCGCTACCAGCCCTGAATAAAGCGTTGCAAAACTCATCCTCTCAAATTTTTGAGCAGGAGTATTGAAAAACAGTCTGCAACATACCGCTATAAGTTGTCGTACTTTCATCACTCGCTTCACTCAAATGGGTCCATAAAGGCCCTTATTGGAGCCGTCTCCTCTTTGTGAATTATTGTCAAAAACTAATCTTCGTTTTAACACGTTGGCCTTGAACTGCCCACGTGTCCAAAGGGACCTTAGAAATCGATATCCAATGTCGGTTAAAGGGCGATACGGTCAAAATTTGGTCAATATCAACTTGACGTATTTCTTTCAATTTTGCATTTAAAAAACCTGAACACCCCTCATTTTGAAGGTGTGTGTGTGTAGAATGTTGCTCCTATTTTGATTTTGGAATTCACTCTTCAGTTGTCAAAATGCCGTCCAAGCAAGAAGAGCAGCGTATCAAAATTTTGCTCGCGCATCGCGAAAATCCGAGCTGCTCGCACGCAAAGTTGGCAAAATCGCTAAAAGTTGCCAAATCAACCGTTACAAATGTAATTAAAGTGTTTGGGGAACGTTTGTCGACAGCCAGGAAGTCTGGATCGGGGGGAAATCGAAAACCGGAAGCCGCTGAGACGACAAAGAGAGTTGCCGGTAGTTTCAAGCGAAACCCTAACCTATCTCTCCGAGATGCCGCAAATAAGCTGGGTGTATCGTCTACAACCGTGCATCGAGCCAAAAAACGAGCCGGACTATCGACTTATAAGAAGGTAGTGACTCCAAATCGCGATGATAAACAAAATACGACGGCCAAAGCGCGATCCCGGAGGCTGTACACGACGATGCTGACGAAGTTTGACTGCGTGGTAATGGACGACGAAACCTACGTCAAAGCCGACTACAAGCAGCTTCCGGGACAGGAGTTTTATACGGCAAAAGGAAGGGGAAAGGTAGCAGATATTTTCAAGCACACGAAACTGTCAAAGTTCGCAAAGAAATATCTGGTTTGGCAAGCCATCTGTACCTGTGGCTTGAAAAGCAGCATTTTCATAGCTTCCGGGACTGTCAACCAAGAAATTTACGTGAAAGAGTGTTTGAATAAACGTCTGCTGCCTTTCCTGAAGAAACACGGTTGTTCCGTACTGTTTTGGCCGGATTTGGCATCTTGCCATTACGGTAAAAAGGCCATGGAGTGGTACGCCGCCAACAACGTGCAGGTGGTTCCCAAGGACAAGAACCCTCCCAACACGCCAGAGTTCCGCCCAATTGAGAAATACTGGGCTATTGTCAAGCGGAACCTAAAGAAGACCAAAAAAACTGCTAAGGACGAGCAGCAGTTCAAGGCAAACTGGCTTTCTGCGGCGAAGAAGGTGGACAAGGTGGCTGTACAAAATCTGATGGCAGGGGTCAAGCGTAAGGCCCGGCAATTCGGATTTGGAAAAGCGGAAGCCTAGCTGAATATTTTTCCTGCTTTTTATACTAATTGAACTTGAAAAAGAAATTTAATTTGATTTTTTAAATAAATGATTTCACCGATTTACACGCGTTTTCCCTTGACCAAATTTTGACCGTATCACCCTTTAATTTTACGGCATGCATTTGAAAAATTGCCACTTCTGCAGTACATAAACTAAGCTCTGCGATGTTATGCAGCACACGTTCATTGGATCCAACTTAGGTTATTTTCCTTTCCTTCTTTCAACTGGCTGTCCAGTGGTTTTCCATTCTTTCGTGTTCATTGCTTTTGCTGAACCTCCTACGCGTGGTGAACGACACAGACAGACTGCGGAAAGTACCCAAAAGCTATCGAAAATTTCCATCGTGTGTCTGTCTGTGTCTGTTTGCAGAGAGATGCATCTTCGGCTCGGATGATCTCCACCGATGGTTCAACATAGTGTCTAATGCTTGGTTCAGACTACAGAGTTATAACATATATCGTTTTTCTTGTTGATACTTTTAATATCACCCTTGTATCACATTACTATTCCGTAGTCTGAACAAAGCACTAATTACGATGTTATGATTTCGCCTTCAGTTTCAGACGACTCTTATCTTAAACTACTGACTCACTATCAGAAATTGGTGACTAAGACGTGCGTTTTCCGCTTGTATACAGGCATGTTCGAAATGGTAGGTTTGTTTTAATTGAATATCGACAGACCTACTCTGAGTTACTTTGATGCACCGTGTTACTCGTGAGCAACTCGATATGCCTCGAAATTTAATCGTTGTTATTGAATTTTTTGCTTTTTTTTACTCCCTTTTTAATATATACCTCACAACGTCAGCTAAGGACGTAAACAGTCAGTATCTTCTGAATTTTTATTTCTAGTTTTTCTGTATGATTTTACGTGCTTAACTAATGTATTTTAATTTCGCTAATCTCGCAGAGGTGAAAAGAAACAATAAATACTTCACCGGTGTCTCCAATAGTGAAAGTTCCAGGTGAAACCCAAGGAGAAATGTAGCGTGCAAAAGAAGCGGTTGATTGCTAAACAACTAATTAAGCAATCGTAAAACAGACATCTGGTTCTACTTGAAGAAAATATAATAAACTTCGAGACTGACGCTGGCACTCACTCTACTTTGATCTAAACACGGAACATACAGAAAATTCCAGTACGAATTAATTTCAGTTAGATTATCTTTTCTAAGACAGTTAGTGCTCGATTTGCAAGTGGCATATGATTGTATAAATTGTGGATCTGCGGATTTAAAGACTGTGAAAACCATCTAATAGAAAGTCTTTAATACACTCATCATTTGTCAACATCTGGAACAAAATGTACATATATCTTTTACATCAAAAACAAATTATTGCTGGTAGATACCAACAACATTAAAGCTATACTAGTTAAAATATGGAATCAAACACTAGCGGTAATCGATTTAACAATGTCGGAAGCATGTAAACTATAAAGCGTAAAACTTGAAACTAATAAATTCGCTAATAAATGGTAACACATTTGAAAATATCAAGTAAATTCTTTTTGCGTAAACCGCCTCAATCTATCATTTGACAATCGATACCTGCCGGCAGCCATCATCCATAGTAGAGTAGCTTTTTTAACCGTTTTAACTTGCCCATTTAAATTCTGAATTTTAAATGAGTATTTGCATCCGACTGTGCTACTTTTAAGGTTGAGGCTGCTATTGCAGTTTGGAAATAGTTTAACAGCTTCGTATATAGGTTCTTCTGATCCGTTACTTTCTGTTTCAATATTTTCAACTGTGATGAATTCAGTTTCTTTCGGTAGTTCTGTTTCTGACTTAAGGCAATCCTCTCCCAAATGTAGATCAACATGGCAATTCACAAGTTCTATTTCCAGTGGTGGATCCAATTTATAGGAAATAGCATCCGCCAAATCGACATCCAGCAATCCAACACGCAACAATTCTTCGCGAGCCGTGCATTGTGCTTTTTATACGGCTTTTATGATCTCTTCATCCGATGGTAAAGACTGTGATGTCTTTGGTTTTTTCCTGTAATGGTTCATAGTTGGGAAGCTGATCTTTTCCTTTTTCTTTTTTTTCTTCTTTTTTTTATGGTCATGACGAGTAATTCCAGAACTCGTAAATCACCGATAGAGAAACAAAAGCTTTCCGGATTCTCAAATTGATCGCCGAAATAATCTTCCATCGTCTTTAACGGATTCTTGATTAGTTCTTGCTCTACACGATGAACACGGGCTCGCATTTGATCCTGAATTATGATAATGTCATCACGAGAGAGTGTACCGAGTGCACCATTGGCCGCAAGTCCTTCTAAACGTAAAATATTTTTATTGTGCGGAAGCACAACACCAATTTCTTTTTCGATCCTATCCCAGAAATCATCCTACAGGAAATAATTACGTTTGCGATTATTTTGATAAGGTAGTGAAATAAAACTAACAATTACATCGATTTTGATGAAAAAAGAAGTCAAACTTTTTTCTAACCGCAGCAGCAAACTCCCTTCCTCTTTTCCTCGGTCTCGTTTCCAATTTATTTAAAAAATGTTGAGGGCAATTCGTGATCTCGCTCACTGTTAACGTGAGTTACTCGAGGTGCCTCAAAAGCAACTCTGAAATTGCTCGAGATAAAGAGCTGTCTTGCCCCTAGGTTGTAATATGGACCCCCTTGCCGTGTGCGCGGGTCCCGCTTCGGGCTCTGGTTGGGAAAAAAAAAGAAAAAAAGTGAACCTATGTATGTTCGAAATGACGCCAATGCAGTAGGCAGCAATCGCTCACTGCTTCCGGTGTCTGTGATTATTTTGATTCGGCATCACGATCCAACCAACTTGACGCAGTATCGCTATCTCGGGATTGTACCTTACCTAACCAATCAGACAAAGGCCGGTGTGGCCTCTGCTGTACACAGAAGTTGTTTCCATTGTAATCGGTCCATGGCTGTACCTCGCCAGCCTCGCTGTCTGCGGAGGGTCCGCAGGTCGCCTTCTACTTGATCAATCCACCTTGCTCGTTGCGCGCCTCTTCTTCTCGTACCTGTCGGTTCGTTTTTGAGAACCTTTTTCACAGGGCTGTCGTCCGACATTCTTACGACATGCCCAGCCCATCGTAGTCGACCGATTTTTGCGATGTGTACGATGGGAGGTTCTCCCAGCAACTAGTGCAATTCGTGGTTCATTCGCCTCCTCCACGTTCCGTCTTCCATCTGCACTCCACCGTAGATCGTACGCAGCACCTTCCGTTCAAAGACTCCAAGGGCGCGTTGGTCCTCCACTAGCAATGTTCATGTTTCGTGGCCGTAGAGAACTACCGGTCTAATTAATGTCTTGTAGATGGTCAACTTTGTGGTTCGGTGAACTTTGTTCGATCTTAGCGTCCTTCAGAGTCCAAAGTAGGCACGATTGCCAGCCAGAATGCGCCTTTGTATTTCTCTGCTGGTGTCGTTATCGGCGGTCACCAATGAGCCCAGATACGCGAATTCGTCTACTACCTCGATTTCATCACCGTCGATCTGAACTCGTGCTAGAAGGCTAACATTGTCTTCTCGTGAGCCTCTTCGCTTCATGTATTTTGTTTTCAACGCATTAATCACAAGCCCAATCCTATTAGCTTCAGCCTTAAGTCTGATGTACGTTTCCACCATCGTCTCAAAGTTACGTGCTACGATATCAACGTCGTCGGCGAAGCCAAATAGTTGGACAGACTTCCTGAAGATCGTGCCACTCGTGTCTATCCCAGCTCTTCGAATCACACCCTCCAATGCAATGTTAAACAACAAACACGACAATCCATCACCTTGACGTAACCCTCTCCGAGATTCGAAGGGACTCGAGAGCGTCCCTGATACTCGGACGACACACATCACTCGATCCATCGTTGCTTTGATCAACCGCGTCAGTTTTTCCGGAAATCCATATTCGTGCATGATTTGCCATAGCTGGATTGTTGTGATGAAATAAAACAGTTGAGCAGTCAGTATAATGGTTTTTTACTGCTCTTCCAGGAAGAGTATCAACAGTCTTATTTCAATTTGGTTTTGATGCAATGACGAACTTTTATTGAAATACCTCGCACCATCCTTTTGGAAACTCTGCTCGTCTGCTTGAGTGGCCATTTTATTTCCCCATCTCTTCATCTCCGCAGCATCCCGAGTGACTTTTCCAATTTGTTCAGCTTCCGCTTATCGATTGCCCAATATTTATCGGTTGGGTGAAATTTAGGGCAATTATGTGGGTCCGTTTCCATTAAAATTCACCCCGTTGTCACGGTATGTATGAAATGTCTTTCAACTGTAGTGGCAGCTAGCCAAATCTGGCCAAAAACTTCACAGGGCCTATGAGTGCTTTGATGAATGGTAGAATGCGTTTTTTTTTCATGCACTCTTCCTTGTAGAGCTTCGAATTAATAGACTCATTTGTAACGAAAACTTGAGTTTTTTTATCCGAAGCTGAAAATTGCTTGCCAAATCAGAAATTTCCGAGCGAACCTATCAGCAAAAACGAATTTTTATGTGTTGCCTGGGAAGCTGTCAAAAGTCCATCTATACATATGTTACGTCGTCTTTCGTCGGTTTTCAAAATGTCGGTGTAGCAAATTAATTTCCTTCAATCAGCTTCCATCTGTTACAACTATTTTAAATGTTAATGAATCGCAACAAAACTTTTACCAGTGAAAGAAAAGAGCTTCCAAAACAATCAGCTGTCAAAACATTCGAGCCACTAGGAGTGCTGTAAAAGAAACAAGCAGTGCGTTCAGATTTTACACCGTGTCCAATATATTCTCATACAAAATAAAACTCTATTTATTTCAAATCGATAATCCAGATTGTATTGACAACTTTACCCATTATATTGAAATATAATTCTGATCAACTACAGCATATGTTTTGGAATAATACCGCCTTTTACCTTCTTGACCAGCTCCAGACGTTTTTCGAAACCGTCACATCCATCGGCATTTCGTCCCAAATTCGTTCGATTACGGTTTTGAATTGGTTCATATTAGACGGTCTGTGGCCATTTACCTTCGCCAGCATGGTCAGATCTGGTGAACTGGGAGGCCATTCATTCTTGTCCAAAAAGTCAGTCAAATTTTCTCGGCACCAGCCCTGAACGAGATTTGCAGTATGCGATGGCGCTCCGTCCTGCTGAAACACATAGTGATCATCTCCGAACACATCTCTTGTACATATGGCTTGACAACTTTCTCCAAAACTTCCGTTTTATAATATACGGCATTCACTTTAACGCCTTTTTCGATGAAAACCAGAGGTAATTTGCCTCGCTTGCAAATTCCTCCCCAAACCATCATTGACGCAGCTCTTTGGAACCGTGGAATATTCCTATCACTCCCTGGAACAGTTCTCGAAGAGAGAGCCCACAATCTGTCGTTCTGGACATTCTGGGATTGTTACAAGACGAATAACTTTTCGTCGGAAAAGATAAATTCTTCCCCACCGTGCCGCGACAAAAGCAGACTTACTCTTTCGAGTCGTTTCTGCTTGGAAGGTTTCGAAACTCCGTGAACCCTACGTTTCTTGAAAGCTTGTAATTCGAGGTCATTTTGCTGTATATTGTGCATTGACGATCTCGAAACATTCAGATCTGCGGCCATTTTACGTACAGAGCGCAGACTATATTTTCGTCTAATCCGTTCCCTGACCACTTTAACAAATCGTGCAGATGGTTCGGTACACAAAATCCCGCTATACTCCGAGGTTTTTCAAATTTCTGAAAATAGCGCCCGGGCGCTCACCTTTCAAAAACTTTTTTATCACCACAGCACGAAACTCCTTCATCGCTGGTAAAAGATAAATACCGAATGAAAACAATCGGACATAACCTAAAAGCGTTTGTATAAACATAGTGCAAAACTACACCAACACATACGTGAAGCATATTGAGTAGTTGCACGACACCAATGCAAGGAAAAGGTGTATGAGAATATATTGGACACGGTGTAAGTGGATTTCACATTTGGCACACAGAAAATAATCTTGTAGTAAAAACTACCATTTTAACCGATTATGCCTATTTTCAAAACAAACATGAAATGTCAGTCAAATTTACTACGTTTACGGTACAGGCTACAACATTTGTGGTATATTTGACAGACCTCATATTGATATCGACCGCACTTGGTTGATCTAATCGCAGGCATGGTAAAATCAAACGCATTTTTAGTAAGATGAAAATTGTTGGTGTTTGCGCTTAATTTAACCCTCGAATTGGTAGTTTCTACTGCGGTTTTTTTTTGCGTGCAGTCTTGGTTTTCTTTTTGAACCCTGTTATCTATTTTCTGTTGACTTTTGACTTATGATGTCTAGTAGACATCGTAGAGATTCCATATTTGGAAACATTCGACAAGCATCATAATCATTCAAAGATCTTTCACAAGTCACAATCACTGGTCTCTCATTATATGTTTTTTGAGAATGCTATGAAACCCAATTTTCAATGTTATCTGTTATTTATTTATTTAGTTAGTTATTATCGCCTTCGAGATTGAAATAAAGCATTGTCCACTTAGAGGCCGTACTTCATGATCGTTCTCCTTAATCTTCATGACGCGAGAACCTACATACGCCATGAGTTCCTGACTCGTCTTCAACCAGCTCAAGCAGATTTTGGAATCGGTCCAGAAATACAGCCCAGTTACAATCTTCAACTCATTCTGAACTACAATCAATCTTTAACTCATTCTGAACCACATTCATCATTTGGCTTGCAAGGACACACCCTTGAAGTTCGAATCGTGGCACCGTCGACGACTTCAAAGGAGCGACTCTTGATTTCGCATACACTAATGCATACCGTTTCGACGATGAACCATGTAGATCGCGGAATCGAAAGCCTTATCGCTCGCGTCGCAGAAGGCACGAAACTCTGCGGCAGCAAACGATGGCATCTGGTGGAAAATAGTACCTTGATAATCGAACTTCTTGTACACTTCTTCTTGGATTTGCAATTTCTTCTTACGTGATCCGCTTTGAGACAGATGTAAAGCTCGATTCAAAGTAAATCTGGACGCACGGCTTAATACACCACCGCGTCCCTGGTGATTGGAACAAAAAACGTTTGACAGGCATTTGTTGATGTTTCATTGACGAAGACATTGGTGAAAAGTTTTTCTCGATTGATTTAAAATAAATTAAATGATACCACATTGAGCATACGGGGGTCAGGAGGCAGGATTTCTATATATATATATATATATAAAATGAATTTCTGTCTGTCTGTCTGTCTGACGCTTATAGACGCAGAAATTTCTGAACCGACCAGTGTGAAAATTTGTAGGCATGGGTGTTTGGTGCTGGGGAAGGTTCTTATGAGTGTTTGAGACCCCTTCGCTCTCAGGAAGGGGGGCTTTCATACAAATGAGACACAAATTTCTTCATAACTCGAGAACTAATCAAGCAAATCGAATCAAACTTGGCATGTGGGGGGTTTTGAAGGCAAGAATGTTTCTATAATGGTTCAAGACCCCTCCCCTTTCTGAAAGAGGGGGGCGTTCATACAAATGAAACTCAAAAGAAGCTACTCAACAAATCTCCATTAACATACCTTTTAGAGCATTACGTCATCTGCATTAACCCTAATGTTATAACCCACTTCGTGGAAATAGCCGAAAAGCGTCTGGAGCTGTGTCTGGAAACGTTCGTAGATAAAGACTATCTGAGCGGCGCAGTTGCTCACAAAATGAAAGAAGAATATGGGCAGCTGTGCTCGATGCCGCCTTCAGATGGCGTTGCTTGCCGGATTCCAGAGAAAAGAATAGCTTTTGGACAAATTATGGCTAGAAACGATTGATCATTCCAAGAAGGAGCTGCCAAATTTGACATCATTTGTTAAAAAGGTGCTCGTCATGTCGCAAAAGCGACGATGGAGCAAGGATTATTAATAAACGAAAAGTGTCTGGTGGTAAACCAAACTGAAAAGAGTTTGGTAGCTCAGAGAATTGTCTACGAACTGTCAACGACGTTGAAATCACGAAGTCCTGTATACAACACACACGCAACGCACGTGCATCATTTTGTACTCTAAAATCTCGAATGCTGTACTATTTTACTTCGGTGTTTATGCTTCTAGAAACTTGATTGAACGATCAATGATTTCTATATAGCGATTTTTGTTCTCGTTTGTTAAATAAGAGACCAAAGCAGGTTACGCAATACGTAAAAAACCCGATTTGCGGCATTTACCCGTCATTTTGTCTAATGAAACAAGTCAGAATGTCAGATTGAACCATTTCCTTGAAAACTTCAAAAATATCTATTTATCCAATTTGTATTAACTCATTTTCCCAGTCGGAAAAAGGAGGCGAAAATGCGGGAATTTTTAAATAAAGATTGCGTGGCCACCCTGTAATTGGTTCCAACCAATTCGATCATAGCAACATCGGTGAATGAAATGAAGTATTTAAACAATTAGCAAACACCGCTAGAATCGTTCGACTACGATGGGCTGGGCATATCGAAAGAATGTTGCACGAAACAGTTAAAAAGATTCTCATGGTGGGAGCATGGTGGATCTATCAAGTAGAAGGCAATCTGTGGACCTCTCGTAGACTACGAGGCTGGCCAAGGACCGATTTTAATGGAGCCAACTTACTACTGTGTTCAAAAAATAAGGTGACTTTTGTTATATTTCAAAAAATCTTTATATAATCATCAAAATCTATTTCCTCCCCTTCAAAGTAGTCCCCCTCTGATGCAATGCACTTATGCCAGCGTTTTTTTTTTCAAACCGCGAAGCAGGCCATATAGTTGGCTTCCGGGATGCCCCTCAATGCGCGCAGCGATTCTCGTTGAATCTCTTCAATCGATACAAAACGGTGTCCTCGAAGTGGTCGCTTGAGTTTTGGGAATAGCCAGAAGTCACACGGAGCCAAATCAGGTGAATACGGTGGTTGTGGAGCGATATGAGTCGAATTTTTGGCAAAAAACTCACGAAGAACGAGAAGAAAAAACTTGAGCGATTTCTGCACCAAACGCGATTTGACTCTTCTGAGGCCCAATTGATCCTTTGAAATCGATTAAATCGATCCAATTGAGATGCCAGCATATCGGCAAGGTCTCTAATTGTTAATCGACGATTTTCAAACACTAACTCTTTGATTTTCTTCACGTGTTGCTCATCAGTTGACGTCGATGGCCGTCCTGGCCGTTGCAAGTCTTCAACGCGTTCTCGACCGTCTTTGAAGTCATTGTACCACTTATAAACTTTTTTTTTTTCGACATGGCTGACTCACCGAAGGCTTTCTGCACCATCCTCAACGTTTCAGCAGCAGAAATATCGTTCCGCAAACAAAATTTAATGGCACTTCTTTGCTCAACAAATTCAGACATTGTAAAAATCGCCGAAAGCACTTTTGGTCGTTTAGAAAACACAAGCGTAAATAAACTAATTATGGAGGGAATGTCATGAAATGCCAAATATATGTCACTAACAAGCCTACCAACGTAAAAAAAAAAATTTTGGACAATATCTCAAACGCGCAATTTTTAAATTAAAAAGTCACCTTATTTTTTGAAAACAGTAACAAACTAACACCAACCCAAACCAAAATCACTATCATCCACTCCCTATCCTACCCAATCCACCTTTCATCACAACACAACCCCCCCCCCCCCCCCCTCACCCTCCCCCCCCCCCTTCCCCCCCCCCCCACCCCCCCCCCCCCCCCCCCCCCGTTTGTTTGTTCCGTGTGTGTTTCCCTGCCTTTCTCCGAATACGTTTGGATTGTCGTGTGTTGAGTACAGGTGCTCGGACCCCCACCTCCGTGTTCCGTGAACCATGCCTATGTTGTGTACAGAAATTGACCTCGACAACCGGCGAGTGATGACGACTAGTAGCTACTACTTGTTGTAGTCACAGAATGCACAATAATACCAATCGCTAGGTATTGTCTACGACGCGTGCACCGGGCAGAAACGGCAGAGTAGCAGAGAGGTGGAGGAGTTGCATCGTACGATATTTTCATCCATTTTCTCGCTCCCCCCGTTACTCGTCGCCGGAGTACGTAGTGTTGCTCTCGACGGCGCTGACTGCAATCAGTCTAGATTGCAATTAAAATAAAATAATAACTATCACGCGAATTCACGATTCCACCCGACGATGATGGCCGGCGTGACAGTTGGCATAGTAAACGGGTTCTGGTTTTGCTTTAATTGGGTAGTAAACATCTCCACCTGTGGACTAAGCGACCACGGAGCGCTGTAGTTGCGAGGGATGCTATGGCAACCGCCAGTTGTGCACGTTTCAGGCAATATGTAGGCGACTGTGCTAGTACGAGAGAAATTTCAGTTCCGAAATAATTCGCGACGGTGGGAATGGGGGAAAAGTGACGGAATTGGCATTGAAATGAAGCAACGAGTGTGCAAAAATAGAACAACATTTTCATTCCCGCCTTTGCCTACCTGCGGCTGTGGTGGCGGTGTGGCGGCGAGGTGGTTTCTAAACAACCGGAAAGGAGGGGTATATTCGGGTTCGTTCAACGGCATTGCATATTGTTAGGATTTTTGTTTTTGCTGGGTTCTGGGAGCGACATTGTTGCAATGCTGAATGTGGATTGGACTTCGGTGTGTAGTTAAATGCTGCCGCGTTTTTTCAAAAAAAAAAACACCACTAGTTTCTATTTCTCCAATTTTTTCATATGCTTTTCATTATAATGTCATACGGTGACCAATTTATTATTGTCAACATACAGAATGTTATTTGTAAATCCAATGAGATATAGTCGTTTGACTGAATCTAAACCCACTTCAATAGAGTCCTGGAGAGTGTGAGCTGTTAGGTGGAATACCTGTAACTAGAAAATGAGAAGAAGTATTAGTAATTTCCATTTAATTCCAACTACTTTTATTGCTTATCTTGACAGATACGCGTATTTCGTCTACAGTGTGCAGACTTCTTCAGAGTCGTGTACTAATACTCAGTAGTTTAAGGGTAAAGCAGGTGTGAGAAAGATTATTTTTTAATATGAGTACGTTAATTTCAGCCAACAGTAAGGGCACTCTTGACGCCAAACATAAGTGTGTGTGGTTTATTGCAGTGGAGTTCAAAGTTTTGCTAATGATTGAATGATGAACACGATTGTCAAGAAAAAGTAGTATTAGGAGCATAATGAGCATACGGGGCGAAACCAATAGCATAAATTCCATAAATCAATGAAGAATGTACCCAACATACTTTGTTTTAAACACCTAAGTTGATTATTAGACTATTGATAGACGATTACTTAAATCAAAAAAAATTGAAAATAAAGTTTCGTTTGTTGCCGAGGGAACATGTAATAAAATGCTGCCAAACAAAAAAAGGATTTACGAAATTTGTGATGGATTTCCAGCCACGTTTGCATTGGAGCGCATAACAATGGGCCGGATTTCATCACGCTGTAGTGGAGAATAATGGCCTTCTTTTGCTCACCAAACAGTCAGTTGCATAATGAGCTAATTTATGCAACGCTTATGAGGGTGATGAGCCATTAAGTCGAAAAGGTCATTAGGCCGAATCGGTCACTAAGCTGACTGAGTGACTGATAATTCATTTATTTGTTTCTGTTTGCTTAAAGCCCGATTCAAAGTAAATTTGGACGCTTTCAAGTGATCATAACTCAAGAATTAAACAACATACATGGTTGATCAAAACGACAAACAAAGGGACATTTCAAACTTTCAAACGATACATAACAAGTTATTACATTTTTCCGTTTCGAACGAACTGTCGCACTTTACTTCTAGACAAAATCGTCAAAAGGTCGAAAGTAACAATTGTAAACAATGACTTAAAACATAAATTTCCTGGAAATGCCAGGTTGCTAACATCTATATCCACTTCCGACGGGAAGGTAATAACTCCATGTATCTGTTTCTGGTGCTATTTTGTTTGTGGGAGCAAGCAGATCCCAGAAAAATACGCAGGAAGTCATTGTTTACAAATGTTACTTTCGATCTTTTGACTATTTTGTCTAGATTGTGCTTGATGTCAATATGATCACCACACCCGCGGTTGCCACTGACCCGGCACCTTTAACCCCTTTTAACCCCTTTTTTTTTATTTTGTCCCTTCCTTTACCCCACCCCCGAAGTTTTGGCTGGCAAATTCCCCAAAAATTTTTATCGGGCTCAACCCACGGGGCAATTGGGGGATTAGCCTCTTGGGCGACGAAAAAAACATTGTGTGCAGCACACCATTCTAATATCTCAAAAGAAAAGTGGCAGCTGGCTAGATCCGGCCAAAACATAACTTTGTCTTGTGTAGCCGGATGAAGGGTAAAACCCGCTTTTTCAGACACTCTTTAATGTAAACCTTCGACGTCATTGTGTGAGATGTGATGAAAACTTTTTAAGGCCACAACTGCAGATTCCTTGCCAAATCATTAGTTTCCGAGCAAACTTATCAGCAAAAACAAATTTATACCTGGATAGGGACATCCCCACGACCAGTTGCCAGGTAAAATTTTCGTCCGGGGATTTGTTTAAAATCCATTTTGACATCCATTTTCGCCATCCATTGAAATACAGCCAGGCAGACCACGAAGGATTCTCTAGATTTTCTTTTCTCAAATTCCATGATCCGTAATTTCGAGATGCGTCGATCAATCGAGAAAAACTTTACACCAATTTCATCGTCAATGAAACTTCAAAAAATGCCTATCAAACGTTTTTTGTTACAACCACCAGGGACGCGGTGGTGTATTAAACCATGCGTCCAGAATTACTTTGAATCGAGCTTTAGAATCGCTTTAAAGTTTCAAAATTAAAAAGAACTGCTTGTAATAGAAAGAAGTAAAAATCTTCCATAGAAGTTTGATTGTTTCATCCAAGTCTCATATTGCGAATTTTTAAATTCTTAAGAACTGCTCCATGGTTGAAGAAAGGAAGAATCTCCCATAATAGTTCATGGCTTCAAGTTTTAAATATGTTCCAAAATACTTAGTTATAACTTCAACTGTTAGCGGATGACACGATTTTTAAAGAGTTTTAAATTTAAAGAAAATGAAATCTTCCATAACGGTTCATTGGTTTCATGTAAAAAAATATTTCAAGAAATACTAAATTTAATTGTTCGGATTTTCTTCAACCAAGTCCTTGAAATCCACTCAAATTTTTCTTAGCAGCAGATCAAAGCTGGAATTGAATATATTTTTAGGTTACAATTATCAAATAAGTTTTATGTATTTATTTATTTCGTCAAACAATCAATCGTAGACTACATTCATGTTCTTATATCCTATAATTACTTAATGTATTGAAATATTTTTTCTGTTTTGTACGAGATATACTTAGGTTCATCATTTCCCTATGTTGATTATAAGCATTCATTATCTGATTTAAAGGTCCGAATTTAGTATAATTTGTACGATGATGATCTAAAGTGAACAAATTTCGATTACGTAGTTGTCGTGTAGGAACATAAAAGTTTAATTTTGACAATAATTCAGTTGAATCTATTCGTTGCGAAACGATGTCGTTGACAAATGAGACCATAGCATAATTGAATTGATTGAATGTTGATCAACAAGCAACGTGCTTCATATGAAGAGAGGGGAAATTCCGTCCATCATAACCTACGTAGTGCGTATAATAAAAACTGCGTTTGAATTGACTCTAAATGCTCATCGTGCTTTTTATATGAGGTAACCAAACAACACTGCAGTATTCTAATATTGACCTCACAAAAGAAATATATAATGATTTGGTTGTATAAGGGTCTTGAAAGTTGTTGGCGAAACATTTTATGATTTATTAATATATACAAAACACATATAATATATTCCTATTTTTTTTTTTATTTCATTTTTTATTATAATTTCCAAAACAAATAATCGTTTGTTTTTTTTTTAAAAAAATAAAAAAACAACACCCCAAAACAAAAAACAAAAAAACACCTTTCATTCCAAAAAAATTATTATTATCACCATTTCCTATTATTAAAAACAATTCCATATCATCACACAATTATAACAATTATAATATTTTAAAAAAAAAAAAAAACATAAACAAAAAAAAAAAAAAAAAAAAAACACCTGAGTAACCACCAAGAAAAACCACAAGTGTAATTTAAATAGTTTTTTTTTTTTCATTGGATCCAACTTTTTCCCGGCAACCAGTAAAACACCACTTAACCCAATTGAGGAGTTTTAACCCAATTCCTATTGGTCGATAATAGCAAAAGCACAACTAAATTGCATGCGATTTCCCAGCAGCTCCCGGACTATCGGCCCACTTGCGCTACTTTATTTCGGCGTACTGGCAACGCTGTACCCGATCATACTCGACCGACCAATATTAGCAGGGTTAAGGCAAAACAGAAAACTTAAGGATAGAGTAATCTTCATTGTCGGTTAGAGTGGACGATTAAAGTTATCGCGGATACTTACCGTTTCACGAACTAGGAGTACATTGGAAGCTAAAAAGAGAAAAAACTTACCTGCATTACCTGACGCTGCTCGATCAACCGTGTTCCTGGGGATAGATACGCTGAAACTCAAAAATAAAACACAACGTAGGGATTTCGCCAGTAGTTTTTGTGGTAAGAACGACCATAACATTGTCCCGGGCCCAGGTTTTTCTCACAAAAAATTTCGGGAACATTTTTGTTGCCTCCGCCACCGCAAAATCTAGCACAGTCTACCGCCGAAGTCGTGCCATTGCAGTCACCATTCCCGGGCTTTGAAGAAGACGTTCTAGGTTATACGTTGCGAGGCCAAATTGCACCAGTGCTGTTCGACCACTTGGCACCTTCGTTCCAGGCAACCGACGCCAAACCAGGCTACAAAAGACGTATTTGTTTTGTGCCATTGTGCTCTAACCGACGATTGTTTAATCCTACGTGCACGTGCTCATCCGACTGGACCTGTTAAGGCATAGTTGTGAACTTTGGTGGCGATTTCATTGCTATACCGAATAGACGAAGACAGCTGAGGTATCTTCGCAAGCAATCAACCCACACCCCCCCCCCCCCCCCCCCCCCCCAAGATGAAGTAACGAACGAAAACCAAAACTGTGGTTTTGGATGGGGAAACCAAAACCACACCACACCCCACACACAGACCAGACCGGGGGGGGGGTTCTACCTCCCCAAAACACGGTTTTATTCCCCGAAACAAAAAAAAAAACCCCCCAAAAAAACCTCCCCCGGCCGGCCAATGCGGTAAACTGAGTAAACCGTACCGTACATCACAACGGGTATAATCAACAGCGAAATTTACCGCACCGAGTGCCTCCAGAAGCGCCTGTTACCCTTCCTGCGGTCCCACATTATTTTTGCCGGACCTGGCATCATGCCATTACGCGCGATCGACGTTGGATTGGTACAGAGACAATAACGCTGTTCTTGTACCAAAAACCGCCAACCCCCGGCCGAAGTTCGAAAATCGTCCAAGGTGCTTAAGAACGACTGGAGTTGAAGAAAGAATGGATGAAAGTGACCAAAAAGGTCGACTCCACCATTGCAAAAATGTAATGAGGGGTCTTAAGGGAAAGGTGCGGGCTTTCAGCGATGGAAAGGAAATTAAATAAAGTAATAATGTCGAAACATAATCCATATGTATTAGTTAATTCCCTGAAAGTTTCAAGAAAATCCAACTTAAAATAAACTTTTGGCGAACACTTTTGTCTGATGCATTTTTTATCGAGTACAGGCCTCATGTACGAAAATCGAATACTCTATAGACGAATTTCACGCCAACTCATCCAGTGTTTGGCAGCACCCTCTCAGAATCCAATGAAACTTTGTGGGTGTGTATACTATGTCTTTTTAAGCAACTTTTTTTTAAATTTATCTAGACTGCCATTTGAAACGGGCTTAAGTTTTTTGATCGTTTTTTTTTTAACTCAACATAACTCAAAAAGGACAAGACTTGATGACAAGACAAGTGATGTATGGGTGTCTTTTAGAAAATCGTTTTAACTTTTATGAAAAAAAACCTAATTATTCTGTAGCAGCGGGTGCTCCGCTGCGTCGGCTTTGTTGTTTAGGTATTAGGTAGGGTATTAGGTATTTAGGAGCACCCGCTGCTACAGAATAATTAGGTTTACCTATAAGGAAAAGGCGAGGTAGATATTAAGCATAATATTTGTTTTTGACTCAGGATAGGTTAGGTTTAAAAAAAATGTTAGCTGTAGGTACAAGTGTTTGTATTAGGAAAATAGGATCAATACGGCAGGTGGCGAAGGTTTTCTTATGATATGAATTATAGCTTACGTGCATGCATAGAAAACCAAGCCAATGTATGCTCAGGTGAAACGGGCACCTTATTTGTACGATGGTGCAAACATTAACACGCATGCGGTAATATGAAACAATTTGTGAATGGTTAATAATAAAAATTGTTCTAAAACCTCCGTGCGTTACAACAAATTTTCTCACTGGAAGCAAATAACAAGCTTGGACAATTATGATATATGTAATAAACTTTACCTAATTTTAAGTTTCCAGTCGTTGATTCGCTTCGTCCTGTTCTTCTTTAAATCAGCTCGGGAATATCGGGATCATCAGGATTCAAAATCCACCAAGAGCATCAATAACTTGAGGCGCGTTGTTTGCCATTTCATACATACTTAAGGGGTGAATGGAAAAGTAGTTTCAAATATTCTTTGACGTAAAATTAAGTATAAACGCTGATTAAACGAATCAAAATGCAGTCTTTATTTCAGTATGGGATATTAAAAGTGCATTTTAAGACAGAAAGTTCATTCCTGACGTTCAAACGAATTTTGCGTTATACTCCACTCATCGATTTCTACACAGAAACCTGACTACATTTCTCCGTCGCAGTTTTCCAAATTCTTTTCAACTGGTCCATGTTTTGAACAACCTTGCCATCCTTTTGCAGGATTGACAATTTCCCAATAGCGTTCAATTGGGCAGAGCTGTGGACAGTTCGGTGGGTTGATGTCCTTTTCCACGTAATCGATATGTTTTTCCTCCAACCATTCAATCGTCCGACGAGCATAGTGGGCAGATGCCAAATCCGTGGTGGAGTTGTGTGCTGCTTGTACAACGGCAAAAGCTGCAAATCGCCTGCCAAACAAGCACCTTTTGTCCGAACTTCTCAACCTGAACGAACTTCTCCGAGTCCGACACATCCTTGTCAATGACCATCGTGTAATATTGTGGGCCAAGAAGGGTTTTTGAATATTTCTTAACGTATGTTTCGTCATCCATTAATATGCACTGATCGTCATTCTCCAAAATTCGATCATTGAGCTTCCGCGATCGTTTTCTGGCAGTTTCTTTCTGTTTAGAACTTTGTTTGGCGATTTTCTGTTTTTATATGCTGTGAGGCTGTATCGCCGTTTGATTTGTGGGATCATCCCATACGAAGTACCTGCACTTTTGGCCAAATCACGCATAGAAATCGATTTGTTCTTATTGTTCAATTGCACAGCGTATTTGTCCAATTTGGGGTCACTGGCGCCTTGTTTTCGTCTAGATCTCGGCGAATCGGTAACCGCATTGTGTGTTCAAAATTTCTCAATAATTGCTTTTACACTTGCATGTGCTACTCCTACTCGTTTTGCAATTTGATTAAATGTCACACCTTTCACAGCACATCAAGTGTGCATGTGTTCTTTCCGCCTTCCAATTTGAATTCGCGACTTCTAGAGTACTTTTTCAAACAGACGTATCTGATTTTGTAAACAAAGAGTGGAAGTAAGATTCAATGATAAATTCTTGAAGCCTTTAGCACTTTCATGCAAACTAGGGCTACCAACACAAGGAATAACAGCTCCCTAACATGGTGGTGATCCTACTTCCCGTGAGGGTGCTGAAAGTTTTGAGAAATTTACATTTGAATCTTACCTCCCCTCTTTGTTTACAAAATCAGATACGTCTGTTGGAAAAAGTACTCGAGACTTCTCTCCTGCAACAACATATAAAGTGTGCGCCAAAAAATGAAACTTGACATGTCAATAAATTGAATGAAACGTCAAGTGACGTTGTGCGTGCTTGTATTGGTGTGCGAGAGCGTTATACATGTTTCAAACGGCAGCAGGGTAAATGCACCCTTCTTTTTGGGGAAATGCTCCTTAAACTTTGGAAAAATGCTTCTTAGATGCGTTTGCCCGGTATAATGTATCTTCTTGTTGGCGCTTGCCGGTTGTTTTGACGGGTCTTAAGTTTCTTCTTTGATTTTTGTCAACCGAAAATTCGAGTCGTGAAAAAATCATTTAGGGGCGTATAGTTAAGCATTTGAAGTAGTAATCGGCGAATGTCCTCATTGTTTCGTTCATCATTAACATGTCAAAATCTGTGGTTTAGAGACGACGGCCATCTTACACCACTTTCTCCAACACAATAGTATAATCTACTCCACTAAACACATTTTCGTGTGGCTTGTTTGTATCAATGAATCATAGATATCCCAACCTGCAAAATCTCTCGCACCCTTTTTCATTCCCAGCGATGTTACAATATTGCCACGTGCATCCTAATATATACTCAGTCACCATTGTGCGAAAATTTGCTGTCTCATCTAAAGCGGCGATAATGAAAATGGGCCACTGGGAAAAGTTCCCCATTGGCCTGCGCAATAGCACATCATCCGATGAGACGATCTGGTGGGATGAATAGCAGCAGCAACTGGTTGACAAGTTCAAGGATACATCGGATCTGTTGTTGCAACTCGGAGTGGAACAGAGCAGCGAAATCATGCTTCAGTTGTCCAGCTGCTCTCGGGCGCTCCCGGCACGCGTACTGACACCGATCGAAGAGAAAGAACAAGTGCAAGTGCACAAGCGGATGCACCGCTGCCATGCGCCTTGCAGAGAGCACTTTCCACGTAGTTCGACGTTGGGTGCGCGTACACTCCGGGATGCCGATAGTTCCAGGAAAGAATGGAAACCCATCATCACGTTTGTCAACATTCAGACAAAGAAGATTTAGTTTGCTCGACTTCCTACTGGTTTTCGTGGGTGGGTGAATTGTGCTGCGAAAGCGGCGTTTATGGGGGAAAATTGTTTTTCCTCATTTCTCGGTCAAGATGAACGATCGATGATTTGTGATTAAATGCTTTATGGACGGGAAGTGATGCAAACATTGCGATTGAAAGCTTTCATATCAGGGGGGGTAGAAGTCAAGGGGTCATAGTTGAATCAAGTTTTTCAAAAGATTGCCAAAGCATTGACCACCCTGAGCTATTTTACAGCGAACAGAAAATCGAAAAGATTGTTTTTAAACTTACAGATCTTTCCACAATTATAATCACAGCAAAGTCGGTATAAATACAAAATAGTGAACATTTACATTCTGTAACTGTTTTCTCTTGTGATATATTGAGCTAAATCAAATAAACTGAAACAGATATCTTCATTTTTTATAGGCAATATTATTTCTTTAAGCCAGAAAGTTAAAAGAAAGAAAAAGGGACAATTGGTTAGTAGTGCTTAGTACGTCGAATATCGGATCAGAAACCATATCACTTGAAAAGCAAAATTTGTGTTTGTGTTTGATATTCGCTGTTCTCGCACGCTGTTGAACCAATTCGAATGCAACTTCAAAGAAAACCAATTGAATTTATCACGACTGTATATAGAGCGTTTCCAGATGAAATCAGCCGGAAAAAGTAGAAATCTTGCACGACCCTCTCCGATTTGGATGAAACTTTGCACATGTCTTCGGGATTGGTGATGATGGATTTTCCGCGGGTTAAGGGAAATTGTTTTACTCAAGACATTTTTTTCAAAAGGGCGTATGTGTTTTGTCATGCGTATTTTTCAAAAAATCATAACTCGAAAACCGTTGGTTGTAATAAAATTGCGTCTGAGAAGAAGTTGTAGTTAATTAATTTGACTTTAAGAAAAAAATATTTACACTGTAAAAAAAAAAATTTTTCTTCAAAAAAATTAAAAATTAAACTTAAAAATCAATTAGCAAATCTGTCCAACGTACGATTTTTATATTTTTTTTTTTCAAAAAGACTAAGTCATAAGAAGAAGAATAGAAGTTGTTCTACGATGGAGCAACTTAAGATAAAAAAGTTCTTAGAAGTAAGAAAAATTCAAGTTTTTTCCAATTTGTTGTTTTTGCATAAATAACCATATTTAAATAATATAATACGATTCTTCTAGTGATTTTAAACAAAAATGCTCTTGGTGAGCAACATTCTATATGTACCCGTTTTCGAGATAATTTGAAAGTAATGTCGTCAAAAGTATTTTTTTCAAATTAGCATAGCATAGCATAGCATAGCATTATCCGACCATACATTCTCCTGGATTGGCTGTTGTAGAGACAATGGAAGCGCCAGAAGAGCTGCCTTGGGTGTGACAGGCTCTTCATCCATCGATCTCTTTGTACAACACCTGGCCAGGTCCTTATGATCAGCAAGGGATGGGAGGGAAATGTTGATTAGATGTCTACTTAAGAAGATGCTGAGAACTCATGCTACCTTCATAGACATCTGGAGTTGGAAGTTGGATGGGATTGTGCGGGAGGCTTTCCTTGGCGAGAAAGCATACATATATAGGTCGTTGGGAGTGATGAAGCTAAGAAAGTTAATGCACTCCTTTGTTGTCCACTTTTCTGGGCTGGAACATAGGCGTTTGCTACTTGTATCCAGGCTCCAAAGCCAAGAGTGTAGTGCCTTTTCTTGCGTGAGACCTTGTCTGTCGGTTGGGACATGAGCACTAACTCTTGTCCTAGCTTTTTATGGCTTATGGTTATAGCGCCATTACTCGCTTTCTGAAAAGAGAAGAAGGGCGCGCCGATACAGAGTCATACGGTCACACACATACACACAGACACACTATTCCTCACACACACACACATGCACACACCAGACCACACACACACATACACATATTCATGGGTTGCAAAGCTTTAAATTGAAACAAACGGTCAAAATATGTATGTGCGATTAGAGGAATATCCCCAATTGCTCAACAATTGAATTCGATTAAGTCCCGTATCCGATCCAAAAAGCCCGATTAGGCAACCAGCATCGAGTAATACCCATAACAGAAGACGAGAGGGTGTACAATAATCCATGAAAACGGAAAGGGTGCTGAACTGCTCACGCCTTCATTCGTGCTTAACTGCTGCGGTGTAATTTTGCAATGGTTGTTAAAATTCCTATTCCTCCACGAACCGCGTAGTGGTCCGCACTACTCCAGTTGTCATGCTTCCGTTTTCTTTTTCGAAACAGTGCACTGCTGGGTCTTAACCTTGTAATGCTCAACAGAATAGGAATAACTAACATGGAGCCAGAACCTCCAGAATATGTCACTGAATATGTATACATAGATTGGCTTCATCGGAAAAATCATTTCTCCCTATTTTTAAAGCTATATTCCGAGCACTTTTCACATAATTTTAACTTTTTGACACAAAGTTTTATGATGCTGAAAAAATCCACACGTCAGATTTTAAGCGCAGCCTACTTCGTCAAAAGTATTTTTTTCAAATTGTACATAAAATTTTCAACAACTATCCTTTTGACACCAAGAAGATTGAACATCTTCCTAATTAACGAAATTAACGAATCTTAATTACCAAATAAAAATTTTGAGTTTTTTTTTGTTCATACATGATTTATTTATTGTTTCTAATATTTAAAAAAAATTGTATTTACATTTTTAAAAACACTATTTCCAAATAATTCCTATAAATATTATGAAAACTCAGTATTTCGTCTGTTGAAAATATTTTCGCAGCGATTTTGTTATCTGCAACTGGAATGAAGGAGTGATATTTCTGTGTACCAGGAATCATTTTTGTTTGCTGATAACTACCACCCCATTCTGCAGCTCCCTCTTGATATTCTTCTTGTGAAACATAGCAAAATGATATTTTTGTGAAATTTTCTTGATTTCTCTTAATAGCCCAATCATACAAAGTTTTCGCACTTGTTATTGGATGTTCATGTTGTTTGGCCAAGCTCGCTCTTGTTGCCATTCGCTTTAATGTGCCGCCAATTGCATCACATGGTCCCTTACCATGTGAAGTTGCGAAAAAATGCCACTCAGAATCAATGTTGTATTTCTCTTAAAACTTGCAGAGGCTTGCAAAAAATTTTCTATTTTTGTATTGGGAAGCAGCCCCATCAGACATAAAAATGGCCTTTTTTATATTCACTAGTTGATTTAAATACGTTAGTAATTTAGAAATAAATACTTGTACCGCAATTGTATCATGTCTTAGAACTTCTGATATTACAACAAAACTTAGATTTTTAAGCATTCCTGACTCCATATAATAAATAACAAACGGATGAATTGTAGCCTGATCATTGTTCCAATGATGACTTTGAACAGCATCCTGAAGTACCAATGAATAATTCTCTGCAAAATCGCAAATAATAACTACTTCTCCTTCTTTTAATGAAGATTTTGTATCTTTTAAAAATTTAGATTGCTTTGTTTTTATATAATCATGAGTTAATAGTTTTTCGTATTTCTCGTTAAAATCTCCAAATTCTCGAACAATCTACCGGTTCTATGAATTTTTCTTTCAATTTGGAAATCATTTCGATCATATTCCATGGACAATTTTTGTTTTCAAGGTAAAAGCTAACTCTTCTGACTTCAATTCTTGATCGGTGGTAAGCTGAATAGATATTGTTCTAAACGACGGTATTTATCGTTTTTAAATTCTGTAATGGATAATCGGAGACACATTTTCGTGAATTCCTGCAATTCCATTATTGAATAACTCAATGTTGTGTATCCTGGAATAATCCGGTAGGTCACTGTCCTGAGAAGATGCCGAGGAAAAGTGCCGATGGTATTTCCTCCAAATCGTTCCGTGATGTGGTTGGTGCTTCGTCATGTCCACCGTTTTCTGGTTGCTCCACTCTTTCGACAGGATTACGACGATACGAATATAACCGACATGAATCAAAAATTCTTAATGACGTGTCCAAATGGACCGTA
Organism: Aedes koreicus; assembly: GCA_024533555.2. Taxonomy (NCBI): domain Eukaryota; kingdom Metazoa; phylum Arthropoda; class Insecta; order Diptera; family Culicidae; genus Aedes; species Aedes koreicus. The sequence continues at coordinate 198,546 of JAHHFK020005737.1, read as the reverse complement.
CACTGCATGGATAAAAGTTTTTCAATTAACTTGTCAGTTAAATTTCTAAGTTTAGGCGAACACCGTCTCCCGATTTCACGAAAAGGTTTACAACAATGCTTTGTTTCGAGTTCCATTTCAAATCGTTTTACACTTTACGCTACTTATGAAAGACACTGTTAAACTGATGTCATGACTTTGTAATGTAATCCTTTTTATACGTACTAGGTACGCACTTTAGGTACTTTTTTGAAATATTGGTATGTGCAGGGGTATGCATGTAAATTATATTTTCTGTCAACACCAAAGGGAATGCATGAATAGGTATAAATGGGCGTAACAATTGTATTCTTACTGGTATAAACAGTTTAACTAATTAAATACATTATGTTTCTACCTGAACAAAATACGCTTGTACACTAACATGAATACTAATTATTTTTGTTTCGGGTTAGGTTTTCATAATATACTGTAAGTAAAAGCAGCAAATTTTGTCGTGTTACCTACAGTAAATATCAGGAATCAGTTTGTCTAGTATTCTCGGTAATAAAAGGTATATTGTAGAAAATTTTATGTACAATTTGAAAAGAATACTTTTGCAGATGGACAATCACGACTAACATTTGAAAAAGGGATATTTTCATGGAAAAAGCCATTTTTTCGACATTAATTTCAAATTATCTCGAAAACGGATACATTTAGAATGTTGCTCACCAAGAGCATTTTTGTTTAAAATCACTAGAAAAATCGTATTATACTATTAAAATATGGTTATTTATGCAAAAACAACAAACTAGAAAAAAATTGAATTTTTCTTACTTCTAAGAACTTTTTTATCTTAAGTTGCTCCATCGTAGAACAACTTCTATTCTTCTTCTTATGACTCAAAGCCTTTTAGAAAAAAAAAATTATAAAAATCGTACGTTGGACAGATTTTCTAATTGATTTTTAAGTTTAATTTTTGATTTTTTTTTTAAGAAAAAAAAAGTTTTTTTTTACAGTGTACATATTTTTTTCATAAAGTCAAATTAATTAACTACAACTTCTTCTCAGACGCAATTTTATTACAACCAACGGTTTTCGAGTTATGATTTTTTGAAAAATACGCATGACAAAACACATACGCCCTTTTGAAAAATTTGTCTTGAGTCAAAAAATTCCCTTAACCGGCGGAAAATCCATCGTCACCAATTCCGAAGACATGTGCAAAGTTTCATCCAAATCGGAGAGGGTCGAGTTCAGTCATTTGCTCATTTGGCAGAGAAATGCTCTATTTTCCCCATCACACAAAAAAAAAAAAAAAAAAAAAAAAAAAAAAAACAAAAACAAAACAATATTATATTTTCTACCATCTCTTCTATTTTTACTATTATTATCTTTTTGTTTGGTTTGATATTTTAAAGCGTTAAAATTTTATTTTTCTGTTCTCGCTGGTTAATTAGACGTCTCTTTCCCCCCTTCCCCCCCGCCCCCCCCCCCGCCCCCGACGAAGCCGCCCTGCCCCAATAATAGAAAAAAAAATAGAATACCGCCACCCCCCTTCGTGTGTCCCCCCGACTCTTTTTCTTTCTCCCCCTCTCTCTCCCTCCCCCCCGCCCCCCCCCCCCACCCCCACAAACTCTCCCCCCCCCCGCGGAAGTGATTTGAATATGATTAAGGAACAACAAATTACCCCCCCCCCAAAATTAGTCCCCGACACAAATATTACTCTTCCCCCGACGAAAAAAATTTTTTTGGGGTGTTTTTTTAAAAATATTATTGAAAAAAAAAATTCAAACTTGTCTCTACACACGGTCAAATCAATGTGTGATCATCACTTTTTGTTTTTGTTCGATACATGAACCGCTTGGTTAAGGACGAACAAGTACATGAATACTCAGTGTGATTAGCGAACTTTTCCTTTCGCGTGACGTAATTGACGGACGTTACCTAAATGACAGAAACTCCACAATTTTCACCAATAAGTTTCTTCAACGCGAACAGCAGCAGGTATAACCAAGCACGATACCCGCAAAACTGTTTTCACAGCAAAAGTTAAAATGATTAGCACCTAGGAGCTCGGTTTTATCGATAATTCATTTCCAATAACAATCCCGGCGAAAGAATGTCCGCAGCGCCGTTAGTATTTGAAATTTTAAATCAGCTTAGCTCATCGATAAACACACACACACACAGAACACGCTCCCTGCCACTTACCTTCACCTTCTCGAACCAGTTACTTGTTGACTAGCCGGCCGGCATTCCATCGGTTGCGATTTTTACCTAAAGCGCAACGTCGAGCAGCACGGCAGGGTTTTGTTTTGTATTGTTTATCATCGTAGTGCGTATTTTCCAGACCGAACTTGAACTTCACCGGTGGAAGCTAGCTAGAGGCAACCACGAGCTCAGCAAGAACAATTCAAGCATAACTTTTCGAACGGACGTCAATCGCAAAAGTGGACAAACGGAGACTGTGTCGTAAAATAAAAAATCATGAAACGCGATTCAATCAGTGATAAAAAATACAATTTATTAGATGTCCTATGTACTATTCCTCAATGACACCATTTCTGTGTAAAATTATAATTGAATCGTTGTTTGCACAGAGAACCATCAGAATGTCACTTTGAAGAAGCGAATTTACGCTTATTCGGATTTACCCAAAATTGAGTAAATTTAACTCAAACTCATTATAATCGGAACTGCCCAAAATGGGGTAACCGGATCTAAACCCAAATTTGGGTAAACCCACAATTTATTTGATTTTGGGTTAGTTCGACTCATAATTATAAAATAATTTTTTTTTTTGGAAATTAGGTAAAATATTAAAATAAAACAAAACCCTAGGCTGGTTTAGTTAAGCTTTTTCTTTTTTATTCTTTCCAAAAGAATGGACTACTTTACATCCATTATATTTTCCCGTGAATTCGAGTTTTCATTCAAGTCTTATTAGTTTCTCAACTTGGTAGTGTCTATATTTTATTTGTGAAATGGTTATATATGCTCAATATAGTTTAACCATAGACTAACTCTAAGACCAGTAGGTCCCGAACAAATACGATTTTTTTCTTGGCTCAGTCAGTACTAGCACATCGGTCCCAAGCTCGGTCCCAAGCTTAATAATACGCCTCTAATAATGAACTCACACGAACACACGCTCAAATATTCTGTCAAAATAACCCAGCAAATCAAAACAAAGGCGCAAATATGTATAGTTAGGTGCTGGCTTCAAGGTGTACTTCGGACCAAGGGGTTCTACAACAGTAAACCAATTTCAAATCGCTAGTTGCATATTGATTGTTGGTTTAACTTTGATTATAATTGTATCACTCGAAGTATTATTTACCAATATCGAGCTAGACTTCAATAATCACGTTCATCCTTTCGTTTATTCATAAATTCTCTCATATATACACACATTCTATACTAGCGTGCCAATCCAATGTATGGGAAAAAATTGACCATCGAATTTCAAAAAAGAGTAGTGCTCAAAAGTTTTGTCTCCTCAAAAGAAGTCCCCAGGCAAATTTGAGCTCAATCGGACTTCGTAAAGTGGACCTCCAAAGCTGTCAGAGTTCGACTTTTTTTTTTGACTCATGGAAAATCTCTCAACAAGGGGTCTTTTTTTTTAACTCTTTATTTGTTCCAAATTTGAATATCATATTTAAACATATATTCATGTTAAATCTTAAGGTGCTCCAGCCGCTGTTTTACTACCATAACGTATCAACCTGTTTTTAAAATAAAAGTATCCTAATTTTGTTTACATTGTTCATGCCTCTGGCAGTTCAGTATTTTAAACTCTCAACGGAACTTCCTGATCATTTGATCAGATCTCTTCAATTTTGATTCTGATCTTTGAAAATAGTAATAATAAAAGAAATAAAATTTTTTATAAAAGTTTGCCACAGGCCGCTGTTTTTCTTCAGTTTTTTAAAAAAAAGAATGCCTCATTTTTCCTTTTTTGTTTTCATTTACCCCCCATGAATAATTTTTTTTTTTTTTCCCCCCGGCAGGGTTAAGCTGCCTTTAACAATTTTTTCTCTTACATGTTGTGACAATATTATATATTAAAACTCTTGATTGTTGGAAATAACCGGAACAGCAAAGTTTGAACAGTAGAAAGGATTTATTTTACAACTAGCTTGAGTTGAGTCTTGAACAGGAATAAACAAAATTTTCTCAGTTGTTTATTTAAGAAAACTTAGGTTGCTAGGGAGGCCGTCGGTCTCCAAGGAGGTCATCAGCACACTGCGTTACCGATTTACTCCAACACCCCCCTGAATCGGTAAGTCCTAGGAGGGTCCTCAGTTCACGGAAACGTCCAGGTTCCAGGGCCTTGGTGAACGTGTCCGCTATCTGCTGTGCAGTAGCAATTGCTTCGATTTGAAGTCGTCCTTGTGCCACGTGGTCGCGTAGGAAATGGTGCTTCACATCCACGTGCTTGACACGTTTGGTTTCGGTGTTTGTCGCCATCGCAATGCACCCATGGTTGTCTTCGAACACCTTGAATGCCGTGCCGGGTTGAACTTTTTTCAGGTCCTCAAGGATTCCGTGCAGCCACAGCCCTTCGGAGGCCGCGGCACTTAAAGCTGCATACTCTGCTTCACACGATGACAGTGCAACGGTTTGTTGCTTGTGGCTGGCCCAGGACACGGTGTTCCCAAAGACCTTGAAGACGTAGCCGCTAACGGATTTCCTATCTTCAGCATCCGATGCCCAGTCGGCGTCTGCGTACCCGACCAGTGCCTCGGCGTCGTCGTTTTGCTTGTACTGGAGCTTAAGATTCTTCGTCCCCTTCACGTAACGGACCACTCTCTTCAGGGCTTGCCAGTGGGCCTCACCAGGTTGAACTTGGAAGCGCCCCAGGTATCCAACAGCGTAGCATATGTCCGGTCGGACACACAGCATCGTATACATCAGGCTGCCCAGCAATTGACGGTATGGATGCGACACAGGATTCGCAGCTCGTGGTGGCAGGAAACAGCCTTTCTCCATTGGGGTCTTCACATTGTTGCAGTCTTGCATGCCGAACTTCGTCAGCACACGGTCCACAGTAGCTTCTTGCGCCAGGTACATGCATCAGGTGGCGCGGTCGTATCGGATCTTCATTCCGAGGAAATGATTAACCATGCCGCAATCCGTCATCTGGAGCTTCTTGGAAAGAGCACGCTTGATCTCCTTCACCAGGTCCAGCCGATCGCCAGCAATGATCAAATCGTCCACATAGATGATGATGTATACCCCCCCTCGATTGTCGATCCTGGTATACAAACAATAATCGTGCCGGGAACGGGTGAAGCCGACATCCAGTAGAAGGTCGTTCAGCTTGTTGTTCCAACAGCGAGGGCTTTGCTTGAGTCCATACAACGATCATTCCAGCTTGCAAACGAGGTCCGGAGGTGCTGCAACTCCTTCGGGTATGGCCATGTAGACGTCTTCTTCAAGCTCCCCGTAGAGGAATGCGGTCTTCACATCGAGTTGGTGAACGTGCATCCTTCGGTGGGTTGCTACAGCAAGAATGGTTCGTATCGTGGCCAACTTCGCTACGGGGGAATATGTTTCGTTGTAGTCTACTCCGGGCTTCTGCTGGAATCCCTTCGCCACCAAGCGCGCCTTGTAACGGACCAGTTCGCCATGCTCTTCCGGCTTGATTCAGAAGACCCATTTCGACTTGAGCGGAACCACACCAGCAGGACATCGCACCAATCGCCAAACATAGTTGTCCGCTAGCGACTGCAGTTCCTCACGGACCGCTTGCTGCCAAAGGGCTTCGTCGGCTCGTCCAGCGATCTCCTTGTACGCCTCCGGGACATCGAAGATCGAACGCTCGGCCTGATCTCGTCCCACGGAACCGTCGAATGGAACATCAGAAACGTTTTGGGATGCATCGGGGAGTCTGCGCTCCCGTTCGCTGCGCCTCGGGGTTTCCATTTCGAGGTTTGAACCACGGTCTAGTTGCGAAGGGAGCGCTCCAGTTTCGTCAACACCGTCGTTTTCAACCTCGTCTTCTTCATCGTCAGTCAGGATGTCGTCATGTTGAGCCACCAGCGGCTCATCGGGTTGAACGGACTGTTCAGGGGGTTGCACGTGTTCCTCGTCTTGATCCTCGAACTCGTACGGAGCAACAACCAAAGGATCTGGGTGGCAAACGGAAAACTGCTCTCATCGAACTTGACATCTCTGGCCAGGAATAACTCCTTCTTCTCTTTGTCCCACAGGCGGAAGGCGTTCGGCGCGTAGCCGATCATCACAACAGGCTTGCTTTTCGGATCCAGTTTCCTCCTCTGGGCCGTGGACACCCAAGCAAATGCTTTACAGCCGAACACACGTAGTTTGCTCACATCCGGCTTGTGACCAGTTCACATTTCCGCAGGAGTCTTCCAGCCAGATACCGCGGTGGTTGGACTTCTGTTCGTCAGGTATACCGCCGCTAGAACCGCTTCGTTCCACAGATTCTTCGGAACTTGACCTTCAATAAGCATCGCACGCACCCTTTCGACGATTGTCCGATTCAACCGTTCGGACACTCCATTCTGCTGTGGTGTGTACGCTGCGGTTGGCTCGATTTGGATCCCCTTGGAAACGTACCAATCTCGCTGGTCATTGGAGCAATACTCGTGCCCTTGGTTGACAGTCAGCTTTGAAATCGAATGCCCCAGAGCGGCACTCGCCAGGGCCTCGTACTCTCGAAACTTCTGGAACACTTCTGACTTCTTCTTGATGGGATATACTACTGCGAAGTGCGTAAAATCATCAATAAAGGTGACAAAGTACCGAGAGCCATCCCAAGCCGCTGGTATAATTGGACCGCACACATCGGAGTGCACTCGTTCTAGAGGTCTTGCAGCACGGACTCTAGTACCCGTGAATGGTTCTCGGCACTGCTTTCCGAGAACACAAACATCGCAAAAATCCAATTTACCTGATTCCTCGGGAATACCTGTTACCATGTCATGCTTCACGAGTATCTGCAAACTCTTGCTCCCCAAATGAGCCAGTCGACGATGCCACAGGTTACCGGTCACAGTTCCACACATGTTGGCCGCCACCGTATCGACGCGGAGATCGAGCTCGTAAAAGTCGCCCCACATGGGACATCTCGCAATCAGGTCACGACCTTGCTTCATGATCGCTTCCTTTTTCGTGAATGTGACATCCAGGTTCGCTTTTGCCATCTTCTTAACAGATAGCAGGTTCGCTCGAAGATCTGGTACGAAGAGGACATCATGCAGGCTGATATAATTACCTTCCTTGTTGACGCCTTTGATTGTTCCTCGGTGCCAGCACACCAGGGATTGATCGTCCTTCGCCACGTTGATGCCGATAGGTTGCTTCAGCTTCGTGAGGTCGGCGAAACAGTGCTTCACATTCGCAAGGTGGTCCGAGGCTCCGGAATCCAGCTTGAAGGAAACCACTCCCTCGTCCTTTGTTTGGGAGCCTCTTCCGGTCATGAAAGCCACCGCCTTACCTCCAGCAGCAGCGTTAGCTTCAGCGCGCCCTTCCGTCTTCAACTTCACACGACAGTCCTTGGCCTTGTGCCCCTTCTTCTGGCAACGGTTGCACTTTCCGGTGAACTTACCATCCTTGGAATGCTGCAGATCCTTGGAATGCTGCAGGTTTCTCTTGGTAGGAATTCGCTGCCCGGTCGGTTTTCCTGAGTTCCTCGGCAAGAAGGCGCTCGCGAACAACATCCAGCTTCAGGTTTTCCTCACCCAGATTTTCCAGCGCCGTAACCAACGGATCGAACGACTCGGGAAGGGTAGCAAACAGGGACACAATATCGTTCTCTTCAAGCTTCGCTCCGGCCAGCTTCAGTTGCCGGATCAGCTCTTCGAAGGTTTTCAGGTGATCTTTCACGGACGCACCTTCCACCATTCGCAGCTTCGCAAGTTGCTTCCTGACGAATGTCTGCGACGAGACGGACTTCTTGGCGTAGGCGGATTCAAGGCTCATCCACATCTCCTTGGACGTCTCCTTGTCCCGCACAAAATGCAGCAAATCGTCATGGACGAATGACGTCAGCAGGAACGCCGCCTTACCGTCATCTTCCTGGAACTTCGTGAACTCGGCCGCTTCCGTCGGAGGAGCTTTCTTGATGATATCCAACAGCTTCACGGACTTCAGATACTTCTCCACTCGAAAACGTCAATTGTCGAAACTGGTGCCCGAGAACTGCGGGATCCCGTGGATCAAATCCTTGCGTGAGTTGCCCATAACATCTTGATTGTTGGAAATAACCGGAACAGCAAAGTTTGAACAGTAGAAAGGATTTATTTTACAACTAGCTTGAGTGGAATATTGAACAGGAATAATCAAAATTTTCTCAGTTGTTTATTTAAGAAAACTTAGGTTGCTGGGGAGGCCGTCGGTCTCCAAGGAGGTCATCAGCAACAAAAACAAATACGAGTTATTATTTTAAGGGAGAGCCTAAATTGATTTCTACTGCTTGCTAATACAATCATGATGCGGCGTTCATCAACACGACTCAATGTGTCAGGAAAGCACATACTGAAACCAGTAGCTTTTAATAGATTATATTTTCCTTCGCTGGAAAAATCCAAGCCACCAGGCGGCCGATGAAACGCTGAACCTGCGGGAAAATAAACTCCTTCAGGTGTTTGAAAACCTTTCCTCTCGTTATGACATGGCTTGAGTTCGAGCGATACCATGGTGCTGAAAACATCACTTCCGAAAGGACAGAAAGGTGAAAATGTATACATATCCGGTGAAACGGCTGCGGAATCATTCGTGGTCTATACGACGAAAAACGCAGCATGAAGGGGCCCAATTCGGTGTTGTTCGTAGTCATATAAAGAAGTAGAACGCGGAATTGGTCGAAACGACGTTGATAAAAATGCCTCGAGCTCTCCCGATGTTCCGACAGGAGAAGTCTAGATCACATAGGAATAAAAACTTGAAAAACCTCGTCTCGATGCAGATAAATTTAGACGCGTGAATCCACCCATGACCTGCGATCGAGGAGAACCTTTTGAGCAAGGAACTAAGCCATTTAGGTGCTTCTTGTCGATGTTTTTGTAATAAATTCCTCCCTGAATCATTAACGGAGCAGAGGTGAATATGTTATTCGCAAGAATTTAACGATTGACCAGCGATCATTTTCGATGAGTCTGGAGACCTATTATACTTCCTCAATTTGTGTGAAAAATAACGGTTTCTCCTCTACGTTTTTTATTTGTGTGGAATCCCTAACTACCACAATTTATTGAAATAAATTAATATCTTGCATCTTCAAAGAAGATGCCTTACGGACCTTACGTCTATACAGCAAACTGTGAACGCACACTCGGTTATCGATCAGGATAGAGAGGGTCGCCTAGTTGTCGATCTCCAGGCCAGGTCGTTATAGTTCCTGTCACAAGCATTCCATGGGCATTTGGAATGTGCATCACTGCCGGCTAAATGCAATGTAGATCGACACCAAACCACTGAACATGGTTTCAATGGCTACGAAGCGCCCGTCGTCCTATTCGGCCAAGATAGCCGGTGATTAATTGATCTCCACCTCGCGGCTCAATCGACCGACAACTCGATCCCAATGCGAGAACAAACCTTTGGCTTTGTCAGATTTCTAAAATGGATTTGCCACCATAAATAATCGATGCTTGAACACATATCGGGTGCCTTCCGGCGGATTCCGTGTTACGTTTCGAGTGTCCTTATAAGAATTGATACAGTTTACTTACTTTCCGGTCTAAAATTCAATGGTTCCGCTTCCGTCAAATCCGTTTGAATCAAATCGCTGATAGAGATCTTCTTAGTATGATACATATCCTCGTCGCTCTTCTTTTGGCCCGTTTGTTGCTGATTGACCGTCACTTAGCCATTTGCCAGAGGTTGATAAAGCTATGTCCATTTAGAATCCGGAATAATAAAATCATCTGTATCTCGGTAACGAATTGACGTACAAATAAGTTTAATATATCAAAACAAAGTTAATTCAATGTACTTTAAAGAAAAAAATGTCAATACAAATCTCTTCATTTCTAATGAAAATTCGCACTTTCTTCTTTATTCCTTCCATCAAACGCTGCACACCTCCGGAGTCAACTTCCTTGGCACATTTGTTCCACATTTTGGTCATCTGAGTCGCGTCCCGAGCCGTTTTTCCACTTTTCGTAAGCTTCCGCTTCATTATTGCCCAAAATCTCTCGATGGGCCCGAACTGCGGGCAGTTGGGTGGATTTATGTTTTTATCGATGAAATCTACGTTATTATCCAATGGATGACTTCCCGGCTGTAGTGGCAACTCGCCAAATCTGGCCAAAACTTCACGGGACCTTTATGGGCTTTAATGAAAGGTTCGAGTCCATCGTCTTATTCGTCACGAACACTTTGGTCATTGCTCCGCAGCTGTATATCCCTTGCCAAATCATCAGTTTTTTGGCCAATTTGTCCATAAAAGCAAACTTAAACTTCGCAGGAACATCCCCTCGTGCCGTCGCCATGAAGAATTTTTGGCCAGGAAGCTGTCCGAAATCCATTTTGACGTAGGTTTCATCGTCGATGAGCAGGCATTCTTGGTACTTCGTCAAAACCTGCTGGTACAATTTCCGAGCTCAAGTTTTGGTGACGAAACTTTGCTTCAACGTTCTGTTTGGTTGCTTGCTGGCTCGATAAGAACGATATCCTGCTTGCAAACGAATTCTTAGAACGGTACTGCGAACAGCAGCGTATTATTGTGCGATTTCATTGTCTGATAGTCCAGGGTTTGCTCTGACGGTTCTCAACACCGTCTGGTTCAGCTTGCGGTCATGTGTTCCACTACGACGCTTACCTTGAGGCACTCGATCCATGCGCTTTCCCTCCCTAAAACGTTTGAGGACATCATACACGGTTGATTTGGCGATTTTCAACGTTTTTGCGATTTTGCTCCACTCCGCACTTTTGACCCACTGCACGAAACACCGTGAAATTTATACCACAGAAAGTGGGCGCCTAGGTAAACAAACCGCTGTAAAAGAATTCTTGCTGCAGTCACTTTCCGTCCCGCTGCAACACAATAAGTGATTTCGGATTCTTTTTTTTTTTTTAATCTTTATTTTACGTCGGCCTATTTCCTCACATGGTGACAATCACCGACGCCAGGAAGACGACTCCACCACCTGGACCCTACCTAACGACTCATGAATATGAACCGAGACCAACGGCTTTACTTCCCTTCCGAAGGAAGACATGACCAGATTATTTCGCCTCAGAAAAACCACCGACGTCGACTGGGATTGAACCCAGACCCTACTGGGGTGCCAAGTAGCAGTCACGCTTACCACTACACCACCGACGCCGGCAATTTTTTACTGGACAAAAAATAAACAAACAAAAACAATAAATAGAGGTGCCCAAAAAAATTTAATTGACTGAAGTAAAAGTGTATGTAGGTTTTACAAAGATTACCCGATCAGTGGCCCGATCTTTTTGAAAGATTTGAAATCTTTTGAAGATTTTAAATTGATCAGATTGGCCGACCCCTTGTCTCTCAAAGTATATGAAATTTCCGAAATCGAATTTTTTCTCGAGATTCGGCCAGAACAGCGTGGGACCACGGTGAGAGCGGAGGAAGGGCAGCAAGCGCTTCTGCAAGCATTCCTCTCGATAAATCTGCCCGTTTATGGTGCCGGTTGTAACTTGCTGTACCGTCCGCACTCGCAGATCGCCTGCCACAACAGGTACTTCTTCGCGAATTTGTCCATCTTTCTCTTCCGCAACTTTTCCGGAACCTCCATGCGGAACGTACCGACAAAAAACTCGAGGCCGGGGATTTGTTTGGTGTCCGCCTTGATATATGTCTCGTCGTCCATGACGAGACAGCCTGACTTGACCAGCCACTCACGGTACAGCTTCCGCGCACGCAATTTGGCCACCGTGTTTTGCTTGTCAGTCCGGTTTGGCGCCTTCCTGACCTTAAAAACACGTAGCCCAGCCCGCTTCATGGTCTGCTGGACGAACCACTTCGACGAATTGACCTTTTTGGCCACGTCTCGGGTGGAAAGGTTCGGGTTATTCTTAAAGTACTGCCTTATCTTCCGCGCCTTCTCTGGGTATTACGTTTTCGGTTTTCGGCCGCTTCCAGCGCGCCGCTCGATGGTCTTCGTCTCATGGAACATCTTCACAACGCGGGACACGGTGAAATGGTGGATTCCAAACCTTTTGCCGATCCATCTGTGTGACTGACCAGGATTATCGATCACCGCGCCCAAGATTTGCTGGCGTAGCTCTTCTTGTTTCGAATGCATCTTGAAAACTACTTGACAGATCGCGATAAAAAGTTACACCCAAAACAAAGTGTCGCATTTTTTTCGAGTCCAATCTTTACTGTAGAATCTTTGTTAATTTTCAACGAATTTTTTTTATTGTTAATCAGGATTTATAATGGTACCATGTGCCTTTCGACATTTGTTGCCCTGAATTTTAAGGACTTCATTGAATTCTAGAGGTAAATACCTGAATAAAGTCATTTAATACTTTTAAGAAGTCTTCGACGAGGTTTTCAATTCCGTTTTGAGAATTAAAACAAAAAAAGAGTTTCAAGACTTAAATATATTATATAATTTTAACTAACTCCAGCACTTAAAAAAAATGTTGATAACGTATGCATTTTAAAAATGGACTTATTTCGAATGGCGATACATAAAAACCACAAAAGATAATTCAATGCAACAAAGCTTCCTTACATCCTACGTTTATTGAGCTTTCTACGAAAATGCTTCGACACTCTGCTGCGCGGCCGTACAGCAGTTGACAGAAACCTTAGCCATGACCGATAAAAAGATGGATTTCGGCTGCTCTTTCTTGTTTTGGAGTAGATACAAGGGGCAAGACAGTTCCTCATCGCGAGCAATTTCAGAGATGCTTTTGAGGTACCTCGAGTAACTTTCGTTTGTTTTCTCTCTGTTTTTGAACAGCAGCTGTCAAACCAACCGACGCTAGTACATGAGCTCTCGAGTGTGTTCAATTGGACACTAGCAATTTTCAATGTTTTTAATTTTCTTTATTTAACTCTGTTTTTGAAATCAACCTACATTCACCCAAACTTCATATCTGATATGCTCGTACAATTTGATATCGTATATACTGCTATTCGTGTAAAGCTTTGCCTTTTTCAAGAAGAAGATATTTTTATGTCTCCCATAAAGTCATACTGTGAATAAACCCATCAGTTTTGGCTTGACCTGCTATTTGCTAATGCAGCACCATTCCGCCAGACAGCCAGACTATGAACCGGTGCTTTGAAACAAGCTTCAAGCTTCTTAGAATCAATGTTTAGCATATTACCAATCAATACACATCGCTATCATGCCTCATAATTGCACTGCAGTACAGCCGTCGGTATCACGTATCACATATTGAACATTCCCTGAACTCTCATTGTCGTGGAATAGGGCTCACCGTTTTGCCATCTTCTATTCAGGGTGGCCACAGAACCGGGAAAACCGGGAATTCTAAAAAAACCGGGAGAAACCGGGAAAAAACCGGAAATTTATGTTCACATGATTATTCATATAATTTAGATTGGGTGTGACTATCATCGAACTCTCAATATTCCTATCTTAACGTGTTCATCCATAACGATCTGTGAAGTTTTAGAGTATGTCAATTGATTTACCTTCTTTAAATATCTTGGCTCATTCGTGTAGCGTGAAGCAACGTGTGTTATGACGTCTAATCTCTTTTCTCAAGCGCATAGAAAGTATAGGACTTTCTGTCAGGCAAACGTTTCCCTATGAAAACACAATATATTTGTCCTATGAGTTTGAATGAAAGGGGATTAGACATCAGAAAACCTAATCATAATTATTAATCTCTCTCGTTCACTTTTTCGCGTTTTTGGTGATACTGAGCTCATATTCGTCGCCCAATTTCAACAATTTTATTTGCGAATTAACACTCATCGTATTTCGACAGCCGTTTTTTTTTTAAATTATAAGAAGCGCGATACCATTACCACAATAACCGAAAACGGCTTTAAATCAAATAGTACAACTGATTTGTTGCCAAATAGCGTATTTAGCTATCTTGTTGGAATTATCCTTTCTTGTTATTTGGTACAAGCAAGGATGTTTCGAAATTTCTTCGCAAAGCGCAAGTGTCAATCTCCTTATCCCGTTTTGTCGTTTTGGCAACGCGTTTCTTTTCTTCTTTTTTTTTTGTGAGCTCAATATTTTCTTCGTTCAATATTTCTCCCTGTGTTAGCTGTTCATACTGACTGTCAAAATCATCAAATCTCTGAGCACATCAAAATAAAAAATAAACTGTTTCGGAACTCGGCTCTCCTTTTAACCTTTTTTTTTCTATTCGAATTCAAACATGCAAAATCCGCACGACAACAAATCAAAATGTTTTGAACCCGTCGAAGAAGTAGTGTGTAGAGATGAATTTTATTTTCCAGAGTAAATCCCGCGATTGGGTTTACACTTCAAGAAAACCGTAATTCTTGTGTAGACTTAATTTCCGCCACGGGAATTCAAATCCCGGGCTCCATTTAAAATACAAAGACTCTTTTCCTCATCTGGAAACCAGTCTTAAACCGGGAAATTTTTAACATTTGGTCCGTGAAAACCGGGAAAAAACCGGGAATTTGAAAATGAAAATTGAGTGGCCACCCTGTCTATTGCCATAAGCAGAATGTCCACAATGTTTTTAAACACATTGGAAGTCAAACTTCCCAAACCCCTTTTCCCACCCGTTAAAACCCCAAAAAAATATATTATTTTTAAAAATTTTTTGTGATTCCCGCGAGTTCCCCGTTGCCCCAAAAACCCCCAAAAAAAAACCTTCCCCCCCCCAAAGAAAACCCCCCGTTTGAGGTTCGACCAAAAAATTTGTATAGGTCGCAGCTGGGGGACGTTGGGAGTGTTGGTGGTCTTCAATAAAACGTTTATCTTTAGCCGATTCATGTTCTCCAGTGATCTCTTGGTTTAATGGGCAGAGGACAGGTCTACCCAGAAGATCACATTCTTCTTCGTGAGATACTTCTTGATGAAGGAGGTAGGCACTTGGTACTGTATATCTCCTCGTTCACCGCAATTCTCGATGGAGACTTCGACATTCCCTTCGCGCTGATCGTCAGCCACAGAAAGGCCTTCTTCGGGAACATGGAACGGAAGATATATTTGACGTAAACTCTTACCTCTTTGGTAAAGTATCCGGCCTCTTGCCACTCGTTGTCGGCTAGCGTCAAGTAGGTCTCGTCATCCACTAACACCACGTCGCGCTTCGCCGAAAAGATGTTTCTCACCAGCACCCTCAGGCACTCCATTTGGGTGATTGATAACGTTGTCAATTTTTTTCTGTACACACTAGGGTTGCTACGATTGGCGATACACAGGTGGATTCACCATCTGGTGGCAGGGTAATCGCATGCAGAATCACTAAAATCTGTCCATTTTTTTATACCTCAATTGCTACAAAATAAGAAGGAGCTCAAGAATATGTGTAAATTTGAAAAGGTCAAGACTCTATAAAATATAAGACTCCAGAAAGTTTGTGACAGTACAAACAGAAAAAGTAAATTAATAAGGCTCTGAAAACCAATGTATTAGAGAGTATGAATTTTCCTTATTTTCACGAAATTTCCATTCATTCCCCACGTTGCTCTCAAATAAAATACTCCCCTCACCTATAATCTTTATGCATATTTTTGACAAAATCCTCAATACAGACATTTTTCAATGTTCCTTACAGAAATGTTGAAAAACTATCTGCCATCCCTGTTCAGAAGCAGTAATGTATTGTGATCAGCAAGCGAAAGAAGTATTACTTGTGCTCTCCTCATTTCTTTAACTAAGAAATACATTTTTATTGTACTACATACATAAGGTCGAATTCAAATTATCTTTTTGGTTACTATCAGCCTTATCAATTTACGACGATTCGCTAAAAACACAACTTCAAAGCGAAACCCTGTCAATCACGGAATTGTTTACAACCTATGCGAACAGCATCTAATGCTGCTAGAGGAAAACAAATCGGCACCACGTCACGTTTGTCAACCACGTTTCGTCTTTCTTCCACCTACTCACTTTCTGTGCTCACTGCAATTTTTTATTCCCTCCCATCTTTGTAGTATTTTTACGCCGGCTGGCGTCGATTTTTCTGTCGCTTCCTTAGCAACAGCCGAATTCTGCACGGCACCTTTCTTTTCACATTTCCGAGGTCATGGTTCGAGAATATTATTTCTCGTAGCAATCGAGAGTGCAGGCCGCCAGATCAGTCCACTTGTTGAGCACACATCAACACAGTAGGCTATCAAACTCCGAACAGATGACAAACATTGTTCACAAGCCGGGCAATAGAACCATAACATCAATCAAATTTGTAGAAAGTCTACGTAGGTACTTGTTATGCGATAAGACCCATGTTTGTTGCCTGTAAACAATACTGCGGATTTTGCACACGCGTCTAGCTCTGAGAGGTTCGAGAATAGATTACAAACATGTTTATAGTTACATAGCAATCTGTCAAATGCATCATACGACCAGCAGCTACAGCGCCACCAGTTGTGATCCCTCTAAGGTCATCGCTATACGTAAGCATCTCGTAGGCACTATCGCTCTCTCCCTATTCCTGTGCTCCAGGACTCGGGAAATTACTCGGTATTTACAAGGCCAAGGGGGAGCGCGCGAGAGACTTGCCATTTTCAAGAGTCGTTCTAAAAACAAGTACTGACTGGTTGACTTGGTTTGATAAGGCCTGTTGTCTGATAAGCTTTCGCTTTCGCGATAGCCAAATACACAATGTACGGGAGGAAAGAGGAAGATTACAAATGTAGGTACAAGCCGTTGACCTAGTGGAGGTAATTGGCGGTTTGATTGTATGAATCGCATTTTTGTTTGTTTTTGGAACAGGCGATTCAATCGTGGCTTTATTACAATGAACTTTACCTAAAACATTGTTGTAGAAGACTTAATAAACGTAGGATTGAACGTAAATTTATTTTTGGTCAATTTTGTCCAATTTGACGTAGACTACGTCTTACGGCAAGGGTAGGGTGTCAATTGAAAATCTAAAAATAAGCGACCGTCACGAAATATCACTAAAAGCTCATAACCTAATAGATAGATTTTCAAGATGTTTACATCAATCGATTGAAAATTTTCCCGCGTATCAATTCAACTATCAAATATAATCCGTTAACAGTTTCAAACTATTGAAAATAACGAAAATAAAAGGTGATATCTTAAAATTTTGTTTTGCAGGCTAATTTTACTAAATGCACAGTACTTTCCTATCACAGATTTCAAATGAGAACAAGGGAGGTCTTATACGCAGGGCTGGTAGCAGGTCACTTTTTAGTGACTTGGTCCCAATTTTTCGGAAAATTGTCACTGAAGTGACTTTTTGCGCACCGCCGATTGTAAAAAGATTTTAAAAAAATCACTTGTATTGTACAATACCCAAGTAACATTCCTAACACCACCTGCTTTATTAAGTTTTATTAAAGTTTTATGAAAGCCACTTGAAATCAATTTGGTTTTATTATGGCACCAAGAGGTGCCAATAGGTTTCATGTTTTAGTCAGGTTTATGAGAACCTATACAACTTGTTTACAACGATCTTAAAACCTTGTTTCTCAAATTCCTTTTACTCCTATCAAAGGTTTTATTTGGCAGCAGGATAAATGCACCCTTCTTTTTGGGGAAATGCTCCTTAAACTTTGGAAAAATGCTCCTTAGATGCGTTTGCCCGGTATAATGCAATCGGAGGTATTAACCTTCTGGTTAGCGCTTGCCGGTTGTTTTGACGGGTCTTAAGTTTCTTCAAGACTATATAGCGGAGCTTCGCTCCACAATCTTCTAGGTAGTTTTGACGGGTTTAAATTTCATTTTGACGAGTCTTAATTTCATTTTGAGGAGTCTTAATTTCGTGTTAACGGGTCTTAATTCCGTTTTGACGACTCTTAAATTCAGAAACGTAAAACCCGTCACAATTTTGAAGAAACTTAAGACCCGTCAAAACAACTGGCAAGCGCTAACCAGAAGGTTAATACCTCCGATTGCATTATACCGGGCAAACGCATCTAAGGAGCATTTTTCCACAGTTTGAGGAGCATTTCCCCAAAAAGAAGGGTGCATTTACCCTTTGCCGTTTTATTTCGACTTTATGAACTCGTAAAATGCTGTATTGAAATGCCGTTTTAGGACTCATTGATATTATCTTATTAAAGGGTGATACGGTCAAAATTTGGTCAAGGGAAAACGCGTGTAAATCGGTGAAATCGTTTATTTAAAAAATCAAATTAAATTTCTTTTTCAAGTTCAATTAGTATAAAATTCAGGAAAAATATTCAGTTAGGCTTCCGCTTTTCCAAATCCGAATTGCCGGGCCTTACGCTTGACCCCTGCCATCAGATTTTGTACAGCCACCTTGTCCACCTTCTTCGCCGCAGAAAGCCAGTTTGCCTTGAACTGCTGCTCGTCCTTAGCAGTTTTTTTGGTCTTCTTTAGGTTCCGCTTGACAATAGCCCAGTATTTCTCAATTGGGCGGAGCTCTGGCGTGTTGGGAGGGTTCTTGTCCTTGGGAACCACCTGCACGTTGTTGGCGGCGTACCACTCCATGGCCTTTTTACCGTAATGGCAAGATGCCAAATCCGGCCAAAACAGTACGGAACAACCGTGTTTCTTCAGGAAAGGCAGCAGACGTTTATTCAAACACTCTTTCACGTAAATTTCTTGGTTGACAGTCCCGGAAGCTATGAAAATGCTGCTTTTCAAGCCACAGGTACAGATGGCTTGCCAAACCAGATATTTCTTTGCGAACTTTGACAGTTTCGTGTGCTTGAAAATATCTGCTACCTTTCCCCTTCCTTTTGCCGTATAAAACTCCTGTCCCGGAAGCTGCTTGTAGTCAGCATCGTCGTGTACAGCCTCCGGATCGCGCTTTGGCCGTCGTATTTTGTTTATCATCGCGATTTGGAGTCACTACCTTCTTGTAAGTCGATAGTCCGGCTCGTTTTTTGGCTCGATGCACGGTTGTAGACGATACACCCAGCTTATTTGCGGCATCTCGGAGAGATAGGTTAGGGTTTCGCTTGAAACTACCGGCAACTCTCTTTGTCGTCTCAGCGGCTTCCGGTTTTCGATTTCCCCCCGATCCAGACTTCCTGGCTGTCGACAAACGTTCCCCAAACACTTTAATTACATTTGTAACGGTTGATTTGGCAACTTTTAGCGATTTTGCCAACTTTGCGTGCGAGTAGCTCGGATTTTCGCGATGCGCGAGCAAAATTTTGATACGCTGCTCTTCTTGCTTGGACGGCATTTTGACAACTGAAGAGTGAATTCCAAAATCAAAATAGGAGCAACATTCTACACACACACACCTTCAAAATGAGGGGTGTTCAGGTTTTTTAAATGCAAAATTGAAAGAAATACGTCAAGTTGATATTGACCAAATTTTGACCGTATCGCCCTTTACGTTAGCTGGTCTCGTTCGGTTTTGTCGTAAGCTGCTTTGAAATAGATGATTAAAGGGTGTTTCGATCAAAATTTGGTCTACTTTAACTTGACGCATTTCCTTTCATCGTGAATTACAACATTTGGCACATCCCTCAATTTGAAGATGTGTGCGTGTAGCATCATGCCTCTATTTTGATTTTGAGATGGATTTTGAGAAGCAACGCACCAAAATTTTGCACATGCATGGCAAAAATCCAAACTACTCTCACGCCAAGTTGGCGAAATTGTTGAATATGGCTAAATCAACTGTTACCAACGTATTAAACGTGTTCGGTGAACGTTTGTCGACAGCCAGGAAAGCTGGATCGGGGGGAAATCGAAAGCCGGAGGCCACAGCGACGACAAAAAGAGTTGCCCGCTGTTTCGAGCAGAACCCAACCTCTCCGTCCAAGATGTCGCAAAGAAGCTGGGAGTGGCGCCTTCAACCGTCGACTCCAAATCGCGACGATAAACAAAACACGTCGGCCAAAGCACGATTGCGAAAGTTGTACACGACGATGCTGACGAAGTTTGATTGCGTGGTACAGGACGATGAAACTTACGTCAAGGCAGACTTTAAACAGCTTCCTGGACAGGAATTTTATACGGCAACCGGACGGGGAAAGGTGGCAGATATTTTCAAGCACATTAAACTGTCAAAGTTCGCGAAGAAATATCTGGTGTGGCAGGTCATTTGTACCTGTGACTTGAAGAGCAACGTTTACATTGCGACCGGATCCGTCAAGCAGGAAATTTATCTGAGCGAGTGCCTACAAAAATGTCTACTGCCTTTCCTGAAGCGACACAATTGTTCCGTTCTATTTTGGCCGGATTTGGCATCTTGCCATTACAGAAAAAATGCCATGGAGTGGTATGCTGCCAATAACGTTCAGGTGGTGCCCAGGGGCAAGAACCCTCCAAACACGCCAGAGCTCCGCCCAATCGAACAATATTGGGCCATCGTCAAACGGAACCTTAAGAAGGCTCAAAAAGCTGTTGTGAGCGAGAAACAGTTCAAGGCAAACTGCGGCGAATAAAGTGGACAAGGAGACTGTACAAAATCTTATGGCAGGTGTTAAACGAAAGACCCGGCAATTCGCATTCGGTAAAAAGGAAGCTTAGCTGAATATTTCTCCTGTATTCTGTATTAACTGAACTTGAAAAGGAAAAAGAATTTGACTTATTGATATAAACTTTGATCGACTCACACACATTACTGTTTGTCCAAATTTTGATCGGAACACCCTTTAGATGATGTGTGGCACGTTTGAAGCCGACTGAGTTTGATTCAGCTGCATCGATAATTTCATTCAACCTTCTGCCACAAAGTTTGGCGGAGCTATCAATTATGTACAATCGCCTCTTTTCCTTTCATTACAATATTCATCCTGATCCAGCGATTGAAATTCATCAAGCTTCATCCTCACTAACTTCTGAAAAGATTTCAGCTCAATCCATCTATTAGAAGCACACCAAACATGGAAACAACACCCAAATGGACGTTGGACACTTTCTCGTGGAAATCACAGTATCACCATATCTCATGAAGTACATCGCACGTCATTGATAAGTATTGTGCTTCACGATAACTCGGCCCTTCTCAGCACAGATTAAACAAACGCTTATCACAGTAATTAACAATCTACGATAACCTAATCGCACACACACACACAGACTTGCTGAAGTGCTAATCAGTACTAGGAAACCTTACACCGTCTGCTAATCTAACCCCACGAAACGGAGATGGGGAACTCTTTGTTTGTACCACCCACCAGTTGATGCAGTGGAGGATTAGGGCAAAATGGAAGAAACCTAACAAAATTGACCATCATCCACCAGAAAATATGTTTTTTATATGTTTACAAAGCCCTTAATTAGCTTCAAAACTTCTGGCAAATATTAAGCCAGCACATACCAAGGGAAACCAACGAATTGATAGTAGTAAAAATATGTCTGCCGAAAATAAGATTTCGTAATAACAAACAACCTCCTTACCCCACAATTCCCCCCATTTTGTACGTAGTTATTGCAGATTGGTATTCAATCGCCGGAAGCCACGAAAGCAGGAAGAACGCGAAAAATCAAAGCTGTTTTGCCATCGATAAACAGACTTGGCGTGCGTTCGGTCAATCTCCAAACAAAACCCAATCGTGGTCTGACTTAGACAGAGAGAACCCATATATGTTATGGAGATAACAAACTGCTTGCAACCGGCTTCTTCTCGCTGTTGGTGGATAGACATCATCAGCTGAGTGGCGTCATTTGCGCTGCACGATAGTCGATATTAGATGTTATTCACTCAACGGGCCCATTATTGAGCCTTTTATCCGCAGAACGCACTTTGAATGTACATTTCCTGCACGCGTGTCGGTCAGCTCGGTCCGAGGACCAATAGTCAGATAGAGGATGTTCGCTTTCTGGGTCGTTGCTCGTGGGGTGTCCTTGAACAAGTTCATTCGTTTAATCGTTCACATTTACCACCTTTCGATTGCGAGGGACGAGAAGGAAAGTAAATTGCAACTGATATGATAGAAGCCCCCACCCTCGTGCTTGAATAAGTGTCAGGTTGTTGTGATCGGACGTGATACTTAAATAATCGGAGTGGGATGTTAACACGACATGGAAGGGTGAATTGAGCCAAGCGTTTAGTTGGGTTGTCAAAATTATGAACAGGACAGGTAGCACTTCCACTAGTCACGTGTACTATATAGTCTATTAATGATATAATTAGTAGAAATAGGTAGCGGTAACGGTCGCTGTATTGGAGGGAGTGATGAATAAATAACACAATAATTGGACACATAACCCAGACGATGCACAGTGGGCAAAAAGTGGCAGAGAATCGTACTTATTTCCTCCTGGTTTCAGAAGGTGTGAGATACCTATTCTTTGTTTTGTCCACCGCAGATCACCAAACGTGTCTCATTTTGCCCTTTTCACGTCTTTTTCTTGTAAATTTAGAGAAAATGTGTTCACATATGCAACTCCGAGTAAGCATATGACCAAAGCCCGATTTTCATACAGAATGGTCATGTTTGGAGGCTTGTCTTTCACTTTCCCGTGAAGTAATTTTGGCAATAGCCTAGAAATAACCTGAATTTTCATCTTTAATAAATTCATAATTTTTCATTCACCACTTCAGAAACTACAGACACCACCTACGACCAAACAATAAGACCTCCTTTTGATATCCATAGCTTAGGAAGTGGTCTTATTGTTTTGTCGTATGCGGTGTCTCTAACTTTTAAAGTGGTGAATGAAAAATGATGGATTTAATGCTGATGAGAATTTAGGCTACTTCTGGACCACAGCCGAAATTTCAGCTCAATTGGTTCTCGAGAAAATGAAAGGCAAGCCCCCTAACATGACCATTTTGTATGAAAATCCGGCTTTGGTCTTATTGTATTGTCCGTCACTGTATATGTGTCTAAAATGTTGGGCAAAAAGGTTTTTCGATCTGGGAAGTACAAAAGATTCTACAGCGCATTATTCGAAGCAGTGTCACGACCACCGCGCGACGCTCTCAAACTTTAAACGCGTTTTTCTCGAAACAATGCACAGTAGGCAAAAATGGATCCAAAATCTCATTAATTTAGACGGCGCCGGGTAGGAGTCCTGAAAAATAGCTTATTTTATGGGAAAAAACTACAAGGTTCAGCCCAATGGGGTTGTACGCAAAGGTAACGTAGGACGATGTAGCAATGTGCAATGGAATTCGCCTCCAGTCGCCTAATAGTTTAAAGGGTTTTCGAAATTGGTTTCGCTCAAAAATTAACTGCAATACACTAAACAGGTTACCCTAATAAACATGTAATATACAAGAACTATATTACAAAAGGTTTAACCAACAATCAATATGCAATTAGCGATTTGATATTGATTCACTGTTGTAGAACCCCTTGGTCCGAAGTACACCTTGTAGCCAGCACTTTGCTATACATATTTGCGCCTTTGTTTCGATTTTTGCTCTACCCAGACAATCGCGGTCGTCCCGTCCCGTTCTGTTTCCGATTTACCCGCCCACCTCTTCCACTGCAATGCATCGACACTGCCGCCTTTTTTCCCACCCCTAATTCCCTTTTGAAGGGCCTGGCGCTTCCCCCAGCCCCCTATATCCCCTCCGCCACTTTCTCCCTCCCCCAAATATTTTTTCTTATCGAATGGACAGTTCGCGCTCAGCTTTCGAGTCAAGCGCACGTCTTTTTTGCTTTCGCTTGACTACGGTAGTCAATTACGAGTTATACTAATATTACTATTAATATTTCCTCTTTTTTTTTCGTCGCGTTGTTCCTTCGCTTTTGAAATGAAGCGACGCGAAAATACATTCCGCATAGATTATGCGAAAATTCCCAAGAAACCTTCATATGAGGAACTCCATCATTTCGTGGGTGCAGTGCTTGGTATGAAACGTGAGGAAGTGCTACGTCTTCAGTGTAGTAAATATCTTGGTTGTGCGTTTGTGAAAGCCTGCAGCCTCGAAGTAGCTGAACGTGTCGTACATGAACATGACGGAAAACATGAAATGGAAGTCGACAAAAAGATGTACCCACTCCGTATGTGGATGGAGGACGGTGGTGTGGACGTTAAACTCCATGATCTGTCGGAAGACGTGGACGACGAGAGCATTTGTTCGTTCATGCAGGAATATGGTGATATACTATCAATCCGTGAACTATCTTGGGATACCAAGTATACTTTCGGCGATATTCCAACCGGTATACGCGTGGCTCGCATAGTGGTCAAGAAAAACATACCATCCATCGTAACCATCGATGGGGAGACCACGTGCGTTTATTATACTGGACAGCTGCACACGTGTCGGCACTGCAATGAGCTCGCCCACAATGGAGTGAGTTGCATTCAAAACAAGAAGCTACTACTCCAAAAACTGCATGCCGATAAAATCTCGTACGCAAATGTAGCGAAACAGTCCAACACAACAGCAGAAAAGTCAATCCAAAACAAACCTCGCAGGCAAGTTCATACTACAGAAGCAGGTCAAAATCCCCACAAACGTAGTTCATCGGCCTCATCAGCAACAAACACGTCCAACCCAAAACCGATTTCACAAAAGCAAAAAGAATCGATGCCACCTCCGCCGTTTCTTGCTCCACCGCCATCATCCCTCCGTGGTACAGATTTTCCAGCATTAAAAAAGCCACCATCGCACTCAGCGCCTGTCGGTCACAGCCAACAACGATCTGACGGACACGAATCAGACAGTTCAACGACATACAACCACAGCCGACGATTGCGAACCCGTCCACCGGGCAAGAAAATGCGCCACGAGATCGGCGACAACCCGAACATCGACATCTAAAAATGGATTTGATCAGTTATAATATAGCCACAATAAACATCAATAACATCACGAGCTAAACAAAACTAAACGCACTACGTACATTCACACGCACACATGCTCTAGACATCTTGTTTCTTCAGGAGGTCGAGAACGAACAACTGTCGTTACCAGGTTTCAACGTGGTATGCAATGTCGACCATGCGAGAAGAGGTACGGCAATTGCCCTTAAGCAGCATATTACTTTCTCTCACGTCGAAAAGAGCTTGGACGGACGACTCATCGCGCTGAGAATCAACAATACAACCCTGTGCAACTGCTATGCCCACAGCGGGACAAACTATAGAGCGGAGAGGGAACGTTTTTTCAACCACACTGTTGCGTACTACCTTCGACATAACACACCCAACGTGATACTGGCAGGGGACTTCAACTGTGTAGTACGACAATGCGATGCATCAGGAAACAACCATAGTCCAACACTTCAGCGAACTATTCAGCAGCTTCAACTCGTAGACGTTTGGGAAGTACTGCAACCCCACTCTGCAGGGCCCACACACATCTCCCACAACTCTTCGGCCAGACTTGATCGCATCTATGTTAGCGTCGGTCAACGAAACCAGCTGCGAACTATCGACACACACGTTTGCTGTTTTTCCGACCATAAAGCAGTCACCATGCGCATGTGCCTTTCCAACCTTGGAAGAGAGACAGGTAGAGGTTTCTGGACCCTCCGTCCACATCTACTGACAGCGGAAAACATCAACGAATTTCGATTTCAATGGCAGTTCTGGACTCGGCAGAAGAGAAACTACCCGTCTTGGATGGACTAGTGGATCGACTATGTGAAACCAAAAATTAAGTCTTTTTTTAGATGGAAATCGAAGATCGCCCACGACGTCTTTCATCGTGAATCCCAACGCCTTTATACAGAACTGCAACAAGCCTACGATAGGTATTCACACGACTCCACCGCACCTGCCACTATTAATCTGGTGAAGGGTAAGATGCTTGCCCTACAGCGAGAATTTACACACAATTTTATGCGGATCAACGAGCCATATCTCACCGGGGAAACCTTATCTGTGTTTCATCTAGGAGAGCGGAGGAAAAAAAGAACCATCATAACACACTTGCGCGGTGAACAAAACGAAAGCTACGACTCGTCCGAATCAATCGAGCACCACTTACTCGATTATTACCAAAGGCTTTACTCAGAGAGAGAGCAGCGCAACACGATCGACGATACTTTTGAGTGCAACCGCACCGTTCCTGAAAATGACCAAACAAATGAAACTAGCATGACTGAGATCAGCACGGCAGAAATATCTTCAGCTATAAGAGATGCAGCCCGCAGGAAATCTCCAGGGAGCGACGGAATACCCAATGAGTTCTATTTGAGAACATTTGACATTATCCATCGTGAGCTCAATCTTATATTAAATGAGGCACTACTACAACACTTCCCCCCAGCATTCGTTAACGGGACAATTGTACTAGTGAAAAAAAAGAGGAAACGGCGAATCCGCACGAAATTACAGACCAATTTCTCTTCTAAACTGTGATTATAAAATGTTCTCTCGTATCCTCAAATCCAGGCTCGAAAAAATAACTCAAGCACACCGAATCCTTAGCGGAGCTCAAAAGTGTGCGAACCCCCCGCATAACATCTTCCAAGCCACTCTCTCCATCAAGGACCGCTTGGCACAGCTGATCAGACAAAAACAGAGAGCCAAGTTGATCAGCTTTGATCTCGAACATGCTTTTGATCGGGTTCGACACGTTTTCCTTCATCGGACCATGTGCTCGCTCGGAATAAATCGGGACTTCGTTGACCTACTCGCTCGCATATCTAGCCTCTCATCGTCTCGTCTACTAGTGAACGGCCATCTGTCAGCTGCTTTCCCGATAGAACGATCGGTTCGCCAAGGTGATCCTATGTCTAGCCTGCTCTTTGCAATCTACCTACAGCCACTCATTAGCAAACTTGAAAGTGTCCGTGGCAACAATCTGGTCGTCGCTTATGCCGATGACATCAGCATGATCGCAACAAATTTTCAGAGCATTATCGATACGAATGCAATATTCTCGCGTTTTGAGAGTGTATCTGGCGCGAAACTCAATCTGGAGAAAACACTCTCAGTGGACATTGGCGACACCAGCAGATCGAACACTCTGAACGTTTCATGGCTACGAACAGTGAACACCGTGAAGATTTTGGGCATTATATTCGCCAATTCTATTCGTCTGATGGTCAAGCTAAACTGGGACGCGATGGTAAACAAGTTCTCCCACATCGTTTGGCTTCACTCGATACGGGCACTCCCCTCTCCACGAAAAGGTCACTCTTCTCAACACATTCGCAACTTCTAAGGTGTGGTACCTATCTTCGGTTCTCCCACCAGCGGCTGTACATACGGCTAAATTAACAAAAACCATGGGTAACTTCTTGTGGCGGGGTGTTCCAGCTCGTATATCAATACACCAACTCGCTCGGCAACGAGAAAAAAGGAGGATTAAAACTGCAGCTACCTGTCTTTAAATCCAAAGCACTATTATTAACCCGACACCTGCTGGAGATCGAAGCTACACCTTTCTACAAGTCCCTGTTGTTTCCAGATAACGAAAACCCACTGACATGTCCCGCCGATCTTCCTGATGTGAAAGCCATCCGGCAGCAACTGCAACTTGTTTCGCCAAATCTTCTACAAAACCCAACTGCCGATTCGATCCACCGTTTCTTCGTGGAGCAAACTGACGAGCCAAGAGTTGAGAGAACCCACTCTAACCACCAATGGACCAGAATTTGGAAAAACATTGCCTCCCCTCTCTTAACTCCCCAGCAGAAGAGCGCCCTGTATATGCTCATCAACGAGAAAGGCAACTATCGTAAACTGTATCACACCATCGGACGGGTGGATAGTGAAATTTGTACACACTGTAATCGTGCAGTAGAGACAATCGAACACAAGTATAGGTATTGTCTTCGGATATCGCAAGCATGGATTCATCTCAAACGAAGACTCTCTACATTCATTCCTGGTAGACGTGAGATACCAATCGGAGACCTACTACGACCAACTCTAAATGGAATATCTCACCGCAGGCGAGCATCCTAAAACTGTTCATCTCCTACATCAATTTTGTTTGATGCTTATGATAGAATAGATGTACAAGCTCTAGATTTTCACCTATCATGCGAAGTTTGAAACAATTATAATGTAATTATTTTTTAACTCTCACGACCAAACAAATTTAAAAGAAAAAAAAACCATACACCACCCACACACCCACACACAACTCCACAACCAACGAAACACCAACCACCCACACCACCCCCCCCCACCACCAAACACCCCCCACCCCCTACACACACCCATATAACAAACCACATAATCTCATTTGTCTTTCCCCCCCCCCCCGGGGCCACCACATCCTTCCCTTCACACCCCACTCCCCTTTGTTCCTTCGCCCACCCACACTCCCCCGCCCCCGGCCCCACACCCCCCTTCCCTCCCACCCCCTTCCCATTCTTCCTCTCTCCAGTTCCCCCTTTCCCCCCCCGGGCCCACCCCCTCTTCCCCCCCCCCCACCTTCCTTCCCTTTGTCCTTCCCCTTTTTTCTCCCCCCGGGGGCACCACCTCCCTCCCCCCCCCCCCCCTCACCCCCCCCCACCCTCTCTAGTCCCACCATCTTTAACTTCACATTCTTTTTTTTATATATTTTCCAATTGAGAATTACGCGGCCAAATCGCAAACGCGCCAAAACCTTTTTCTTTCCAAACCAACATTTTCCCCCCCCCAAGTCCCCCCCCATCCCCCTAAAACCAAACCGACCCCCCCAAACCGGACCAGTTTTGTTTCCTTAGTTTAACCAGAAATTGTCCATTTTCCCATTTCTCCCCTCATTTTGGATGCAAACTAGAATTATTACCCAAAAACTAAACTTGGTGCTACTATATTGAACTCAAAAGTACTGTAAATTTTAAGAAAAAGAACTAAATGGAATCAATTTTACTTTGATCGGATGCCAGGAAGTGGTCCACTTTACCCGATTCTCCTCTCATATTTGAAAAATGTCAAATACCATGCGGTTCTGAACATTGGCGCCAGTAATATTACTCTTACTTGCACTGTACTTATGTAAAAACGTCCAGAGAATCGAATGGTGGTGGTTTCGTTTAGGGTTTACATCAATTTACAATTGCTTGACCTTTCGAGCATCGAGCTGCTTTGAAGAAACGGCTAAGCTGCTAATCAATTTCACATGATTGGCCAGTACTTCCGAAATACCAAGAATTTCAGCAAACTTTTTAGGATCTGCTAAAAGACGTCGCAAAATGTTGCCGGTGTTGCTGCTACCGCTGCCTCAAATTTTCACTTTAAATAAAACATATTTACTTTTCAACAGCCTTACCCCATGAATTTCATCAATGAGCAGTCTGGAGAGAGGTGCCACAAAAGGTACAAGCATGTGCGTCCTTTTTTTTGCACGGAAAACTTCACCTGAAGAAAACCTTCTGGATATGATGCGGCTATCTTTGGCATGGTAAGATCCAAAGATGTCACATCTGGCAACAAACTCCAAGTGCTTATCCAGAAATCGATCTACCGAGGATGACTTTTCTAAGCAGCTAGGATATTATTACGTAAATAATAAAGCGACTGTAGATGATGCTGACGACACTCATACAGATTCTGATGGAAGCGAAGACAATGATACGTTGTAGAGCAAACTTTTGTAGTCGATGTACATTCGTATGAACTTTTTTTTTTCATACTGTATCTTAGTAAAGAGGTAGAAAATCTTAGAATAAATCTAATGTTAAAATAACAATCTTTCAAACCGCATGGTATTTGAAATTTTTCAAGTATGAGTGGAGAATCGGGTAAAGTGGACCACTTCCTGGCATCCGATCAAAGTAAAATTGATTCCATTTAGTTGTTCAGCTTTTTTTGAAATTTACAGTACATTTGAGTTCAATATAGTAGCACCAAGTTTAGTTTTTGGGTAATAATTCTAGTTTGCATCCAAAATGAGGGGAGAAATGGGCAAAATGGGACACTTACTGTATTCAACCCTAAATGAAACCAACACCATTCGGTTCGTCGCATTTTTCCCCATAAGATAAGCTATTTTTCAGGACTCCTATCCTGCGCCGTCTAAATTAATGGGATTTTGGATCCATTTTTGCCCACTGTGCAATGTTTTTCAAAACTGCGTGCACGATTACAAAAAAAAACGGCTTGACCAATTAACTAAAAGTAGAAGAACCTCGGAAAAGTAAACACTTATTATTGGAGCTTGTCGATCTTATAAATGTAGTTTTTTGACGATAAATGTTTTTTATACAGCCTTAAACATTGAAAATAACACGAAAAAACTATACCCAAACTTCAACTTAGCACCAAATTTTAAATTTTAAAGCTATTCAATTTTTTTTTTTGTAAAAAAATTATGAAATGTAGCTCGCAAAGAAACTATATGCAATAGAAATACCCAACACAGATTTATTGTATGTCTTTCCTTTGCCTCAAAAAAAAAAAATCCAAACTTTGCCAATTTTTACCTCATTTGAATGAGCCTTAAACAATACTAAACTGTGTGTATGACTGTCGTACGATTGTAGCTCGTTGCTTTGGTTGGTCGTATCAATCGTTACTCAGCACTCAATCGTTATTCGGTTGACTTCACGCCGTCCTGAACAGTAATATTCTAAGATAAAAAAATAAAAAAATATTGAAAGAATGAATAAGGAAATAAAAATAACAGAAAATAACAAACAAACAAATGAACAATAAATTGAAAAAAAAAGACGTGAGAAGGGCTGGAACACCCTACAGGGTGAATAACATTGATTTTTGGTTAATTCTTTTATACAAGGTGCGGCAGAAAATAATGCGAAAATGTTCAAACTTGAGTATTGGGTTAATTCGTGTAGCTAGTGACTAATTTCTGTCGAAAGTGTATTTGTTTATGTTTACTTTCAAGTGCTGCATCCAAACAATCTATTTGTTTTATTGCAAATTCGTCAAAATGTTCGCGAAAGAAGTGATCACCAGTTTGTTGCTCGCCCAGAAGATGCCTTAAGAGATTGCCAAGGTGGTAGGGTGCCATTTGGTAACAGTTTACCACATAAAAAAGTCCCTGCAGGATGGTCCTGCAGCGGAAGCCGGGAAGTGGACGTCCGCGCTTTGCACGCACGCCGAACGTGATCAAATCTGTCCGTGCAAAAATTGCTCGCAACCCGGTGCGTTCCATAAGAAAACTTGCAAAGGAAGCCAATATTTCGGAGAAAACCATGCGGAGAATCATCAAAGAAGACCTGCATGCATCTTCCAGAGCCAGAGTGAAACGCCACTCGATTACGGACCGGGTCAAGGAACTACGAGTGACTCGTTCCAAGAGATTGCTTTCCTTGTTGAAGAAGGAAAATTTGATAATCCTGTTCTCCGACGAAAAGCTTTTCAGCATCGATGCTGTGGCCAGCAGCCGCACGGACCGGTTCATTTCACCGCAGAAAATGGAGAACGTTCCGGAAAAAGTGAAATTCAAATTTCAAACCAAACATCCGGCTGGTGTCATGATGTTTGGCTTGGTGGCGTCCAACGGTTTGAAAATGCCGCCTGTTTCCATTGATGCTGGAGTTAAAATCAATACCGAAGTGTATATCGGCATTTTAAGGGACCAAGTGCTTTCCTGGGTGAATGCCAACTTCTCCGAGGACCAAAACGTTGTCCTACAGCAGGATGGAGCGCCGTGTCACACGTCCAATCGAACCCAACAATGGTTGAACGATAACACAAAGTTTTGGCCGAAGGATTTGTGGCAGTCCAGGTCTTAATCCGTTGGATTATTCGATTTTGGCATATGTTGAAGCACGAGCCTGCAAAACATCACACCCTAGTGTGAAAGCCCTGAAGTCAACCATAACACGCACATGGCAGTCAATGTCGGAGGACTACTGGCTGGCCCACAATTGATACATTGCGGATGCGTTTGCGTGGATTTGACAGTTTTCCCATAGGTTTTCTGTCAAATTTACGTCAACGCATCCGCAACGTCTGGCCCACAACAGCCATACGTCCAAAAGGCATGCTCTGGCTTCCGGCGTCGGCTCTAGGATGTTATTAATAAAAATGGAGGACACATTGAATAAATTTGTTTTAAAGGACTTTATAAAGATAACTGCACTCGAAAATGTTGATATTATTGCTTGAATTAGTTTAAAATGGGATTTGAAAGAAATTGAACAAATTTTCGCATTATTTTCTGCCGCACCCTGTAGAAAAAAAATATTTAAAAAAAGTTCTGGAAAAAGTTTTACTTCGATATAACGTAACGAACATAAAAATTGAGTTACGTTACATCGAGGCATGACTGTATGACGTTTCTATAGCTGCTTATGAAGAATTAAAAGTTTTAATAATAGTTCCTTCAGACTACAGAGGATATTACGTAATATGAGCTGTTTGGCAATAAGCATTCATACCTCAAAATTTCTTCGGAAATTGTATGCCCTTTGGTCAAAATATCCTACATGATATCAGCTATAGCCTGAACATACTATAAAATGGAAACATAACTGTATTTACGAGACTTTCAACCATTTTAGTGAAACTAAAGGCTGACGAAAAGTAAATTGGTACGCACAAAAAGACCTGTCATTCGTTATTCAATTATTTTAAAAAGTCCATTAATGGTTGCATTGCAGTACTTTTATTAAGACTTCAAAGTTACAACATTAGATGGTTACATTTCTCCAGTTCGAACGAAATCTCGAACCTTTCTCTTGATGGAGCCCATCAGCGCCCGCACAGTCGAAGTGGGTGCTTTGAAATTGCCCAGTATTTTTCGATTGCTCGAAATTCCGGGCAATTCGGAGGATTCATTAGCTTGGGGACAAAATCGATCTTGTTGGCAGCACACCACTCCAGAACCATCTTGGAGTAGTGGCAGCTGGCCAAATCAAGCCAAAAGATGACTTTGCCCCTATGCTTGCGGATGAACGGCAATACACGCTTTTTCAGGCATTCTTCGATGTAAACTTGGGATGTCATCGTCGAGAATGTGACGAATGGTTCCGTTTTCAGGCCAAAACTGCAAATTGCTTGCCAAATCATGGCCTTCTTCGCGAACTTCTCGGCAAACATGAACTTGAATCTTCCCGGTACATCCCCACGTCCAGTCGCGATGTAAAACTTTTGACCGGGAAGCTGCCTAAAATCGAGTTTGGCGTATGTTTCGTAATCGATCAAAGTGCAGCCCTTGTGTTTCGTCAAAACACGCACTTGCCTTGCACGCTTTTTGGCCACGGAATTCTGCTTCATGTGCTGGTTCGGATGTTTACTTTGAAAGTTGGCGTTGTACCATCTGGCCACATCTGTGACTTTTTTTTTAAGGCAAAATCAAGTTGTTGCAACTAATTAAGACCATATTGTGCTGCTAAGGCGCACAGCTGACGATCCCTGGTTCCATTTTTTCGTAGGTCCGCTGATTCCTTTCCACACTCAGGGTTTCCTTGTAGGTTTTGAGCACTCGACAAACTGTTGTTTTCGGCATCTTCAGCACTTTAGCTAGCTTGGAACCGAACCCTTCCGGATTATTCAGGTTTTGTGCACAATATGCTGGTAAATGACTGGACAATGCGTACCATTGGTACTTCGCGTACCTGCAGGTATAAAATAGATCCTACTGCGATCCTTAGCCTCTTGTCCAGTAACTCCTACCCCTACCTCCCCGTGGTGCCGACTGGGGTATGAGTAACCATAGGAAAGATCGGGTAACCAACCCCGGTGGGACCTTGGTCATATGCTGACAGGGAAGAGGGGGCTGCCCTCTTCAAAGGGCGCAGTCTATCTGAGCGTCTGTTCTCCATGTTAGGGACGGCTCAAAACAGCGTCTGTTCTCCATGTTAGGAGCGGCTGATCATCGTCCTCGTGCCAGCGTGGGACTCTAAACAGTGCTGTGCACGATGGTCCTCCGGCGAGACAGGGGGTTGGGGAAGGCCCAACAAGTCGCCCTTAAAAAATCAATGTTACGAATAATACAGAAGTTAATACGGACCCGAACAATCGGCAAAGACCTAGGCGACGAATTAAGGACTACGATTGGAAACTCGGGACATGGAACTGCAAATCGCTCTGCTTCCCTGGCTGCGATAGGATAATCTACGACGAACTTCAACCTCGTAACTTCGAAGTCGTAGCACTGCAGGAAGTTTGCTGGACAGGACAGAAGGTATGGAAAAGCGGGCATCGAGCGGCTACTTTTTACCAGAGCTGTGGTACCACAAACGAGCTGGGCACCGGCTTTGTAGTGCTGGGCAAAATGCGTCAACGCGTGATCGGATGGTTTCCGATCAACGCTAGAATGTGCAAGCTGAGGATCAAGGGTCGATTCTTCAACTACAGCATCATCCCACCCCCCCCCCCCCCCCCAACCCCCCCCCCCCCCCCCCCCCCCCCCACCCCCCCCCCCACAAACAAAAATCAAATCCACCATTATCCCCGAAATTCTTCTCCATATCTCAACTTCGCCTACCCACGCGAATATAACTCGGACCACTACCTAGTTGCAGTATGCATGCGCTCAAAACACTCGACGGTGTACAACACGCGTCGATTTCGGACGCCACGACCTAACATTGAGCTACTACGGGAAACCGAAATTGCCCAGGAATACGCGCAACAGCTGAGCGCCCTACCAACGGAAGAGCAGCTTGGCGCAGCTACTCTTGAGGATGGCTGGAGAAATATTCGAACCGCCATTGGTAGCACTGCATTAGTGACACTAGGTACTTCTGCACCGAATCGAAAAAATGACTGGTTTGATGGCGAATGCAAGCAGTTAGTAGAGGAGAAGAATGCAGCACGGGCGAGAATGCTGCAACACCGTACGAGAGCGAATGTGGATCGGTATAGACAGGCACGGAACAGACAAAATTCTATTCTTCGAAGGAAAAAGCGCCAGAGGGAAGATCGAGACCGCGAAGAAATGGAAGCACTGTACCGTGCTAACGACACACGCAAATTCTACGAGAAGTTAAACAGCTCGCGCAAAGGCTACGTACCACAAGCTGATATTTGCAGAGACCTGGATGGCAACCTTCTCACAGGAGAGTGTGAGGTGATTGAAAGGTGGAAGCAGTACTTCGACGAGCACCTGAACGGTAATGTTACAGCGAACGAAAGTGGCACGGTAATAAATCTAGGAACACGCACAGAAGATGACAGGACCCCGACCCCAACCCTTCAGGAAGTTGAGGAGGAAATTGGTCTGTTGAAAAACAACAAAGCCGCTGGTGTTGACCAACTCCCAAGCGAGCTATTAAAATACGGTGGTGAAGCACTGGCCAGAGCGCTGCACTGGGTAATTACCAAGATTTGGGAGGAGGAATGTTTACCGGAGGATTGGATGAAAGGAATAGTGTGTCCCATCTATAAAAAGGGCGACAAGCTGGATTGCTGCAATTATCGTGCGATCACGCTACTGAGCGCTGCCTACAAGTTGCTCTCCCAAATGTTATGCCGCCGCCTGTCACCAATTGCAAAGGAGTTCGTGGGGCAATACCAAGCGGGATTCATGGGTGCCCGCGCTACTACGGACCAGATTTTCGCGATTCGGCAAGTACTGCAGAAATGTCGCGAATACAACGTGCCCACACATCATCTTTTCATCGACTTCAAATCAGCGTATGATACAATCGATCGAGACCAGCTATGGCAAATCATGCACGAATATGGATTTCCGGAAAAACTGACGCGGTTGATCAAAGCAACGATGGATCGAGTGATGTGTGTCGTCCGAGTATCAGGGACGCTCTCGAGTCCCTTCGAATCTCGGAGAGGGTTACGGCAAGGTGATGGATTGTCGTGTTTGTTGTTTAACATTGCATTGGAGGGTGTGATTCGAAGAGCTGGGATAGACACGAGTGGCACGATCTTCAGGAAGTCTGTCCAACTATTTGGCTTCGCCGACGACGTTGATATCGTAGCACGTAACTTTGAGACGATGGCGGAAACGTACATCAGACTTAAGGCTGAAGCTGGTAGGATTGGGCTTGTGATTAATGCGTTGAAAACAAAATACATGAAGGGAAGAGGCTCACGAGAAGACAATGTTAGCCTCCTAGCACGAGTTCAGATCGACGGTGATGAAATCGAGGTAGTAGACGAATTCGTGTATCTGGGCTCATTGGTGACCGCCGATAACGACACCAGCAGAGAAATACAAAGGCGCATTATGGCTGGCAATCGTGCCTACTTTGGACTCCGAAGGACGCTAAGATCGAACAAAGTTCGCCGAACCACAAAGTTGACCATCTACAAGACATTAATTAGACCGGTAGTTCTCTACGGCCACGAAACATGGACATTGCTAGTGGAGGACCAACGCGCCCTTGGAGTCTTTGAACGGAAGGTGCTGCGTACGATCTACGGTGGAGTGCAGATGGAAGACGGAACGTGGAGGAGGCGAATGAACCACGAATTGCACCAGTTGCTGGGAGAACCTCCCATCGTACACATCGCAAAAATCGGTCGACTACGATGGGCTGGGCATGTCGTAAGAATGTCGGACGACAGCCCTGTGAAAATGGTTCTCGAAAACGAACCGACAGGTACAAGAAGAAGAGGCGCGCAACGAGCAAGGTGGATTGATCAAGTAGAAGGCGACCTGCGGACCCTCCGCAGACAGCGAGGCTGGCGAGGTACAGCCATGGACCGATTACAATGGAAACAACTTCTGTGTACAGCAGAGGCCACACCGGCCTTAGTCTGATTGGTAAGGTAAGTTTTTTTTTTTCTTTTCTTTTTTATTTCTTCCCCCCCCTCCCACAACAAAAAAAAAAAAACCCACAACCAAAATTCACCCCCCCCCCCCCACCCCCCCCGGGCCCTCTTTTTCCCCAAAAAAAAAAAAAAAAAAAAAACCAAACAAAAAAAAAAAAAAAAAAAATAAATTATTTAACATTTTTTCCCAAAAAAATATTTTTTTTTAACCCCAAAAATTTTTAAAAAACATCTTAAAATTCCAAAAGATTTAAAAGAAATATCAGAAGATTTCCCAGAACTCAACTAAATTCAATCATTTCAAAGTGGTACAGGTTTCCAGTTAACAGTTTAACGAAAGAACAAACACACTTTAAGATCTGGACAAAAACGATGTGCGGAAAATGCACAATAACATCTAACTGCTATTGAAAATTAATGTAGAACAAAACATAAAAATGCATTTTTTTGGGAAAAGATCTAAGGAATGTTAATCAAATTAACAGTAAGAACATGAAGCATTCCACAAGCAGCTGTCCTGCAAGTTCCTACGATTATCTTCAACACGTTTCGAAGGAAATTAATAATAAGACCGAAATGAACTCAAATCATGAAATGGAAGGTATAGGACAATTCTAATGATGGTCCAAAGAGAGTTCACAAGTAAGTTCATTGAAAGTCTCAAGATATACCTGCAGGTTTAAGGCTTTAGAATCAGCGCCAATGCCTCGTACACCTTCTGAAACCAGCGACATGAAATAAATGCGATTCTGGCTTACTTTAGCCCACTGTGCAATGGGGGGCCCGGTGGATTACGAATTGTTCGTCTGACACTTGGAAATGATTTATCATTGTCGTGCCAACAAAATAACGCCGTGAATGTTTAATTCGTCGGTAGAACGAAGAAATCGAAGATAACTCCAGTAGACTGTCATCAATTGCTCTTACTGATTTACATCAAAACAACAATTATTACATTTCCTATTCGGTGTCAATCAACTTTCTCTGCGTTTAAATTAATGACCTTCCAGCAAAACTTTCTTCACATTTAATTCGAACCTGTCCACAACGATAAATATGCCTGTGGTCTATTGGACCAGTGAATAAGTAATCCATTTATAGAAATGAGTAAACATTTCATGGAAATTGTCACTCAATTTTTTCAGCAGCCGACTGTGGACTCATTTCGTTTTGTATTCGGCTTATCTTTGGATTGAAACATAATCACAAAAAGAAGACAGCTTTTGATGGCTTTCAGAAAGCAAGGACGACGGGTTTGTTTTCGTGGGTGAGAAGCAGGCTCTTTCATGGTTTCCATAGTTAGACTAGAAAACGCAAGTTGAAAATCGCCAAAGGAAGCTTTTATGTTTTGGCTATACACAAAAGTTGGAATGGTGTCATTGCGCCACGCCAATATTGCAATTTTTGCAATCATACCTTGAGAAATTGCTAACAATTAAACAAAATCATGCGAAATCTCAACATAACCTTGCTTTTTTTTTGTTCTGGGGAAAGTAGAGGCTTACCTCTATCGGCGACGTTATTGTAAGAACAATTTCAAAATTCTAAATTACTTCTCTGAACTGATCTTATTGATTGAAAGTTTCTTCTGTGTTCGTCTTTTGCATTACCCATATTAAATGCAAATCGGATGCCAGTCAACCGTCAACCTATTTGATGAACATGCAACACAAAAGAGTATCCTTTACCAATGGTAAAGTGAAGAACACCGTGCCTCATAGAGCACGTACATCGAAACGTGAAGCCGATGGACCAACATATTGCCACATGAAGGACCAATCTGTCACGTTTCATTCCGTACAAAAAAAGGAGGAAATGCGAACATTTAACCTTGAAATTCAGCACTCACACCCACTTTTTGCATGCATTTATGCAAGACAAGCACATATCAAGTATGTATGTAAGTCAACCTGCAGCTGGCAAAATGTTCTGTTAGCCATATAACATTCCCACGACATTAGCATACGCCGGCTGATCCTACTGGCAGGCATGCCTGAGGGGAAGACCGATTTACTGCTGTCCACTTCACTCTGCAGCAGATGCACGCTTTCTCTATCCCCTTGGTTACTCCTCCACCGTAGAGAACGTGAGTACGGAGGAGGTAGCCATATGTGCATGTTTGCAGCAGAGCGAGTTGCAAGCGGCGCTTAAATCTGATTATACAGTGCCGGTCGGTTACAAACCTGTGGCAGGGGTGCCGGACAATGGATTTTTTTTCCCTATACTGTGGGGACGATTCAAACAAATTAGGAGAACACAAATCCTGGTTACTATGATGTGATCCGATGATGATATGAACAAACACTCATTGTAGCGCGGATACTAAGTTGGATACCAACAGGCTTTCCTCTCGGTTTGACGTGATCAAGTTTTATAACCACTGATAGTTTTCATAGTGCCATTTTATGAAGGGCCAAAAACGGGTTGGGTGGTCACTTATAGTTATCCACGGGGATATAAAGAATCTCCTTCGAACAACAAGGTTGAACAGTTCATCTAAAAAGGGAGCAATCTAACATGAGGATTCCACACAAAGGGTGGGAAGAAATGCTCACTCTCTGTTCACAAATTGTTAGCAATTACCACTCTCCTCATCCAACAGAGTATTCATGTTATATAGTTATGTATATGTTCATATAAGAGAAAAATACTACAAGATCTTCAGTTGGTTGATCCTGAAATTAACGAACTGTTGTATACTGCTTCCTGAGTAGTCCTGATATAGCCTGAACAATGGTGATGGTCCCGCCACTTACCCCTACAAAGGTTTGAGCTAGACGATTTATCTATTAGATAATTTATTTAAAAAACAATTCAACCAGTTATGCAAAACAAAAAACGAACTGATTTCATCTACAGATGTAAAGTTCTTCCAAAACTGTTCATTTGCTTTACAGCGATATCATTGTGAATCATTGATGTCAACCACAAATGTTCGCAAGTATTCCCAGCGATCAGGAAATCCTATAACAATTCAGATCGCAGAATCCCGTATAAGGACATTATCAAAAGACAAGCCAATATCCGATCCTGCCCGCTACAGAGTCAATGGGGTTCCAATGGAACCGCCAGCTTAGTTTTGGGCTGACCAAAGATATCCCCCATCAGGGAAATCGAGAAAATTTCCAAACCGAAAAAATCCTGGACCGACCCTAGTCAAACTTTTACTTTCAACCACGACAGAATTGACAAGGAATTCCCCGACAATCAGCCAGACAACCCACTACTATTTCATGGCATCTTCTCAAGCATCAAAGGCCAAATTTTTTTTTTTTTTTTTTGTAAATTCAAAAAGAAGTCCTTTATACCTGTATACCGCGCGCGAGGCTCAAACATTTGTAGACTACACAAAAAATAAAAAACTACTTTATATTACAGTAACAAATAAAAATTTTAAATCCATCATCATCATCGAGGCGAAAAGTATAGTTTGCACAAATATAAAACATTTAACAATAAACCATACAAAAATATCCGTTGTAATAACATCGTCAAGATACAAAATTAGTCAAGAGTAAAAAGTTAACAGAGTAACTGTTCAAAAGGCAGCTTTGATGTGTGAAATACATTGCCTCTTAAAGTCTGTTAGTGTTGCTGCACGTTTGTTGTGTGTAGGCATCGAATTGAAAACATTTATACCTTTAAAAAACAACGAATTTTGTGAAGCTCCGTACAAAAGATATGGTGTTCTAACATCATCCGCGTTTCCAGTGTTATATCTATGAATATCACTTCCTCTTTCAATTCGATTACACAAATATCGAGGCAGCAAACCGTTAATTAAAGGGTGTATTCGATAAAAATGGCACACACATATATACTCATCAAAATTAAACTGATTATCGGATTTTCTTGAAATTTTCAGGGAATGAAGAACTACTAATGAGTTTTGATTTACAACATTTGTTTTATTCAATTTCGTCTCCCATCCCGAATGCCCGCACCTTCCTTTTCACTCCACCCATCAAATTTTGTACAACCGATTTTCCCAGTGTTTCTTGTTGTTTTTACCCAAATTTTCTTCAATTCTAGCTCTGTTTTTATAGTTTTGGGATGTTTGCGAAGTTCCGTTTTCATAATTGCCCAGAATTTTTCAATTGGACGAAGTTCCGGTGAATTTGGTGGGTTCATATCCTTTGGCACAAAATTGACTCCGTTGGCTCGGTACCACTCCAATACGTTTCGAGCGTAGTGGCAGGATGCTAGATCAGGCCAAAACAGAGTTGATCCTTTGTGCTTCTTAATGAATGGCAAGAGACGCTTCTTAAGGCACTCTTCCGTGTAAATCGCACCGTTTATTGTTCCGGAAGTGATGAAGGGAGCACTTATTTCACCACATCCGCAAATCGCCTGCCAGATTAGAAACTTCTTTGCAAATTTCGATAGTTTCTTCTTTCGAACATCCTCCGGAACATCGAACTTCGACTTGGCAACGAAATATTCTTGCCCAGGAAGTTGACGGAAGTCGACCTTGACGTATGTTTCGTCATCCATCACGATGCAACCGGATTTGGTGAGCAGCTTCGTGTAAAGATTCCGGGCGCGGGTCTTCGCAGTGATGTTTTGTTTTTCATTCCGGTTTGGGGCTTTTTGCACTTTGTAAACATGTAACCCAGCACGCTTCATGGTTTTCTGCACAAAACCGACTGACACCTTAGACTTTTTAGCGACATCTCGAATTGACATGTTTGGACGGTTCTTGAATTGTTGTACGACTTTCCTGGCCATTTTACTGTCCATTGGACCACTTTTACGACCACTCTCTTCCTTCCTTTGGACACTCAGACGCTCCTTGAAGGTTCTTATTACACGAGACACAGTTGTATTTGCAATTCCAAGCCTTTTAGCAATCCACCGGTGGGACGCCCCTGGATTTTGATTGTGAGTGCACAAAATTTTCTTACGGACAATTTCTTGTTTCGACGACATGACTGCAACTACTGAATGTATAACTATGAAACTTGGCAGATGTAAATAATACACTATGGATAAGATCTACTCAAATTTCTAGGTTTTTTACTCATACGATTCAAAAGTTACAGAAGATTTTCTGTGTGCCATTTTTATCGAATACACCCTTTACTTTAAAAATGAACACCATTGTCAAATACACAACTCTCTGCTTCACCGATAGCCACTGTAGGGCATCTGACAAAAAAGAGGAGGAAGTGAACCTATTGCATCTCAAGATCAAACGCATTATCTTATCTTGCAAACGCTGTAATCTCGATATTTGTGTTTGATTAGCTAAAAACAAAATGGAAGGGAAAAATTCAATGTGAGGAGAGATGATAGATTTGTACAATCGTATTTTACTAGCAATAGTTAAATCATTTTTCAATCGGCAGAGAATACCGTACTTCTTGGCTATTTTCTTCATGACATCGTCAATGTGAGAGTCAAATTTTAATCTATCATCAATAATCACGCCACGATATTTAATCTCACGAACGCGATCAATTGTCTCGTCATCAATTTTAACAGAGACTTCTTCGATAACTCGATTCCGCGAAATTACCATGAATTTAGTTTTACTTATGTTCAATTTCAACTGTTTGTACTTTAACCATCTACTTAGAGACCGTGAATCTGCATTCAAATGTGAAACGGCCTCCTCAAGGCTTTTAGCTGCAATGAACAACACGGTATCATCAGCAAAAAGATTAATATCACACAATCGCAAGACACGTCGCAGGTCATTAATATATAAAATGAATAAAATGGGCCCTAATACACTCCCTTGTGGTACGCGCCAAGGCTGCTCTCCACAGGGCTCGAAACAGAATCATTAAAAGCCGTCCGTTGAGTTCTGTCAGACAAATAGCTTTCGAACCATCTGTATGCAGAACCCGAAAATCCAAAATCCAAAATCCAATGTTGTTTCTAACAACAAGGGCCGAGAAATCATTTCAAAAGCGCGTTTCAGATCCAAAAAAACAGCAACAATCGTATCTTTACGCTCTACATTTTCTTTCCATTTTGCTAACACTAAATTTAACGCTGTTTCACAAGAATGACCTTCGCGATATCCCGATTGTTCTAGCGCAATCAAATTATTACTATTTAAGTACGTTAACAGCTGGCCTTTTACAACAAGTTCCAAATTTTTTTCTAAAGTGTGCAACATGTTAATAGGACGAAACTATTCGGCTTTAATCGTTCCAGCGACTTTTTGAATGGGAATGACTAAAGATTCTTTCCAAACTCGTGGAACGTGCCCAGTTTGCAGCGATTCATTAATAAGGTCCAGCAGGTTGTTTCCGATGATATTAAAGCAATCTTGTACTACTCTTGCATTTACGTTATCTACTCCAGCCGTTTTGTTCAATGAAAAGCAAATAGATTTTAGATCCTCTAACGTTATTGGGTGAAAACATTCAAAACTACAGTTAATATTAATCGGCTGTTTTATTTCGTCTGGTTCATCTACCAGATCAATGGATTGATTGATTGACAAAATACTATCGACGAAATATTCATTAAATCTACATGCAATGATGTCCTCTGACTGTTCTATTGTGCCATTGAAGGTTATGGATCGCGGTTTGCAATTACTAGGTTTTAACAAAGATTTCAACATTTTCCATAACTCTTTGCTGTTGTTTTGATGCAAATCAATTTTCCTCTGAGTATATTCAAAACGAGTTTGTTTAACGGATTGCGAATATTTGTTACGCGCATCTTTGTACCTATTAAAAAAGATATGCCTATTAGTTCCACGCCATTTCTTCTACCGCTTGTCTCTTTTACGCTTAAGACGCAAAAGATCCAAATTGTACCAGCTGTTCGAGTTCTTTACTAAAACACATTTATTTTCGACTAGTTTATTGGTACACATTTTAAAAGACGTCTGTCAAAACAGCTGATTTCTGATCTAGGGAACCGGTATTTGTTTGAAAATCCACACTTCTTTCGAGAAGTCTTAAAATAGCTTGTTTCGAATACTTTTTCCAACACTTCAATCACATAATGACTGTCACCACTACTGTTATCTTCAACGTTAATAATAATGGTTTCGTGATCGGTTACTTTCAAGTCAGAGTTTATAACAACACTAACAGAATCAAAATTACAGTACACAAAGTCAATCAAAGTTTTACTGTGTCTGGAAATACGCGTATATTCATTAACCACTTGTTTTAAGTTAAAGAAATCTGCTAATCGTTTCAAATGCTTCACAATAATTAACATTAAAATCACCAGCAAGAATGTTTAGTTTACTAGAATCTGCAAAAATCCCATACCAGTTTTCCAAAATTTCAATGAAACGCCGGTCACTAGAACTGGGAGGATGATACAGTACACCATAATTACCGATCTGCATGCCACGAACAACTGCCATGCTAAAAAAACCAATTGCCGTCACAAACTTCGTTCAATTGAAGCTTGAATTGAACTGATTCTTTAGCATAAATAGCAAAGCCCAGTGTGTCTAGAATGTGATAAACAAGCAGCCACATTATAACCCGGAATACTAAAGGGCGATACGGTCAAAATTTGGTCAATATCAACTTGACGTATTTCTTTCAATTTTGCATTTAAAAAACCTGAACACCCCTCATTTTGAAGGTGTGTGTGTGTAGAATGTTGCTCCTATTTTGATTTTGGAATTCACTCTTCAGTTGTCAAAATGCCGTCCAAGCAAGAAGAGCAGCGTATCAAAATTTTGCTCGCGCATCGCGAAAATCCGAGCTACTCGCACGCAAAGTTGGCAAAATCGCTAAAAGTTGCCAAATCAACCGTTACAAATGTAATTAAAGTGTT
This sequence comes from Aedes koreicus, assembly GCA_024533555.2. Taxonomy (NCBI): domain Eukaryota; kingdom Metazoa; phylum Arthropoda; class Insecta; order Diptera; family Culicidae; genus Aedes; species Aedes koreicus. Next base: position 154,279 of record JAHHFK020005737.1, on the reverse strand, counting down.
TGGGGAACGTTTGTCGACAGCCAGGAAGTCTGGATCGGGGGAAATCGAAAACCGGAAGCCGCTGAGACGACAAAGAGAGTTGCCGGTAGTTTCAAGCGAAACCCTAACCTATCTCTCCGAGATGCCGCAAATAAGCTGGGTGTATCGTCTACAACCGTGCATCGAGCCAAAAAACGAGCCGGACTATCGACTTACAAGAAGGTAGTGACTCCAAATCGCGATGATAAACAAAATACGACGGCCAAAGCGCGATCCCGGAGGCTGTACACGACGATGCTGACGAAGTTTGACTGCGTGGTAATGGACGACGAAACCTACGTCAAAGCCGACTACAAGCAGCTTCCGGGACAGGAGTTTTATACGGCAAAAGGAAGGGGAAAGGTAGCAGATATTTTCAAGCACACGAAACTGTCAAAGTTCGCAAAGAAATATCTGGTTTGGCAAGCCATCTGTACCTGTGGCTTGAAAAGCAGCATTTTCATAGCTTCCGGGACTGTCAACCAAGAAATTTACGTGAAAGAGTGTTTGAATAAACGTCTGCTGCCTTTCCTGAAGAAACACGGTTGTTCCGTACTGTTTTGGCCGGATTTGGCATCTTGCCATTACGGTAAAAAGGCCATGGAGTGGTACGCCGCCAACAACGTGCAGGTGGTTCCCAAGGACAAGAACCCTCCCAACACGCCAGTGCTCCGCCCAATTGAGAAATACTGGGCTATTGTCAAGCGGAACCTAAAGAAGACCAAAAAAAAAACTGCTAAGGACGAGCAGCAGTTCAAGGCAAACTGGCTTTCTGCGGCGAAGAAGGTGGACAAGGTGGCTGTACAAAATCTGATGGCAGGGGTCAAGCGTAAGGCCCGGCAATTCGGATTTGGAAAAGGGGAAGCCTAACTGAATATTTTTCCTGAATTTTATACTAATTGAACTTGAAAAAGAAATTTAATTTGATTTTTTAAATAAACGATTTCACCGATTTACACGCGTTTTCCCTTGACCAAATTTTGACCGTATCACCCTTTATATTGATCAAATGCTTGCATGTCAACTATATGCGTTTCTGATAAAAAGACTAAATATGGACGTTTTTCCTCTACAATCTGACGCAATTCTACGTAGTTTGTAGACAACCCGGCAATATTGAAGTATTAACAACATATCGAATTTACTCGCATTACTACTGGAACTTGGCTGCTATTCATTGAAATGCAGGCTGTTTTTTTATTCGTTCATATAATCGCTTGAAAATTTCACATTCGTAACTAAACGCGCTGTGGTTTACGTCCAAGTTCGTTTTACGTTCGTTGTTCGTTTTTTTACAATTAATTCATTTCAAAACAATTGATGAGCATGCGACATTATTTTTACAATCCATGCTCATGTGTCCAAATTCTCCACACTTGAATCATCTCAAAACTTGTATTTCCGGAACAACACGACACAAATCAAATTTAATATTAACGTTTTTCGCGGTCAATAAACAATTATAGGTGTTTTTGTCAACTTTAATTACCGTATTAAACTTGTACTTGAAGCGTGGATTTCCATACATTCTTATTATTTTTACTTCATTAATGGAGATGTCTCCATTTTGATCTTTCAAACTTCTCACTCATGCCCATCACTTTAAGTCTTGGCACCGATTAGGGAACAACAGCGTTATAATTTTCACCCAAATCGCTTATATTGCCATCTTTCACAACATTAACGTTACATCCTGTTGCACTCTCAGCAATAATAGAGCCATCTTTTCCATTTCTAAAGTTACGGATCTTGTGTGTTTTTGGATCCAGTTTACTATTTAAAAACTTGCGAGTATCATCGCTGTGCTGATTGGACTCTTTCGGTTTGATCAGAATGACCGGACGAGCCTTACGAGTAACTTCCTGACAATGTAGAAAGTCATTTCTATATTCGTACACAAGCTCTAGTTATACTGAATTGAAATTTTCGATTAGGAATCAACGATCTGTTGAATTTTTAGATTTGCCATAGGCAAATACGCATATCACCTTGAACATTTCATAAAGTTAAACCTTTTAGTGCGTTAGTGCCAAACACCAGGTAAAACACAACCTCCTATATTCTCCCCATCACCCATTAATCCCAGTGGTGTCAAATAACTTATGATATTATTCTCGTTGTTGTTCCCACACCCCCCGTTCTAGTCCCCTACCACACACTTTTTTTTTTTTCGATTATTCGAAAAAGTTGGTTGAACCCTAAATTACCCAAAACAAACATTTCCCAACCCCTATTTACCCAAAAACCCCAAAACCCATTATACACAAAAACTTTAAACGTTGATCTCTCACGAATCACAGAAGTTTTACGATATGGTTGACCAAACATTCATCTTCCGGATGCTGGTTTTGGCACTAATGAATTTGTGAGAGTTTTCCCATTAAGATCCGGACATTTTCATTGACCGCATTGAACTCCCATTCGAGAATATTCGGGAAAACTCTTCGTTTTGCAGCATGATAGGGAATTGGGGCAAAATAAGCCCTATAACTCAGCGCACAGTTGCGCGGGTGGCTGATTTTGGCACCAGTGAGTTTGTGAGAGTTTTTCCATTAAGAATCAGTCATTTTCGCCGGACCTTTTCCAATTCCTTCAATTCTTTGTAGGTTTGGGTCCATTTTCGCCCACTGTGCACCGGCGAAGATAGTGAGGTGCGGGGCAACAAAAAAAAATTCTTTTAACACAAAAAAAACAGGGGGGTTTTGTGGCACATAAAGGAAAGATAAATTATGGAAAAATTAAAAGGAATTTCCAAGAAAAATTTAAACACAAAACCCCGCGAACAGGGCTTTTGTATTGAAAAATACAAAGCAAAATATAAAACACAACGAAAAATACCGTCCCCTAACAACAAAATTACAACAAAACCCCAGGGAAAAATCCCACAAAACCCCCCAAAGGCACCCCCAACCTACCAATTATGGGCCAGCCATTACGTTGTTTAGGCTTCATTTCCAAGCAGCACACTTGTTGCAACTCTGTTAACCTCAATGTGACTCAATAAGGTCAACGATAAACGATTACATACTCGTGTGCTTTTCAGAAATCGCAAACGTAATTTGTGATTGACTCTCGGTCCCTTTCATTTCATGTATCGTAATTTTTGAACACATCTTGAATTGTCAAGATTGACAAAGAGAAACGTCAGAGTGATGTCTGTTTCCAACGTATATAAGGTACAAGGTATTATAGTCGCTGCAATGTTTATGTAGTGGTACGAAAAAGACAAAAGCAAATAAAAACAGTTATGAAATGTCTTCAGAAATGCATGAAATTTTAGCAGTTTCGATTCAAAAGCCAGCCAAACGCAAGTTTCTTGCTTGAATTTCTGCATGTAGGTATTAAGTAACTCTTGTACACTCAGAACAAAATCTAAACTGACCAGTTTAAAGTTCACACTAAATCGATATTCGCCTGGTTGACGCATAGCTCCGTATAAACGGCAACTACACTTGCTTAGTATAAACATGAAATATAAGGGGCGTAGTATAATGTTGAAATATATGTGCGTAGTTTAAACGAGATTTATTAGAAACTCAGAATAAATTGTTTTCGCGCCCTGGATTTGTTTTTGTTTTGTCAAATTAACCTAAATATGAATGAAACCGAACTTTCTTAAGTCGGTCGGTGGGGATAAAAACCGTTTGACCATATAATCTAAAACATTCTGGTCGAGTGGATTTTTCAAAGATGTTTTTCCCAACTTGTGAAATGTGGAACTTGGGTAATGCCACATGCATTTAACCAATTGGACCTCTAGGTACTACCAAGAAAAAAGAGAGATCCGATTTACTGCCGTCGATTAAATCGAACATCGGAAGCTGTTGTTTGGTGGTTTCAGATCACTGATTCGAAAACGGCAAAATTGAGGACAACATTCTATAGATATACGCCTCGAAAGCGCATTGATTGTTTGGAAAAATATTACACTAAATACAACAAGCAATTTGTTTGGGAGAATCGATGAAATGTTGATAAAATGATAACATTATTGCGCTCAAGGAGGGACAATACTGCTATGTAGAATTCTCTCACACAATTTAGACTAAGTTTAAACTTTATGAATTAGTATAGTTTTTATACTATGCGACATGTAAACTCCATGAATCATAAAAATGATTACTTTTTAACTATCAACGATTAGAAGAATCTCAGAGTGTACATTAATTAAATACAAATTGATTGGAGGAAAACGTTATTACTGAATATTTTTTAGGTTTTTATTTTAGCGCTGATATTTGAGGTGTTCGAAAACGCGATGATGATTGTTTCCCAATTTCGAGTATCACACTTGTTCACACACAAAGAATAATCATTATTAAAATTAAAAAAACCATTACCAAAATTGAAAAGTTGCATTGGTTCTTTTTCGTAGAAAGCGGTTTGCTTTCAAAACAAAAACCTTCAAACCGTCAATTCAAAAATTTCTTGCTCTGTACATTTAAAAGTTGAAATTTGCAGAATAAATTGTAGAACTGGCAAATCGAAACCGTGGCATCGTTGAAAACGAAAGCAATGAATGAACTTTCGCCCAGAAAGTGTTATGCAATAAAAATAAAAATGTGCTTTTTGGATTCAAATAAAAAAAAAGTTTTAAAATAAAAGGATTTATTTTCAGATTAATTGTAGAACTGTCAAATCAAAACCGTGGCATTGTTTAAAATCGGCGCAAATTATTTTATTGCCAAATGAACATTCAAGCAGAACTTTCGTGATGTTTTCCATCACGAGATATAAATGTCGGCCATTATCACCCAAATGCACCCGAGAAACATTTGGCATCTGCTGCCGTTCGTTGTCGCTTGTGGTAGCGCTGCAAATAAAAAAACGGGATGATTAATTCAACTAAAACATTACCATTCATGTAGTAACGTACCCATCCTTCAGACAGAGATTGGCTGAAATTGGCATCGTTATTGAAATTCTCAACCGCCGTCATCCAGTTGAAACTTTCCTACTTGTTTGTACTGTAGCAATGTGATCGAGCGAAAAAATCCAAAGGACGATGACGACGACGAGGACGACGACTTGCTGTGTTAGTGGATTTGACAGTTCTACAATTTTCATTGTAAAAGAACACGCTTTTAAATTTACCCACTGAACCGAAAAAATACACTTTCAAATCAAAAACATAATTTTCGTAGTAGATAATTTTACTTTTAATTTAATGAAAAATAAACAATTTTTAGAATTTACTTCAAAACTTTTAATAAAACAAAGTTCATTTTTTGTGTACAGGCATTTTTTCTGAATAATTTTAAGAAAAAAATATTTTCTTAAATAAAGTTAAAGTCGACCAATTTAATTAATTTAATGAAATCTGGTACGCAAAAACTTAAGAATTTAATTTTTATGATAATGATTATTGTTAGAACATATTGTTCAATTTCACTTTAAGCCCGGCTAAAGTCACTGTTTCAGGTAGATTCACAACGATTTAAACTCAAAAATTAGATAAAATTTATACTACTAGAAGGAACTTCGCGGTTTTTCATTACAAACATGGATGTTTGTTTGCCATCCGGATTCACTCACATTTGAGTAACATTAACTCAAAAACGAGAAAACCAATCGTAGCCTAAATTGAGTTTCATTGCCACAACTCAATTTGAGTAATCCCTTTTTTTTTTTTATTTTGGTATGAAAACGAGTACCGAGCCCATTGAGCATTAGTCGAAGAAAAAAAAAGCTTTAAAAGAAATAACGAAAAAGAAAATATTTTTTTCAAAATTTTCCATAATTCATAAAATGTTTTTTTTTCCAGCTTATTGACCAGTATGCAGCTAGCAAGTGAAGACCAGAAGTAATTCTTGCCATTTTTACCGAAAGTAATTTTGACAACTGCTCCAGTATGGGTGAAATGTAAATCTTACTTGCAAAATAATCGAACGAAATATTATCATAGACTAACTCTAAGACCAGTAGGTCCCGAACAAATACGTTTTTTTTCTTGGCTCAGTCAGTACCTGTTGAACTTACTTTTAAACACTAAAACAAAAATTTATGAAAATGAGTTTTGTTTTATTTCGCCTTTTTTATTTCGCCGTTGATCCTCAGTAATGCCCGCCCGCATAATCACAAACCATTTCTGGACCATTTCCCTTATTGCTGACGACCGTTTCCGTTATTCTTACGACCTTTACCCTTATAGTTGACAACTATACACTAACAATCTCCTATATAGTTTTAACAATATGTCAGATGGTAAGAGGCCAAATAATAATATGCTGAATAGGTGGTTAAGTTAGGTTACCATAAAAAAATGGCAATTTTCACGAACAAAATTTTCGCTATACTCTATGCCAAATAGTTGGTATATAATCCAGACCGAGTGCAGACAATAAAAAACTTTTCAATGACAATATGGCATACATTAACAATATGTGTTAATGTAGAGGTTGTATGGTAAAAATGAGATACAACTATTCGATAACAATAACATAAAATGTGATAATATATCTTACATTCGAAATATAGTTTTGACTATATAGCAAATGGTTTTTCGTTATGCGGGCGAGTATGCTCTGTAAGTATAATATGTATATTATTTTTTAATAGTAAAGAGTTGGTGGATCGATTAATACATTTGTAAAATCAAACAACAAGGCAAGAGTGATGAAATGCTTGCTTACCATTTTCAACACCAAGAAATTTAACCACGTTGTATAAAAGCCATTTTTCCAATTAGTCTGGTTTCGATTCATACGCCAGAAAGAGTTTCGAAAATGTTTGTTTTATCTGTAATGGAATATACTAATAAAAATCAACGAATCCCAGTCAAGATAAAACAGCTTAGCTTTTTAAGGTATGTTTCCGCAGCTACTGTGGCTGCTATCTCCTCCATGTCGCGACTGGTTATTAGTTTTCGAATACGAATTAGATTTTAAATTAACTCCCGAAGCGCAAATTGACAAAGACGTTTTCCGACACATTTTATATAATTGAAAAAAATTATATATAGCTATCTCAAAATTGAGTTTGGCGCAGTTTTCTTGCGTTTTGAATAACAATAAATCAAATTCATAAAATATGACTAATCAGCGTTTGACGTTCTAGATATATTTATAAAATTGAGTACAAGTTACTCAACATTGAGTAAGCTCGAATGAGCGTGTATGTGAGAATAATATGACAGCTGGCAATATGCTTTACCTTGTTCTCAAAGTACTTTGGTCTTTGTTTGCAGTATGAGGGAACGGCATAAGCATGACAAGATCTGTCAACCCGTTTACTGGGGAGTGCTCGTTCGAAAAGGACCGATTTAAATTTTTGAAGAGGACACTGAAATGAAAAAAATATTTGTACCAACTGTTCCATCTTAGCATTCTTCTTTGATAAGGTCCCAATCAAGTAACTGTAACCAGTTATGACTATTGCTTGGGTTTGGCTTGCAATTAAACGAGGGGAAATTTTACGCGTCTGTTAGAGTTCATTATTTTTTTCTGTGTTCGAAAGAATCCCAAAATAAAGGGCGAACACGAAATTATTGCGACACCGAAAATGTCATGCTAATTTTCTTATAATGTTTAGAATCAAACCAAAATTTTAGGGTAGTTTTATACATATATTTACTTCAAAAATCAAAAGAAAAGTTAAATGCCCTCCATCAAAGTCTTTACAGTGTCATCCGGTACCAGTTTCTCAGTTTTTTTTTCCATTTTCTTAACATGTCCTTCTCGTCTTTGACTGTCTTCTTGCTCTTCCGAAGTTCCTGCTTCATCATTGCCCAGTACTGCTCCACCGGGCGCAGCTCCGGACAGTTTGGCGGATTCATGTCCTTTGGAACAAAATGGACAGAATTGGCCTCATACCACTCCAGGACACTTTTAGAATAGTGGCATGATGCCAAATCTGGCCAAATTAGTGGAGCTTTGGCGTGCTGCTGCAAGAACGGCAAAAGGCGCTTCTCGAGGCACTCAGATTTGTAGATCTCGCCATTTACTGTGCCCTTTGTCACGAAAGGCTCACTCCTCAGTCCGCAAGAGCAGATGGCCTGCCAAATGAGATATTTGGAGGCGAACTTCGACATTTTCTTCTTCTTAAATTTGTCGTCCACATAGAACTTGCTCTTGCCGGTGAAAAACTCCAACCCCGGAATTTGCTTAAAATCGGCTTTTATGTACGTTTCGTCGTCCATCACACAGCAGCCATATTTTGTCAGCATCTTCTCGTAGAGCTTCCGTGCCCGAGTTTTAGCCGTCGATTGTTGCCGCTCATCGCGGTTTGGGAAGTTCTGTACCTTGTATGTATGTAGTCCAGCTCTCTTCTTTGCATTCTGGACGTAGCTCCGCGACATGCCGATCTTTTTAGCCAAATCACGGCTTGAGACGTTGGGATTTGCTTTAATCATCCGCTTCACCTTTCCCTCCGTCTTTTTGTTCTCCGGTCCCGGTTTTCTTCCAGCTCCTTTGCCGTGGTCCAACGTCAACCGCTCCTGGAACCGCTTCAACACTCTGGAGACGGTTGAATGGTGAATGTTCAACATTTTTCCCAAATGCCGGTGCGACAGGACTGGAAATTCCAGGTGTTTGGAAAGAATTTGTTCTCTCGACTCGCGTTTCGTTGAATCGAAAAACATGACTTCGAGTTTGACAGCATGTAAACAATACACATCAATGAGAAAGTGTGCAAAATTTGGTTGAATTTTATTTATTTATTTATTGTCGTCAATCATAAGTAGACCATATAATATATATTAAATATAATATAATATTATTCATTCTTGTATGTTCTGGTTTCTAATGGAGCTAAAATACTGTTTTAGTTTATGCCGAGACATTGTAAAGTCAATGATTTCGCAGTGTTTATTGTAAGAAGCCATCATGCGATTTATTGGTCCATTTGTTGCATAGTTTGTGCGATGATGGCTGATGGCGAATAGGTTACGATTTCGAAGTTGCCGAATAGGTGCATATATGTTTAATTTTGATAAAAGTTCTGGTGAGTCAATACGCTGCGAAACGATATCGTTTACAAATGAAACGCTTGCATACTCACGACGCTCTTTCAATGTTTGGATGTTTATAAGCATGCAACGCGCTTCATATGATGGAAGACGAAATGATGTCCAATCCAACCTACGAAGAGCATATAATAGAAATTGTTTTTGCACTGATTCTATTCTGTTTTCGTGTGTGGTTAAATGAGGAGACCATACAATGCTGCAATATTCCAGAATAGACCTAACATAAGCTATATATATAGTGTTTTAATAGTGTATGGGTCCTGAAAATTATGACAAAAGCGCTTAATAAAGCCCAGCATGTTATTTGCCCTGTGAATAATTGTGTTGTAGTGGTCTATGAAATTAAGTTTGGAGTCTAAGGTTATTCCTAAGTCCCTAACTCTTTCACATTTTTCTACTTTCTGATTACCTAGTGAAATTGATATGTTTGGTGTTGTTATTTTTTTGCTAAATGATATTGAGTTGCATTTTTTTACATTCAGCTCTAATAGGCTTTTTTTACACCAAGTGTAGAATATGTTTATTTCATTCTGGAATAAATTGATGTCTTCCTTATTTCGTATTTCCAAATGAAGCTTCATATCATCGGCATAGATTAGTACTTTAATATTTTTAAGAATGAAGGAAATGTCATTTACGTACAAAATAAAAAGAAGGGGTCCTAAATGAGAGCCTTGTGGGACACCAGAAGTGACTTGAATAGGATTTGATTTCTTTCCATTTAATTTTATTATTTGTTGGCGGCTGGTTAAGTATGATTCAAGCCATTTCGAGAGTCCAGGTTCAATCCCATGTTTTTGTAGTTTGAAAAGTAGCATTGGTATGTCAATACGATTTTGATCGCCTTGCTAAAGTCTGTATAGAGAACTTCTACGTGGTTTCCATTATCCATTGCATTCAATGAATAGTCTATAAATTCAATTAAATTTGTCGAGGTTGAACGGCCCTTAAAAAAGCCGTGTTGCTTGTCAGTTATTTGATTTTTGATTTGGAGAAATAATTTTTCATTGACAATTGCCTCGAAAAGTTTAGGAATGCAAGAGATAATGGCTATTCCACGATAATTACGTATGTCAGATTTTCGTCCAGATTTGAAAATAGGGACCAGAAATGAGCTTTTCCAAATTGTTGGGAAAATTCCTGATTCCAGTGACATATTAAAGAGCCAAAACAATGGAGATGTGAGTTCCATTGCTAAACTCTTCATGAACACTGGAAGAATTCCGTCAGGTCCAGGACCTTTTGCGGCGTCCAAATTTTTTAATGCTTGGAAAATATCTTGCACATACAGTTGGATGACGCCAATGCTCCCAGTAAATTCAGGGTAAAATGCAAAATATTCGCGATCGTGATCCTCTTCAGAAAATGTCGTATAGATTTCTTGAAAAAATGTTGCAAAAAGATTGCAATTTTTTTCCGAGTTATCACCGACACGTTCATCAAGGTACATTGTGGATGGCAAATTGTCAGATTTTAATTTGGTTTTTACGTAATTGAAGAAGTTCTTCGGGCATGACTTTATTTCAAGTTCAGTTTTTGTATTGTATTCTTCAAGTCCAATACCCATGGCCAGATTCAATTGGTCGCATATGTCCAGATAGTTGGCTAAAATTTCCCTTCTGTTGAATTTTTTGAAAATTTTGTGAGCTTTCTGCTTTCGATTTTTAAAATTTTTGATTTGTCTGTTAAACCAGACTGGATCACTCGTATTTCGGTGACGTCGTTTTTTCTTCAAAGGTATTTCTTGCAAAATTATTTCCGATAAAATTTTATAAAAAATGTCTACAGCAGTTTCGACATTTCCTTCATTCTTGAAAATTTCCTGCCAGTTTACATTGTTTAGTTTGCTTCTGATATTCGCATAATTAGCTAGTCTGTATTCAAAGACTTCTTCATATTCACAGTCGTTGGGTCTTTGATATTCATGTATAATTGCTGGGCTTTTCATGCGATTGAAATTTTGACAATAAATCAAAATTTCAGTAGCATTCTGTTTTGGTGAAGAAATTGTGGGAAGCGCGTCGGTTGATGAAATATTTACCGATATTGATGATGTTTCTTCATCTTCTATGGAGGGCGTCGTTTCTTCTTCTTCTATGGAAGGCGTCGTTATTTCCGAAAATGTGACCCAATGTAAAAAAGTTATGCCCTGTTGAATGTGTCGCAATAATTTCGTGTTCGCCCTTTAGTCTAGAACTGATGAAAGTCTTAATGAAAGTGATCAACAGATGGGAAAAGCTGTTGTTCAAAACTTACTGAATGAAGTCAAGAGAAAAGTGCATACCCATTTTGAGCAGATCATGTAAATTTCGGCGTTATCTTATACACGTATATGAAATGCTAGATTTGGCATAAATCCACGAGATATTTCACGTAAATATAAGCCGAATGTCACCTAAATCATTACGTTGCCTACGATTACTTTGGCTTGCAATTGAACGCAGGGAAACGCGTCTGTTAAAATACATTTTTTTGTTGAATCCTAAGAGTGTGAGCTTTTTAGGCGAAGGTTTTCTTTCAGTCGAAGAAGTCTGTATATTGTAGACGAATTGTACGCGTATCTGGCAAGATAAGCAAAAAAGGTAGTTGGAATTAAATGGAAATTACTAATCTTTCTTCTCATTTTCTACTTAAGATTTGTTTCGCGTAATGGTGCCAATAAAATAAATTTAAAATACACTTTAAAATAAACCGCACTAGAAATTCAAAGTAAACGTAATTTGGCATCACTGCCCAGAAGAAGCACCGGCAGCAAGTCTCGCTAGCGGAATAATAATAGCACAATAAATCGAGGCGTCCACTGATCTGCCTGCAGGTCATAACCTCTTGTCGACGTTCGCCTCACGCCACAAGACTTTGACTCGATGTTTTGACATAGTATATGCTGCCATATGGCGGTCACATCAGTGGCCATAATAATATGGTGTAGTGGGTATGGTCGCTGCAACTAATGCCTGTCCTTGGGTATTTGCTTTCATTCTTGATACGACAATAGGAAGGAGAAAATTGCGCAACTGAAACCCTGCCACAATTAGGAATGGATAAGGCAAACCTTTCAGCTAATTATCCGTTGATTGTGACTGCGATAAATCCAATAAGTGTGTCCGAGATTTGTAAACAACTGTTGTTATGACACTTGTTAAAAATCTAGCTGCCAACTAATGTCTAGTAACAATCTGTTTCAACCAAGTGGCCCACTGCGATTACGTCAGGTTCATTGACGCAGACCGGAATCGCATGCACGCCGTTTGTCATCCACAGATTATATTTTTAAAACCGCTCGTATTCCCACAAAACGCCGCAAATTCTTCCCAAATCAGGTGTTGTGGCGGTGGCCGGCGTCATTTGCCGATATTATGACGGACACGAGCAACCGCTTTTATTTGTGTGTCACTCTCCGCCTTCGTGGTGTACTCTCCATCGCGTGGTGCGTGAATGGTTCGTTATATCAGTCGCTCGTGTTGGCGCTGTCGGGCTGATAGCCCGTGGACTCAAATTTACTGCTCAATTTAGGGAAACGCACTTCGATAGTCTACCCCGCTTAAATAAACATCAATTTGTTTAGCGCCAGTTCAAGCGACCTTCGAGGGGAACCATAGAACGAACGTATATCGCTTTTTCCATGACCTAGGCTGTAGCCGTTTCTCTTGAGGGAACGAATAAAAACGCAACTAAATTGGCCATTCATAAAAGTTGTGAATTGTCAGCGGCTGACTGACTGACAGCATGACTAATTCAGTTGGACGGAGATGATGACCGATTAGAGCATCCCGTTGGGTAATGAGCGCGGCATCATCACACACGGTTGGCTTGGTTTGGGCCACCACTTGTTCGGCTCAGGAGGAGGGCTTCTGCTACTACAATTCATTCAACAGCAAGTTGTAGGTATAGTGCACTCAGATGCGCGAAAGCAAAACGAGAAATACGTGACTGAAAACGTGTCTGGCATGAATCGGTTTTTTTGTCAATTCGTGACAACGACCGGCGTCTCTGTTCGCTGAATTGATTACGGCCGACAGCGGGAATTGCATTGAACTGCACCGGTTGTTGAATCCGCGTCGAAGCGCAATGACGATGAGTGACTTTAAGCAGCATTGCTCTGGACTGTGTCATGTGTTATCGAACGCTGTCAGTTGGAACTGGATTGGCATTGTAATTGCTTCGTGATAGCCGGAATCCCACCACTCTCATTAGTTTAATCACAGCAAAATCGTTCGTTTTAGCGTGATCCTAATTGCGATACAAATCATAACCTTCCTCCATGATTCGAATTATCGACCAGCACACGAATTTTTAATCTTAAACGAGAATTTCAAGAATGATCAATCACCGCTGATCCGTGTGTTGTTGTTGTTGTTGTTTTGGTTGTTCTCACTTTCAAAGTCGCAGATCCAAGATGTAATTTTTGTGTAAATTCCGCCCGCTGACGACAATAGATCAGTCGGTTGGTTAGGGGGCGGCTCGGCAGGGGAGGAAGATGGGGGTGCTGAGTTAAGCCAAACAGGCAACGAAACGGAAGAGAAGAAACAGGAATATTGCCCCTGCGAGAGAACGCGTGTGGCACGTGAATCAAGCGTGATCGCGGATGTGTTTTTTTTTGGGTTTGGTTTACTTTGATGATTTTTGTCTCGCTCTTTCCATTCTTTTTCTTTTTGCCAATGATAAAACCGTTTCATGGGGACGCTTTGGGTCACACGGTTTCGATTTCATGGGTTTATATAAGGGTTCACTACACGTAAGGGAAGGTCCATTAATTATGTCACGCAGTAGGGGGGGAGGTGGGGTTTCGAGAAAACGTGACGATCCATACAAAAAAATTTGAAGGTCCATACAAAAAACGTGACATGGGGGGGGGGGGGGGGTTACAAAAAGTCAATTTTTGCGTGACGTAATTAATGGACGTTCCCTAATAGAATTTGAAATGTGTTTGTTTTTCAAGCATACTCCTGAACAATGCTCGCACAACTTTTCAAAAAGATCTAAGTAACAATGAGGGATGAGGATATGACGTTGCTTCGATAAAGAACAGTATTGTTGTGGACTAATCTAATTTCACTTTCCAGATGTTAACTTCCTTGGATATACTTTATTGCAATACGATAATTACGATAGTTCATTAGAATTAACATTTTTTAAACTTTCTCTCCCCTCTGATCAAATAAGCCCATGTTAAGTCCTTCTACAGTGGCGAACAATACAAAAGACCAAAGCACGATTTCCATGCAAAATTGTCATGTTTGGAGACTTCTATTTCATTTTCCCGAGAATCTGTGTGATAGTGTCACAGTGATCGGAAATGAATTTTAGCAACATGGTGTCTTCTTATTGATCATATGTTATCTTGTGGTGACAGCTTCGTAGTTCATAGCCCTGAAAAGCAGTTATATTCAAACTTTTTTTCTTTGAAATGTTACGAAAATAAATAAATCTTTATACCATGAAGTTTTGTATCTCAATGCATATCTAATGGGTGGTATAGCAACATTCTGTTTTGGAGGTGGCCTTTGGTGAGATCAATCTGATTATAAATATACTATAAAAAAATCTATTTTGAAATAATACTAAATACGTGTCTCGAAATTTTCATATTTTACATTTTCAAATCCGAAAGTGTGTTGCAGTACGCAACACATGATATCCTAATGATATCGGTAATGTTCTCCGCTCTCGAAGATCATGGTTGTCACCATGTCGTAAGTGAGAGGGCTTATCTCATGCAAAAGGCCGTCATGGGAGACCAAGAACATGATCAGCAGTGATAGTATCCCACTCTGCTTTCTGTTAATTGCCACGTCGTAGTATGTTTAATTGAAGGCCCTGAAAGAGGTGTGATACTGGCGGGTTTAGCCGCAATTCACTCTTAGGCGAAACTAGGAACAATCTACAAATACTTGATATCAAATAATTTAGGCAACCTACCAAAAGTGCAATTTTCATTTGCTTGACAATTCTTTCATTGTTGTTTTTCCTCTAATTGTCATTGATTAAACATCAAATATAACTTGGTATCATTAATAATCTAATTGTTCGCTTCATTATCGAACAAGGCGAGTGTTTTGATCATGATTGTGAGCAACTAATATAATGACCTGAAGTTTCAGGTACAGAAAATTCTACATTCAAATATATACTATAATTAAAATGTGCGTTCTATACGACAGCCGTGATCAGAGCACTAACTATAACAACATATTATTTAGCTAGGGATCAGACCTTTCGAATTTAAGAAAGGTCGTCGAAAAGTGTTACTTAAGTGTTACCACCCTGATAAAACATTACCTTGAACGAACAATATCACAAATCCTCCAACCATTTCTTTAAAAGCTTGGATGATACCCCAAATAGATCGTTAAGAAAAAAAACCATACGAAATTTATTAGGGCAATGTGTCAAATATTCACTTTTTGCACCTAAAAACATAAGATAACTTTGACGAGAGTGACGAGTCACTCTGCAACTACGATATGTTGTAGCTTGAATGTATCACAACAAAACACGAAAGAAACAACAAAATGTTGTATCGATGATGGGAAAGAGACAAGTTGCGGTGAGAAAATGTTGTGATTCGCACACATGTGGTAACAATCTTGTTTTCATGTAACAGCGACAAAAAAAAACGTTTTGTCATTATTGCAATACACGACCGATAGCAACATTGTTTTATCAGCAACATGAACAAAAGCAACAAATAGTTGTTGCTGTCAAACAAATTAATGATCTGAGTAATTATAAACTTTGTTGTGGATAGACTTCTACCTGAAGAAAAATGCCTGTATAAAATCACACACTGAACAAAAACACTATATTCGGCAAACTTGTTGCAAATTGACTATTCTATCAGAGAAAAATTTAAAATATATGCGTTTAAGGCCTGATTTTTAACCCAGAGCAACCCGAACATGAAGAAGTTCGGAACTAAGGATCTACAGTTGTAACTGTAGCCTTTTTTTAGCTATACAAATTAGCGATATGTATTCAATAAATTTCATCGAATCTTTTGAAAGGTAAACCGACACTTTGAGACAATCTGGGATGTTCTTGGTCATCCAAACAGTTCTGGAGCTCAGAATTTGGGATCTACAGTTGTAACTATAGTTTTAAGGCTAGACAAATTTACAATGTATATTCAACCATGTTCAATTAATTTTCTAGAAGGTCAACCGACATTATGATAAAATCTGGGATGTTCTGGGTCATACCAGACTGTTCATTAGTTCATAACTTAGGATCTACAATTGTTTTTCAGATGTACATATGTATGATATGTATTCAACTATGTTCATTGGATTTTATGGAAGGGCAACCAACATTATGAGATAATCTGGGATGTTCTTAGTCGTCCAATCTGTCCTGGAGTACTGAACTTAGGATCTATAATTGTAACTGTAACTTTTTCGGCTATGCAAAGTTATGATATGTTTTCAACCAGGTTACATACATGAATACATATCGTAATTTTGTATAGTTGAAAAAAAAATACAATTACAACTGAAGACCCTCAATTATGAACTCAAAAACAGTTTGGATGACCTAGAACTTCCCAGATTATTACATTATATCTTTTGACCTTATAGAAGATTCAATGAACATGGTTGAATACATATCGTAATTTTGTATAGCCGAAAACGCTACAGTTACAACTGTAGATCCTAAGTTCTGTACTCAAGCTCAGTTTGGATGATCTAGGACATCCCAGATTATCTCATAATGATGGTTGAAAAGTATCATGGTCACATTGAACGCTATAGAATGGTTTTGAAATCGGATATCTTGGTTCGGGGATATTGACGGAACAATTTCCGGAGATATGGTTTGCAATGTTTCTGAAAATATGGATTCAGGAATTAAGAATTCGATGCAATAGCCGTTAAATCAAATGTATTATGGTCTTATAGTTGGCTATTAGCATTGAGTAGTTATGGTATCGGATTCAACAATCACCAATAGAGAAAACAATATTGAGGTCTAAATATATCCCGGGTATCCAAGAAGGACATTAGAAATATACACACTTCACATAACATGAGAATTAAAAAACCTGAATTCATCCACCTATGGTGAGATCTGACCCATCTTACGTTTTATATTTTTTTATAATTTCTTGATGCTGTATTCAGGAGAGAAAAAGCAATTATGGGCACTTGATGTCACCAGCACCACGCTTATTTTTGAATTCTCATGTGATTTGAGGTGTCGCATGATATGTGTTGGTCCAAGTATAAAACTGGCCACTTCCCCGAAGGTACATGTCCGGACGTGACCAATGTGGTTCTGGGCACTTGATGTCACTACCATTGAACTTAGTTTAGTCCATCTAATACAATTTGAGGTGTCACATGATAGGTTTTGGTTCGTGTCAAAAACTGGCCACTTCATCAGGGGTACCCGGATCATGTCCATCATGTGGTTTTGGGACACTTGATGCTACCACTATTGCACTTATTTTGGATTTCGTATGTGATTTGGGGTGTTGCAATATATGTTTTGGTCCAAGTAAAAAAAACCTGACCTCTTCCCCGGAGGTACCAAAAACATGCCAATAAGATTTTGGGCACTTGATACCCCCAGTATTGCATTTATTTTTGAATTCTACTGCGATTTGAGGTGTCGCATGATATGTTTTGGTCCAGATAAAAAACTGGCCACTTCGGAGGTACCCGCAACATGTCCGGATGTGGCCAGTGTTCTCCTGGGCACACAGTATGACTACTACTGATCTTATTATCGAATCCTTATGTGATTTGAGGCGTTGCATGATAGATTTGAAACGTTTTAGATAATATTTTTAAAAGTTACCCATGCCTTCCGGAACTTGTTCCAGCCATATCTCTGGAACCAGTTGCCGATTTCAAAAACATGTAATGGGACCATAGTAGCTTCCATTTGGTGGTTGTTCCGTCCAATTCGGTCCAGCGGTGGCCGAGAAACATGAGCTTACTCATTTCTTTACAAACATACACACACGTACACATACATAAACACAAACACACAAAAAAACATACATACACACGCACACAAATATACACGAAAGAGGAATAAAAGCAAACATTGTCTCTTTTCGGTAGATGCAACATGTGACATGATTGATTTTAATTTTGTTGCATGCAAAGCAAAATACATGCAACGCTACCCTGATAAAAAATTACCTTAAACGAACGATATCACAAATCCTCCAACCATTTCTTTAATGGTTTGGATGATACCCCAAATAGATCGTTAAGAAGCATAACCAACCGAAATTCATTAGGGTAATGTCTCTTTCCTGAACAACAATCGGATGTTATGAAACATTATAATCTTGATTCTACCATAGACTAACTCTAAGACCAGTAGGTCCCGAACAAATACGATATTTTTCTTGGCTCAGTCAGTACTAGCACATCGGTCCCAAGCTCGGTCCCAAGCTCAATGATTCGCCCCTTAAAACGTAGCTCACACCAACACATTCTCAAATGTTGTGTCAAAATAACATAGTGAATCAAAACAACAACCAAGATACTAGTACCGAGGACCGAAAACCCCAAAAATTATTGCAAGGGGCAAACTGCAAGGTATACTTCGGACCTAGGGGTTCTACAACAGTGAACCAATTTCAAATCGCTAGTTGCACATTGATTGTTGATTCTACTGCCATGTCCGGAGCAATTTGCGATTAGGGCGAACATGCAGAATGTCAACAGAAGGGGAATGATGTTTGTAATATTGCAAGTGGAATTTCAAACCGTAATTTACACATTAACGAATAAATTCAAATACAATCTAGCATACAAACAGAGAACAAAGCTAGCTTCTGATTCATATATAATACTGATGGAAATTCGTTCGTTGTTCATTGAAATTTACACATTTTCAATATTCGCCTGTCAATGTTAGTATGTTTATCGCCTTTTCCTTTTCGCCGTTGTTTTGATTTTTGGTCAGTATCGCCTTTTACTTTACGCCAAGTTTATGTTTTGATTTAAATTACGCCTTTCACTTTGTCAATGACCAATATGGCGTAAATCGCAGAGTGAATTGTTTTGATGATGAAATAACTCTACGCCCTTTATTCTATAAAAATAAACCACAACCAGGACAAAAAGTTCAAAACTCATGATTTAGTGGTAATAATTATGCATTGCATTGAAAACACATTTTGTTTATATTTTGCATGTACGCCCTAATCGCAAATTGCTCCGGAGGTAATTTATCGTAATTGTGTTGAGTATGCAACAGAGATAGAGATACATTATTTTTTGTCTCAACATTGAAAAGTTTGGACAATGTCCTTATCATTCATGCATTCGCGAGTTTGGGTTCATTGACGCTGACAAAGAATTAATTAAAGGTTTTTATGAAAAGAGTCGGACGCGGAGGGTTAGCTTAGGGAGGCGAATAGCCTTGAGGCAATAGAATAGTTTTTCTCTGCATCGTTTAGTTTTGCTTTAACAGTCTCTTGATTTAGTTCGAATTAAAGTCACAAAAATAATAACCCAGACTCACAACTAAAACAATCGCGACAGTAAAATGTAACGTGGTTGTAAGATCTTTTCGGGATAAGCCATATTTCATTGTGTGTGTGTGTGTGTGTGTGTGTGTGTGTGTGTGTGTGTGTGTGTGTGTGTGTGTGTGTGTGTGTGTGTGTGTGTGTGTGTGTGTGTGTGTGTGTGTGTGTGTGTGTGTGTTCAATCTCACACTCATTGGCCGGCAATGGTATTATGGAAGAAATCTGTTTACAACAATCCCTCAAGTGACCATTGGAAGCAGCTTTAATCCGAGAGCTAGAAAGTGATAGCTCTACTGCAGATCCAGCAACCCATTCCAGATTGTCTGGAGAGTCACGCCCATTCCGAGGTTACTTTCACATACAATAAGCCCCGCATGTAAACATTACCGATATCATTTGGATAAGGGCACTGCAACACACTTCCAGATTTGGAAATATAAAATTTCCAAACCAGGCACGTATTTAGTATTATTTAAAAAGAAGGTTTGTTATATAGTAATAATCAGATAGATCTCACCCACTTCCTTACTGATACTCGCTAGTTCTTTCGTGGAAATAAAAAATGTCGACGTTGATTCGTTATTAATTTCATGCACTCGCGACAAAATAAGCGCAAAAATATGCAACTTGTATAACAAAACTCTATACACCACGTGGTGAATGCATCTGAAATTATGTGCCAGCCTTTCAAGCACGCATGTGCGTTGTCGTCGTTTGTTGCTTCTGACCTGCAAATGGCCGTTTTCTATATGCACTGGTCTTCTTTTTTCACTCCGCACTCTGCCAATAATCAAAACCCCCGCTATAAGGCGACTCTATATCGAACTTCAAATCTGCTAATAATCATCGATTCATTCGCGACAAAGCGGAAAAACACTCAAACTTAATAATTTATATCCGGAGGTCACAATACTACCACTAATAAACAAAACTATGCTGATGTAACTCTTCCTTCGGGTGCGGGGACGAAGCAAAAAAAAAAAAAAAAAAACGCGGGAATACTACCGACACTCACAAATTTCGGGAGGGAATAGATTGTATTCATTAAGTCTTTCCCAAAGCATGCGGAGATTTTATGATTTCACTGTTAGTTATAGTTAAATTGCGAATTATTGTTTGATTTTTTTTTAGAGAAAACGACGCAGCAAAAACAAAACACGTCAGTTTCAAAGCACGGCTTGCTGCGATCCGGGATATGCCATATTTCATTGTAGTGCGAAATTGTGATTAACCGACTTAAGGGTCTTCTTTTTGCAGTATTTTTTACCGGTCCAAAACGTCTAACCACCCACCATAACCTACCCTTGTTTCTATTCATGGAGTTCATGTGGTCTGAATAGACTAGCTTACCATTACCCTTCCTTCATCATCGGCTTTGGACTGACTTCCCTAATAAATTTCGTATGGTTATTTTTCTTAACGACCTATTTGGGGTATCATCCAACCCATTAAAGAAATGGTTGGAGGATTGGTGATATCGTTCGTTTTAGGTTTTTTTTTGTCAGGGTTGCGCTCTAATTGCTCCACCAAACGCTGCAAAATGAAAATAAAAGATAACCAATGTTTATAAACATGAAAATTTGGCTCCTTAAAGTTGATTCAATTGAGCCTGTAAAAATAAATGAATTTACATGAATTTTTTTTTTTTTCAATCAGCTAATATATCATGTGAAAGATTGTCATTCCTGTTATCATTCCGTGAAATCTTTTAGGCATGAAACCAAAACCAATGAACTCTCATTTCTGACGGCAGGTAGACTCTGGGGGGCCAACGCAGCGGAAATAACACAAGGCAGGTGGAATTTCGGAATACAACTCGGGGTAATCAACAGAACTCGCGAACTACTATTAAAACATATGAACACTTTATTGAAAGTGAAAAAACACGTTTACGTGGTCTCGCGAATCGAGAATGGATACTTATGTTTATGTTTATTGTTTATGTTGCGAAACTGACAGAGCAGCCGGCGCAAGATGTAGGTACTGCAGGTGAACAATGCAATGTACGGATGAAGAGGTATGGCATTGCACCGTCCCACAATTTCCCTCAATGTAGACTCTCTTCAGCAGTCCTCCTTCAGTCTAAGCAGCTTCTTGTTCCGACAGCGAGCAGACTGGCGCAGCCCGTAGATGCTGCGCTGTAGCCTGCACACCAGCTTCCTCCTCGAGGTTTCCATGGAGGTAGGCCGTCTTGATGTCCAGATGTTGAACGACCATGCTGTGCTTTGCAGCCACCGTCAAAAACGTACGAAATGTTGCTTGAGTAGTAACTGGAGCGAACACTTCTCCGAAGTCGACGCCGAACCGTTGGGCGTAGCCTTGGGCTACCAGCCTAGCCTTAAACTTAACTACGCGGTTGTCTTCATTCTTTTTCTTCTTAAAGACCCATCTGGATCCGATGACCTCCCGCCCCTCGGGCAGCTGCACCAGCTTCCAGGTTCCGTTGATACGATGCGCCTCCAATTCTTCTTCCATGGCTTTGCGCCACACAGGTTCTTTAAGAGCTTCTTTAACACTAACCGGTTCTTCCACTGCGCACGCTGCAACGCCCGCAACGTAGTCCAGCTGGTAGTCCTCCAGATGTTTTGGCCGTGTACCTTGGTTAGACCGTTCCGATCGACGAACAGCCATATTCGTACCACTTTCACCTTCGTCAGCTTCATAAAAGTCTTCCGGAGCAGATTCGCTCTCCTCATCCAGATTGTCACTGGGAGTCTTCTTCGTCTTCTGTGGCAACTGCTTGGCAACTTCGTCTGGCTTCTTGCTTGTCCCTGGGATCGTGACTTCCACGGACGACGTACCGTTCCCCAGCTCGATGAAACGGGCATCACGGCTGATCGTCACCTGATCCGTCTCAAGGTCAACGAATCGGTAGCCCTTTTGGTTTATTGCGTACCCGATGAACGTCAACTTGATTGCTTTGCTGTCTAGCTTCTTGCGTTTGCTGTCCGGCACGTGAACGTACGCCTGGCTGCCGAAAACCCGGAGATGACTCAAGTCCGGCTTCCGGCCCCACCACAATTGATATGGTGTCGTCTGGATCGATCTAGATGGCAGCCTATTTTGGAGGTAGGTGGCGGTGAGCATCGCCTCACCCCAGAAGTGCTTCTCCAAACCCGCGTCCACGAGCATGCAAGTCGCCATTTCCGTCAGGGAACGATTCTTGCGTTCAGCGACGCCGTTTTGTTGGGGCGAATAAGGGGTAGTAAACTGGGGTTGAATTCCCTCGAATTTATAGAACGCTCGCAGTTCCCGATTGTCAAACTCTCCCCCTCCATCCGAACGCACAACGCGAGGTTTGCGCCCGAAAATGTTGTTGACCCAACGCACGTAATCCCTTATGTTGCCAGCCGCCTCGTCCTTGGTCTTCAACAAATACGTGACTGTGAACTGGCTGTAGTCATCGGTAATGGTCATAACATACCGATTGCCGCTCGGCGTAACATTGTCCATTGGACCACATAAATCAGAGTGGACTATGTCCAACACCCGGGACGACTTACGGTCAACGACCGGAGCTGACTTACCTTCCATGCAGCATTCGCAAACCAATCGCAATCCACAGTCACTCACTTTGATCCCGGTAGCCAGTTGTTCTTTGAGGATCCGCTCAGCAGCAGCCCAATCACGGTGACCGAGCCGCCGATGCCATTGGTGCTGGCAATCTGGTTTGTGCACTCCTTCCGATGCACCCATCGACGCTTCAGCCATCCGCAGGTAATACAA
This sequence comes from Aedes koreicus, assembly GCA_024533555.2. Taxonomy (NCBI): domain Eukaryota; kingdom Metazoa; phylum Arthropoda; class Insecta; order Diptera; family Culicidae; genus Aedes; species Aedes koreicus. Next base: position 131,084 of record JAHHFK020005737.1, on the reverse strand, counting down.
TCCACTGTGTCGACTTCCCGTAGCAACTACGTTACCTTCCACGTCAATAATTTCACAACCACTTTTGTCAAAGTTCACTCGAAAGTTCTTCTGTGCCAGCTTTGCAACACTAATCAAGTTCGTAGAGAGTCCTGGCACAAACTTCACCTCATTCACATCAATTCTCTTCACTTGTCCAGAATCGTCAATGCCGTGGATCACTCCACAACCTTCACCCACAATACGGATCTTTTTCCCGTCGGCCAGCGTGATAAAACCACCTGAGAATTCACTCAACGACCCGAAGAATGCCTTGTCGTTGGACATGTGTGCACTGGCACCACTGTCAATCACCCAGCTCGACAAAGTTTCACCACCAACAATGAATGCCACTCCTCTAGCATCACTCTGCGCAGCTTTCGCCCTAGGATGTTTATCCGCATCTTGCCGGGAGTGATTCCCGTCCTTCTTCTGCATCGACAAAAACTTACGGCAGTCCCGCTTGAAGTGCCCTGGCTTCTTGCAAAAATGACAAGTACGCACTTCCTTATCCGTCTTGCCATCACCATATCGTACATCCGACCGCATCGCTTTCTCCACCTTGGAAGATCCACCCTTCCTTTCCAATTGCCGGTTGTATTCATCCACCAGCTTCGATTTCACCACGTCGAGTGAGATATCGTCGTCCGATCGGCTATCGAGTGCCGTAACCAGACCATCGAAAGAGGCAGGAAGACTCCGAAGTAACATACAGATCTTCGTGTCTTTATCCAACTTCATCCCGGCAGCATCCAGGCGATCGAAAATGCCGTCAAACTCTTGAAGATGTTTTTCGACATCACCGTTATCCGGTAGATTGGTGGAGCATATCTTTTTCAACAGCGATACACGAACCGAGCGAGTCGTCTTCTGATGATAATTTCGGAGCGCATCGTATGCATCTTTCGCATGCACACAATTTCGGACTAGAGGGAGTTGACTGTCCTCCAGCAGCAGAATCAGGGTCGCTTTCGCCTTTCGATCTTCGGATTTCCACATTGTGGACATATTGGCTCCTTGTGGGAGGTCCTTCTCGATCACATGCCACAAATCTTCGCGCGCTAGTAGGTTCTCTAGCCGCCCCTTCCAAGTCTGCCAGTTGACACCGTTCAGCTTGAGAATAGCAAACTTCGCATCAGCCATGTTCACTAACCACACTTTTCTTCACCCGATCGACACCCGGGCACAATAGTTTTTCGCGCCGTCGAACAAGACAGACAATGCACTATTCGATTCTTCTAGATCGAATCTTCCCGATTGAATCCGTTCCAACCTGGGCCCATAACCTGACGGCAGGTAGACTCTGGGGGGCCAACGCAGCGGAAATAACACAAGGCAGGTGGAATTTCGGAATACAACTCGGGGTAATCAACAGAACTCGCGAACTACTATTAAAACATACGAACACTTTATTGAAAGTGGTCTCGCGAATCGAGAATGGATACTTATGTTTATGTTTATTGTTTGTGTTGCGAAACTGACAGAGCAGCCGGCGCAAGATGTAGGTACTGCAGGTGAACAATGCAATGTACGGATGAAGAGGTATAGCATTGCACCGTCCCACAATTTCTTCTTTTAACCATGCAGCATCTAGCTGATCTTTCATCTTTCAAAACATTCAATTTGCTAGGATGCCTTGTGGAAAATTGGATGTAGTAATTTTTTTTAAATCTTTTTTGGCATGAAATCTATGAAATTTATGAGATTTATTCTTTTTTAAATTATAAGCTGTTCCTTTTAATTCAAAAACAGTTGAAGTAAGAACTTGATAGTTTTGAAAAAAGATATATGAAGCATGATATGAACTATTATGGGAGCTTATCGATTCTTTCGATCATAGTCAGTTCTTTCTTATTTATCGCAATATGAGAATTTAACATAGGTTTGTTTGTTATCTTTGGGACTAAAAATCAAAGAATTGTCATAAGACACTTTTCTTTCTTTCAATCATAATCAGTTCTTTTTAATTTCAAATTTTCAAATCCGCTAACATGCCTCGTTGAAGTTTTTTTTTTCATCTTTAAAATTAGAACAGAGAGCGATTCCAAGCAGACAGAAACAAATAAACGAATTATCTTTCGCTCAGTCAGCTTAATTACCAATTCGGCCTAATAGCGTTCGGCCTTATGTCATTATGATTCACCACCGTTTTTCGTTATACTATAAGCTTAATATACTTCTCAGCACTGTAGTCTTTTGATCTGTACAAATGAATCCTTCGTAAGTTTAATAATGGTGTTGTATTAATAGCCAAAGAACGTGAAAGAAGGGAAATCATTCATTGATGCATTCGCTCTATTGGAAAAAGTACCTAGAAATGTCGTTTTGAATTTAAATTAATGTTCGTTTAGTTTTCACAACCACCAAAGGATTTCTTTAGCTATCGTCAGCAAAACTCCCTCTATATTTGCCTATCTGTCTATGTCAGTTCCCCGTCAAATTTGTAATGCAAAATCACACGACTCGCCGTATCTATTTCCTTGCAAGTTCATGCGTCATGCACACAACCGACCTGGACCGGCAGAATAATTGAGCAAGCATAAGACGTGCGATTGACAGTGATAGTAATTTATAGCATAGATGTAGCCATTCCGATAAAAATGCAGTTACACTGCATTCCTGCATTCTCGCCGAACGGTCCTGCTCTATAATTCTACAATTGCCGTACCGACGCTCGTGTGCTATCTTCTCCACTTGTTGAATAGAGTTTCCTATAGGAAAACACTGCCAATTGATATTCATTTCGAGGTCTACTTGGATCAAATAACAACGTTTGCCTCAATGTTAAGGTTATACTTATCAAGACGACCTCGGTCACCCTATACAATTTTCTCCTGCTGCCATCTGTTGCTGGGTGAAGTAAATTACGGCTCATCACGACTACCAATGCACTAGAGAGGAAGTTTTGATAGTGGTGGTAGTATTTCCATCATCAAAGCAAACTACCAGCACTGATGATGATAGTTATCACATAAAGGGGTCGTCCAAAAGTGCCGCGTGAGAATTTCCCGATCGAAATTTCGTTATGAAATGTTCAACTGCAAAACTGGGGCGAAGTGTCTTGAGGTAACAGATTTCAGAACGTCTTTCCTGTTCGCCCCCCCCTCAAACGATTCCGACCCGCAAATCTATATGCCATTTCTGTTTGGGTCGGAAGGTGTCTGTCTAGCCATTCTCTCTTCTGCCTCGGATGCAAAGAGTTGATACCAGTAGTTCTAAAGTAGATGTTCTCTATCGTAGTTCGTGGCATATCGAAACCGTTTGTACTTAAACGAGCATTATTGTGACACAGAGTTCTATTGTTTGAATGTCATCTTGATATGAGGTTTATTTAAACTGTTCACTGTTCTAGTGGAATTTATTGATTTCCTCGTTCGTTCTTACTTGAGTGATTTAGCCGTCATATGGAAAAGCAATAACCTTGTACCTGCACTGCATTAGCATCCTCTCCCTAACTGATAAGCAAATAAATAATTATTGCAATACTGCCATAAATAGTCATAACCGATTAGTGATTACGTATTGGATCCGGATTGCCGTAGTAGGCCACGAGTGCATCAGCTGTGCAGTGTTCTTTACTGCAGCGCCTACTGTTGTTGAAGTGACAACGATTTCAGTTTATGGTTTCCGTTTAATAACCCTTCAAGTGGACGATATATTCTGGATAAAAAGTGCGTATCCAAGCAAAGAGAAGAAACCCGAGCGACGAGGCGAGGGTTTGCGAACATCCGCATACAATGGCGGCCGCAGAGGATAAATCTAGTGACACCATGAAATCGCTCGGGTGGAAATTCTTGAACAAGGAAACCTTTGGTAATGGTACGACTCGTTTTTCTGCCTCCGACAAGAAAAGAAGGAAAACTTACTTTCATTGAATTTCGAATTTAATTCAAAACAACATTTAAATGTGCGACGCAATGATGACTGCAATTCAGTCATAGTAATCGATATTCCCCCTGAAATTTGCTCGCGCGAGTAGCACCTTCTCTAATTCTCTCTCCGTTTTTTTTTTCTCGATTTTCGGCGTTTTCTTTAGGCGAACGTGCCAACTATGTAAACAGTCCACATGTTATTGCGATGGTAGGGTTGCCAGCGCGAGGCAAAACATACATTTCCAAGAAACTCTCGCGCTACCTGAACTGGATCGGAATCAACACGAAGGTGTTCAACCTGGGCGAGTACCGGAGACACGCCACCGATGCCTACCGGAGTCACGAGTTCTTCCGACCGGACAACGAGGTTGCGATGGCCATCCGGCAGCACTGCGCCGAGATGGCACTGGAGGACGTCGGCCAGTGGTTGGAGAATGGAGGCGAAGTGGCGGTAAGTGCACGAATGGTGGACGGGCGCTAGTGTTTGGGAAATGGAATTGACACGGTAATTTAGGATGTGATACGTTAGGCGGACAATGGTAATGATGTTAGATGGGTGAAAATTTGTAAATATGTGTCATGTTATGGTTTGCATTGAACATTACTCTGCTGAGCTGAGCTCGAATAGAAAGTTAGCTGATTTACAATTTTTTTTGATATATTTATTTTCGTTTTTTTTTTATTCTGAGGTGATGTTTCTTGAATGAATTAAAAAAAAAGTTTGAACACATTTTTTTCACAAATGTTAAAAGAGTCTGTTTAATTACTAGACTAGAAAAAAAAAAAACATAATGTTCGCTACGAATACAAAAAATACTGGACACAAAAAAAAAAAAAAACAACCTCAAAGGAATGCTTCTTGCCACAACTCAAAAAAGTCTTAGTTAGTAATTTGGCATGTGAAATGGGTCTGCTAATACCTGGGACAGACAAACAACGTACAGCATTGTTCTCCTTGAGTATATTACCTGTTTTTTAGTACTGGATTAAAGTATTTGATAGTTCGTACAACACTGTAGCACTGTTTTGCTTTAATCACAGCTTGCAAGATCTGGCCAAAACATGACCGGTTCATTGTGGGATCTGATGAATGGCAATATGCGCTTTTGGAGACTTTCTGTTCTGTACAGCTCTGAATTAAATGTCTTATCAGTGCTGAAAAACTTGGTCTTCCTACCGCAACTACAGATGCCTTGTCAAATCGTGTGTTTACGTGCAAACTTGAATTTGGCAGGAACATCTCCCCGAACCGTAGCCAAGTAAAATGTTTGTCCCGGTAGCTGTTTAAAATCGGGCTTTACATAGGTTTCATCATCCGTGAGGAGACAGCCATTGAATTTTGTCAACACCTGATCATACAGTTTTCTGGAACGGATTCTGGCCACATTGTTCTGCTTTTGATCCCTATTTGGTTGTCGTCTCACTTCCCCGGCCCGGTGCCCCGCGCTTCGCCGAGCACACGGCCCGCCACACGCGGGTGTGCCCCGTTGATTTTTTTGATTTTGTTCCTGAGTAGTTGGCGCCCGGTATCACCCGCACGCCCCCGCCCCTGCCCCCAAGACTCCCCCGAACTTCTTCTAAACAATCCACACCAAACCACCACGACAACCCACCCACCCCCCACACTTAAGCTTTACCCCAAACCGCGTTCGAATTACCAATGGATTCCGCACTTTTTTTTCTCTTTTTCTTTTTTTTTTTTTTCTTTTTGAACCATGTTCGACTCTGCAACACGTTCGAAATTGGTCTGTTGAAAAACAACAAAGCCGCTGGTGTTGACCAACTCCCAAGTGAGCTATTAAAATACGGTGGTGAAGCACTGGCCAGAGCGCTGCACTGGGTAATTACCAAGATTTGGGAGGAGGAATGTTTACCGGAGGATTGGATGGAAGGAATAGTGTGTCCCATCTATAAAAAGGGCGACAAGCTGGATTGCTGCAATTATCGTGCGATCACGCTACTGAGCGCCGCCTACAAGTTGCTCTCCCAAATGTTATGCCGCCGCCTGTCACCGATTGCAAAGGAGTTCGTGGGGCAATACCAAGCGGGATTCATGGGTGCCCGCGCTACTACGGACCAGATTTTCGCGATTCGGCAAGTACTGCAGAAACGTCGCGAATACAACGTGCCCACACATCATCTTTTCATCGACTTCAAATCAGCGCATGATACAATCGATCGAGACCAGCTATGGCAAATCATGCACGAATATGGATTTCCGGAAAAACTGACGCGGTTGATCAAAGCAACGATGGATCGAGTGATGTGTGTCGTCCGAGTATCAGGGACGCTCTCGAGTCCCTTCGAATCTCGGAGAGGGTTACGGCAAGGTGATGGATTGTCGTGTTTGTTGTTTAGCATTGCATTGGAGGGTGTGATTCGAAGAGCTGGGATAGACACGAGTGGCACGATCTTCAGGAAGTCTGTCCAACTTTTGGCTTCGCCGACGACGTTGATATCGTAGCACGTAACTTTGAGACGATGGCGGAAACGTACATCAGACTTAAGGCTGAAGCTGGAAGGATTGGGCTTGTGATTAATGCGTTTAAAATAAAATACATGAAGGGAAAAGGCTCACGAGAAGACAATGTTAGCCTCCTAGCACAAGTTCAGATCGTTGGTGATGAAATCGAGGTAGTAGACGAATTCGTGTAACTGGGCTCATTGGTGACCGCCGATAACGACACCAGCAGAGAAATACAAAGGCGCATTATGGCTGGCAATCGTGCCTACTTTGGACTCCGAAGGACGCTAAGATCGAACAAAGTTCGCCGAACCACAAAGTTGACCATCTACAAGACATTAATTAGACCGGTAGTTCTCTACGGCCACGAAACATGGACATTGCTAGTGGAGGACCATCGCGCCCTTGGAGTCTTTGAACGGAAGGTGCTGCGTACGATCTACGGTGGAGTGCTGGAAGACGGAACGTGGAGGAGGCGAATGAATCACGAATTGCACCAGTTGCTGGGAGAACCTCCCATCGTACACATCGCAAAAATCGGTCGACTGCGATGGGCTGGGCACGTCTTAAGAATGTCGGGCGACAGCCCTGTGAAAATGGTTCTCGAAAACGAAGCGACAGGTACATGAAGAAGAGGCGCGCAACGAGCAAGGTGGATTGATCAAGTAGAAGGCGACCTGCGGACCCTCCGCAGACAGCGAGGCTGGCGAGGTACAGCCATGGACCGATTACAATGGAAACAACTTCTGTGTACAGCAGAGGCCACACCGGCCTTAGTCTGATTGGTAAGGTAAGGTACTGCACCACGACACCCCAACAAAAAATTTTTTTTGTTATATTTGTAACAAAGAACACAAAAAAGGTCACAGTTTCCAAAACCCCCACTCTCTTGTTGAGCTCCAAAAGCTTTCTACTGATTGTAACATTTTGAATTATAAACCCTCTTTGATACACCAAGACTGGGTAAATTGTAGGCCCCATTGCATTCTCTCTGAAATGGTATTGTCAAACTTTCCCCTCACACTGATGACTATATCGTATGCAAAACCTACAACCTCGGAACCTTTTTCCTCTAAGCTTCTTAGAAGATCGTCTACATTTAAGGACCACATTATTGGTGAGAGGACTCCTCCTAGGGGACAACCTTTCGTTGCCCGTACTGTAATATACGAACTTCCCAGCCCTGAAGTGATTTTTCTTTTTGCAAGCATGGTGTGAACCCAGTTAATTATGTTCATGCCAACTTCCTTTTCTTCATGGCACGAGCCATAGACGAATAGGAAGCGTTGTCGAAAGCTCCTTCAATATCTAAGAAAGAACTAAGTGCTATTTCTTTTACCGAAAGAGCTTTTTCTACCTTTGAAAACATTTGAGGTGTCCTTGTAGAACTTCTTTCACCTTCAAGTGATCTATCCCTGTTTGGTCTACACACAAAATTGATCCAGGAAAATGGGTTTCCATCATCAACTTTAACGTTTCACTAGAAGGTTTTGTAAAAACTCATTTTTCAGATTTCCAAGTTCAATCGTATGATCCTTTGCAGAAGCCCTCTGAAGTCTTTCGACTTCGTTACCGTGACATGCCCTATAACCGTGAGGTTAGTGCCGTTGCAAGTTAAAACCCGTTATAAAAAAAAAAAAAATTCACATCCATTTGTATCTCTTAGAGCGTCATTTTATTATGTATGGTGTATATTATGAAGCAATAATATGATTTACGTTGCTTTATGAAAGTAAAACATTAAAAAAATATATATAGTTCAATACATGAATTTGCTTAGTTCCGCGCACTTCAAGCATAGAGTTTCAAATACCGCGCACATGATAGCCAATTCCGTGGTAATGTTTTTTTCTCTTCTAGATTGTATAAAATTTGAAAATGCTTATCATTCTGGCGATAGTTTCCAGATATTTATTCATCAAAAAAGTATTTAAAACATTAATTCAAAATTTCAATCTGTTCTCTTCAGTTCTGTTTCTTTTTTTTATTTGAATGTAGTTTTCTAGATCAGTTTTGATTTTTCTCTTGGCTTGTCTTTACTGTTTTTTTTCTCCTTTTCCAACAGCTGAGCTCTTTTCTATAATATTCTGAGTTCTCTATATTTTCTAGATATTCGTCATAAGCATGGCTGGTGGCAACATGTGGCTTCGTTTTTCGCTGTACTTTACCTTTTTCTCTCGACATTAAGTATGCGGAAGGTCTCCTCGAAGACAGCTACTGTTGGACGAATTGAAAAACCAACGGCGGAACTTACAGTGTTACCGATCCTACCAGAAGCTGTTCCAAAAAAAAAAATTAATTTAAATAAAAAAAGACCCCGGAGGTTTTCAACCCCTAGGAACACCTAATACCCCCACCCCAAACCTCCAAACGATGATTCGCCACCTACGCTAGCACAGCTTGATACCCTGGCCAAGTTTTGTTGTCCATATTTAATTCTTTTCCAGTATTCAAAAAGAGCAGTTTCATCCGGATTACTCATCCACTCACCGCACACTGTTGCCAAAGGCGTAAAAACGTGATCGAAATTGTGTTGACCCCGAGAACAACGTTTTTTTGCTATAGTTTCTTCTGCAAAGTTTTTTCATAAATTATTCTCCATCTTATGGTGATAAAAATTTGGTGATTTATCTCCCTAGTAGTGAGAAAAAAAATTGTTTTTTAATTTATGCAAATAAAAATAAAATTTATTCGGCAAAGTTATAGCCAATTTAATACAAAACAACTTTGCTGAAGCTCACATATGCCTATCTATTGGTTTTAATGTGAATTTAGGGAGTTTTATATTGAACATCCCTTCAATTCAGTTTTTTGAATATAACATCTCGTGGCGATTTTCCACAAATTTTTAATATTCGACACTTTTGTTTATCATACAAAAACACACAAATTTGCTGAAAATAGTATATTTTTATCTCATATGGTTTTCGAGATAATTAGGATTTTATTTAAAAAAAATGCACTTTTTCAGTGTCAAAAATCATAGTAATCTGCAAATTTCCGCAGGCGAAACTATTTGCATATGAACGTATGAATCAGTCATTCGGTCATCCAGATACAACCGCTCGTCTCTCGCTGTCCCTTGGGGGCCAAATCCAATGTTCTTAGAGCGACTACATGACTTTACTAGGAACGACCAGGTTAACATATTCGATAGCATTACGTTTCAAGAGATAGGCAATTGTGGTATATCACATATAATTTGTGTAAAATAATTTGAGCGTGATAAAACTTTAAATAAAGAACTTTTTTTTCTTATTTTGCTGTTTTAACGGTTTTTTTTATCGCGGTGGTCATTTGTCCCGGATAATAGAGAGCAGGCGCATAAAATTTGATTCCATTGGTTGCTATGGCAACGCAGTGCAATCACGCATGGTATAAATAAAAGCTGCTTGCATTTGATGAGACATTCTTTCGACGTATTTCGGAAACAGTGGACGAGTTATAAGCAGTAGTGAACGTACCAGGAGCAACAGTTGAGGCAGCAGATAGGAGTAGTATTGTATCAGTTTCTTGTAGTTTCACTGTAGCTGGAAGCTACCGTACAAAGAATTTTGAAGAAAAGCTGTGTTTAAAACATTACCGAACCATGGCATCTTCAATTGAAGGTAAGTTTCCATGTTCAAATCATTGCTGCAATATCAAATCTCAGATGAAAACATATCATAACAGGCGAATTGAAGAACTGCGATTTATTTCTGGTGTGGAGATCAGTTCATGGTGATCTAAAGTTGAAGGCTGATTTAATCACACAAGAAATAATGGTTCATTATGCTCTTGACGATATCGAAAACACACGATCAGGAATCGAAAAATGTGCATATAATCTGAGCAAATATTTCAGTAAGCTCTGGGAAAAATATCACCGGAAGGAGAAAAGTGTTTTGAAGCATGAGTACTTCAGTAAGGTTTTTGTTTTACCACAATCTGTTGTTATCAAGCTTCCGTCGACGAGCAGTGAGGAGAGAGGAAGAAAAAAGCTCCCGTTTAGTGAGAGTTCAGATTGCGTAAAAAGACGTAAAACTGCACAGCTATGAACAGAACATAGCGCAGATGAATTGACATTTGCGTCTGTGATGAAGCTTCGTCAAGAAGGCAAAAGGGCTGAAGCTTCAATAATAAAAATTGCCACTCAATCGACACCTACTCGAGCAACACGGATGTTGAAATCTGTGAGAAGTACACCTCCAGCTACTTGTGTTTCGTATTCTTCAGAGGAAGCATTGGCTTTGATTTGCGATACTCAGCTCACCGTAGCACAGTATACGAAGTTGCGTCTGGAAGCCAAAAGTCGTAATGCCAATTTGTATCCCGCATACAAGAAAATCTTGGAGGCTAAACGTAGTTGCTATCCTGAAAAGAACTCAATTACGATTACTGAAACCAACATGGAAATCAAAGTACAAGCACTTCTTGACCATACTGTAGAGCGAATCATTCTTACCAAAGAAAATATAATCAACAACTTTTCAGATGAAGACTTGCAGAATCTACTCTTCACAGTAAAATACGGATATGACGGCAGTGGTGACCACGCAGAATATAAGCAAATATTTTCAAATGACGATGGTACCGCATCTGACATCCACATTTTTGCGACATCTATTGTACCAATCAACATTGTGGTTGGTGGAAAAATTCTGTTCGAGAATCCCCGGCCTTCGTCTACAAGATTTTGCAGGCCATAACGCTTACAGTTTGCCAAAGAGACCGCACTTCTTATTGCCGCGGAAAAGGCTAGTTTAGATAGTCAGATAGCTGAACTTCAACCTGTGACGGTGGAGTGTTTTGGTCGATCCGCACTGGTAAAATTTAAGATGCTCATGACGATGGTAGATGGCAAAGTGTGTAATGCTGTCACATCAACGTCGTCCCAACGATGCTATATTTGTGGAGCAACACCCTCGCAAATTAATAATTTGAACACAAAAGAGAAGAAAACGAGGAAGCATTTCAGTTTGGTTTATCGATACTTCATGCTTATATTCGGTTTTTCGAATATCTGTTGCACTTATCATACCGCCTTGATATGAAGAAGTGGCAAATAAGGACAGCGGAACACAAGCAAATCATGTTAGATAAGAAGAAATACATCCAATCTAGATTCAAAACAGAAATCGGTCTAATCGTTGATAAGCCTCGTTCGGGTGGATGTGGCAACAGCAATGACGGAAACACTGCCAGACGATTTTTTCAAAATTGGGAGCAGTCAGCGCAGATCACAGGAATCAATCGTCAAGCTATATACCGTTGCAAAATCATTCTTGAAATATTAGTATCTGGTAATGAGAAAACAATATAGTTTAAGTTCCATTATTAAAATTGTAATGCATTATTTTCAGGATGTGAAATAGACTGCAAGAAATTCGAAGAATATGCATTGGAAACTACCCATCTGCTGGTTAATTTGTATGATCGGTGCATAAAATACTTATCCACGGCGCCAAAGTGATATCTTCATTTCTTGTTCCCATTGGTCAATTGTCGGAAGAGGCTCAGGAGTCCCGAAACAAAGACATCCGCAGATACCGAGAGGATCATACCAGGAAATTTTCAAGGATAGAAACTAACACGGATCTTTTACACCGATTGTTAGAGACATCTGATCCATTGATTTCGAGCATTAGAGGGTTTGGAAAGAAAAAGGAAACACCGTTGTCAAGGGATGCGAAAAATCTTTTGGTCGAATCCGATGACAACACCAATGATGAAAGCGATATTAGTGATGATGACGATCCACAGTGAAATACTTCAATTATGTTTAAATGCTTTGAGAAAAACTGAATATCACAAAATAAAGGCTGAACCATTTGTTTTGTACTATTTTGGCAATGCTGGGAATCTTTTTCGACGGGAAATAGCTTCAAAAATGAAAAAAAAAAAGCTTAGATAAAGTCATGTAGTTGTTCTGAGAACATTGGATGTTGCCCCCAAGGGACAGCGAGAGACGAGCGGTTGTATCTGGATGACCGAATGACTGATTCATACGTTCATATGCAAATAGTTTCGCCTGCGGAAATTTGCAGATTACTATGATTTTTGACACTGAAAAAGTGAATTTTTTTAAATAAAATCCTAATTATCTCGAAAACCATATGAGATAAAAATATACTATTTTCAGCAAATTTGTATGTTTTTGTATGATAAACAAAAGTGTTGAATATTAAAAATTTGTGGAAAATTGCCACGAGATGTTATATTCAAAAAAACTGAATTGAAAGGATGTTCAATATAAAACTCCCCAAATTCACATTATAACCAATAGATAGGCATATGTGAGCTTCAGCAAAGTTGTTTTGTATTAAATTGGCTATAACTTTGCCGAATAAATTTTATTTTTATTTGCAATAATTAAAAAACAATTTTTTTTTCTCACTACTTGGGAGATAAATCACCAAATTTTTATCACCATAAGATGGAGAATAATTTATGAAAAAACTTTGCAGAAGAAACTATAGCAAAAAAACGTTGTTCTCGGGGTCAAAACAATTTCGATCACGTTTTCACGCCTTTGGCAACAGTGTGCACCGGAGGAATCACTACGGTTGAACAGTTCCACCCCATCGCTTGTCAAATAATGTTGTACATCCGATAGCAAATTTCTACTAGACACATCCGTTTGCTTCGTGGCATTCGAACCATGTCGCTGGAGTGTACTGTGCGATTCTTGCCGAACGAGCACCGAATAGTTAACGGCTTCCACAAAAAAAACCTAAAACCGTTGCTCAAAATGGATTCTAAATTTTCCATTTTCATGACCGCCTTATGGAACAAAGGAGCTATTTCGCTTCGTGGTAGCAAGTCACCTACATGATCGGTTCTCCAGTCAATCAGAAGTTGGTTCCAGTAGAGCTTCAGTGGCCTAAAAAAACTCACATCCAATGGTTGGGTGATTTGGGTCGTGTTAGGCGGCAGGCAAATTAGAATTATATTTTTCTCTGTGCAAAAAGAGGTTGTTTGTTCTTGCAGGTGCCAGAAACGTCGTCATCCAACCGGACTCAGTTTTTCCGGCTGCCCATCCTGATGGAAGTCTGCGAAATATGTCACGGGGTATTCTTTGCTTATAAGGAAAGAGTATGATGGTTGGCGCTAGCATGCCACCAGCGTTTCCGGAGAAATGCGCCGTATACGATTCTTTATCGGAGTTACTAACTCGGGCATCAACTTGCCTGCCATTTGCTTCCGCCAAAACCACTTTCTTTGTAGGGACCGTGCGAACTGCAGTCTCGTCGATATTGAAGATTCGCTTTGGGTTTCTCAGCAGATCCTCCAAATGACTTTTTTTCAACAAATGAAGAAACTTCTTGAAACCATCGTCTCACGTGTTGCTCAGTCACGATGGTTCTGTTTTTAGACAGACTGCTTGGCTGGCACCCTTCGTGAAATGGTGGGATGGCGTTTCAAAAAACCGGCAACCCACTTGGGTCCAGGAACTCCAGTATCCAGTATTAATAAAATTGTTCGAAAACGTCTGTCTTAAACGAATTTTCCTCACTGTAGACATCTAATCTATATTTCGCTTCAACATCTGCCGATCACAAGCTGTTGATCATTAAAAATTGTGGTGAACAATTTCAACTTGATGAATCTCAAGAGGCGCTCTCAAACATAGTTCAGTTGTCATTTCTGTGCCACATGACGTTCCGGCCTTTGTATCAAATAAACAAATACTTAACCTAGAAGCTGAAACCTAATCCTATTACCTTACTTTTTCAGGTGTTCGATGCAACCAACTCGACCCGCGAACGTCGCCGCATGATCAAGGACATCATCGTGCACAAGATGGGCTACAAGCTGTTCTTCGTGGAATCGATCTGCGACGATCCGCAGATCATCGAGCAAAACATCATGGTAAGTTCCGTCCACGCCCAGCGACATTCGCTCCAACATTCCACTCAGTCTCTTTTTCTGAGCGAAAACCAATTGGTCATTCATCTGTTTTTTCTCTTTTTATCTTTCTACATCTTCTTGCACCGTAACCAACCCAAATCGATTCGTTCAATTTTGCGATCCTACACTCGTTGAACTAACTCAAATTTCACACCACAACATTCCAACAATTCAAAACGTTAGCTAAAAATCAGCGGACTTGAGCATTTGCCACCGCTGGTGTCCTTTAACGGTATCCAGGTGATTATGAAAAAAAGAGGATTCGTCACATTTGTTCCACTTCTAACGTTTTTGCGTCACAATGACTTTCTTCTGTGAATAGCAGCACCTAAGTATTCCATCCGTTCATGTGTTTGACTCGCCCGTTTAAATTGTACGTTGCTAATCACAATTACCCACTACTGGTGAATGGACTCGCTCTTCGGAACAGAACTCACATCTGGTGACTTATTATCCCCATCTTGTCGAGCTTACCGTCATAGATATGTCACACCCATTTGTAACATCCCTCTCAATTCGAAGCAACTGTGTGTGTGCATAACTCAGAACCGTTGTCTTTGCTTTCTTTCATTTCTCAACCATCGAGATCGAAATTTTTCTGCTCCCCCCTTCGTAACACTAACCATGTCTGTGTCGTTTCCGGTTTCGTTAAATTCACCACACAAAACAATGGCAGGAAGTGAAAGTAAGCAGTCCGGACTATCGCAACATGAACATGGACGAGGCGCTGAACGATTTCCGGCTGCGAATCGAACACTACCAGGAACGGTACGAACCGCTGGTCGAGGAAATCGAGACGGACCTGTCGTACATGAAGATCTACAACACCGGCGAGAAGGTGGTCGTCCACAAGCACGAGGGCCACATCCAGTCCCGGATCGTGTACTACCTGATGAACATACACATCACCCCGAGGACGATCTATCTGACGCGGGTGAGTAAGTTTCGCGAATGATTCAAAGGGTCACTAAAACTTATCTCTCATCGCCCAAGCAGCACGGAGAAAGTGATCACAATCTTAAGGGGCTGATCGGAGGCGATTCGGACCTGAGTGATCGAGGTCGCCGGTACTCGCAAGCCCTGTCCAAGTACATCGAAGAGCAGCATATTGAGGGCCTGCGGGTTTGGACCTCGTGGTTGAAGCGCACAATTCAGACCGTGAGCAGTGTCCAGGCACCGCAGGAGCGCTGGAAGGCCTTGAACGAGATAGATGCGGTAGGATCCCAAGCCAGTGGAACGTCTTCAAGAAATTGATTCATAATTTTTTATTCGACAGGGCATCTGTGAGGAAATGACGTACGAAGAGATCCAGTCCAAATTCCCGGAGGAGTTCAAGGCGCGGGATCAGAACAAATTTGCCTACCGCTACCCGCGGGGCGAGAGCTACGAAGATCTGGTGGTCCGGCTGGAACCGGTCATGATGGAGCTGGAACGGCAGGGTAACGTTCTGGTCGTATCGCACCAGGCCGTCCTACGGTGTGTGCTGGCATACTTCCTGGACAAGTCTGCGGGTTTGTTGATGTTTTTTGTTCAACGTGCATGGGCCGGCATAAACCGTGTTTCGTACTTTTCAGATGAACTCCCATATTTGAAGGTGCCTCTGCATACGATCATCAAGCTGACGCCGGTGGCCTATGGGTGTAAGGTGGAACACATCAAGCTGCCCATCGATGCGGTGGATACGCATCGTGCGAAACCGGAGGTGAGTGTTAACGAGTTTTTGGTTTTGGTTCGTTTTAACACGTTTGACCTGCACTCTTGACTTTTGGTGTTGTGGTAGAAGGTACTGATTAGTAGAGGGTTTATTTCCATTGGTGTAGAGGAGAATTAATTCTAATTGGAGCTGTGACAATAATGGAACGTTTATTTATATAGGTATTATTAAACACAATATTTGTAGGTTATTTGCCAAAGTCTTCAAGCATCAATGGTATAATTAGGAATTATACAGGAACCGCCTTCCTGTTAGGGATCCAGGTGGTAGCTATGCATAGGCAAATGAGGAGGAACATAATTCTAGAATCTTTTTAAGAAGAGTTTTTCGGAGATGGTCGTGATAGCCTATAATGACATGATCCAAGTAGGCTGACTTTCGGCTTCTCGTCTTTTTTTTTACTTGATTGTTTTCGCGTGGAAGGGCCCAATGCCCCCTATATGCCCCACTATTATTATTTTTTTTTTTTTTCACGTTTGCAGCTTGGTTTTTTCCCACAGATCTCCCCCGTTTCCCCTTTTCCCCAAAAAAATCATTTTTCTCTTTAAAGTGTTTTTTTTTCCCGCAGCGGCAGCACGGGGTTTTCCGTACTTCTCATTTCATCACTCACCCCACAACCAGTATCGGCAGTTTTCTTTATTTTCAATAATCAATATAATGAATAATCCCGACCACTGATTCGCTCAACCAACAAAACTGTTTTTTTGCTCATTTGCTTTATTTTTTACCTTGGTTAGTAATTAATTTTCCCATTTATCTCAGGGATTTTCTTTCCTTTTCCTCCAGAGATTCCCGGATCCCTTTTGTCTGTCTTTTCAGCTTTGCATTTCTTAAAGTAAAAGTTGGCATCCTTCAACAATCTTGGATTTCTAGCTGTGAAGAACGGTTGAACGGTAGTCCGTTTTTAGCTAGACTATCTGCTATTTCGTTTCCGGTTATATTTACATGCGAGGGAATCCATTGGAAAACGATGTTCCTCTTCTGCACCGTTTCTAATATGTGCACGATAATGCTTTCCCTTCGCGTTCTTCAATTACCTTGTTCAGAATCACAAGTGAAGACTTGGAGTCTGTGTAAATAACATAGTTCGCAAGCTGCTGCCGCTCGATGAGTTGCACTGCTTCCGATATGGCCAGAATGTCTGCCGATGTGATGCTCGTTTCAAATGCCAGTTTAATACTGTACCGTTGTTTAGAGTATTTTCGACGTGGATTCCGATAGCACATTCGATTCTTTCTTTCTACGCATCCGTTGTTCGTTGTATTTTCGGATCATAGCACCAAGAGCTGCCTGTTTCAGTACTTTGTTGTTCAATTCTTTCTTCGCGGTTGTAATTCTTTCCAAAGTGTGTTGTATTTATTGTGATTTCATCGACCAAAGCCAACTTGTTTACCGACGAAATCGAATCGAAGACTTCCTGATGTTCCAAATATATAAACTCCATGAAAGAAAGTGTACAGTCGTCTGGTTTCTGCTCTCTTAGCGCTTTTAGTTGCTTAGCAACTATGTTGTTTCTGTACATAGTACGACCGCTTTCTCTTGCCGTAACATATTCTAGTCTCACCTTGATTGGGTCCTGGCCACTGATAGCATGTAGCACGTGGAGAGGTGTTGTTCTTGTTAGTCCAGTCGCTTTCCGTAAGGACTGATTGTTGATGGTCTCCAATTTCCTCAAATTTGACTGGCAGGTGTTGTTATGCGCCGTACATCCGTACTCCGTTACACTCCAAATCAAACTTTCGTACAGTCTTGCCGTAACTTGTGGGTGGCTCCCATGTTTAACCCCCAGAAGGACTTTAGAATGTTCTGTCTGTCTCTCAGCTTTTCACCAAGCTGACGAACGTGGATTTCGAACGTTCGATCAATGTAGACTCCTAAGTACTTTATATTTTTAACCGTTTCGACCGCTTGTCCGTATATTTTTACCGATATTTGTTTATTGCTGGCCTGGAACAAAATGGCCTTAGTCTTTTGGGTGTTGAACCTTATTCAGGTCGTCTGTTCTGGTCTGAAAATGGTTCATGTACAGTTGTGCCTTCGTGTTGATCTCTTCGTGGTTTTTTTCCTTCCACAAGTACACCAAAGTCATCTGCGAATTGCACCAATATCACGCCCTCTATCGCGATGCTGTGCAATCCTAGCGTATACATGTTAAATAATGTAGGAGACAAGACGTCTCCTTGAGGTAATCCGTTGCTCACTATCCTTTCAATGTGTCCATTTCGCAAAGCCAATAGTAATTTGCGGTTTTTCAAGAAAGAATCTACCCATATTTGGATTTCGTTTGGTACCTCCAATTCGGACATTACCTCACATAGGTTACCCGTCCTCACAGCATTGAATGCGTTGGACAGATCGATTGCGATGAGTGCAACAACCTTTCCTTCCCTCTTCACTTTTTTAATTTCATTTATCAGGCACGTTGTTGTGGACATGTGGCGCCGGAAACCGAATTATGTTGCTGGGAGCGTGTTTTTCTCTACCAAAAAGCGTTTAAGTAGTTAAAGAACCGCAGTATTTGCCATTTTTGTGATCGTCGGAACAAGGGCTATTGGCCGTTTACCGTCTGGTGATGATTGGTCTCGGCCCAGTTCTGGTACTAGTACGATTTTGATCAATTTTAGTTCGTCACTGATTATTCCTCGGACCACATATTGTTGAGATCGTTGATGATTACGTCAGAAACACCTTGGCTGAGGCACTTGAATGGGCCGTATGAATAAAAAGTAGTAATCCACAATTTACTGAAAAATTTGTAGTATTTACTACTTTTGTAGTAAAACGGTATGAATAAAAGCAGTAAATACTACAATTTATTTGTAGTCTGGCCCAGACGTTGCTACAAAATTTTGTTTTCAGCGCGTGTGTTGAACTACTTATATTTAAAATTCTGAAAAATGGCTATGTTTATGAATTTAGACGACCGTCGCCAGAAAAATTATGTGAATAGGCGTAACACGAATAGTGACAACTATAGAAGTTTGTATCGGTTTACAGAAGATAATGTTGAATGGCTAACCGAACATTTCTTGGTTGATAATAATGAGACTCGAGGAGGAGCTTTAAATTGTGACCGGAAAATGCGAACATTTCTTCGCTACATTGGTGATCCTGGATTCCAGGTATTAACCGTACAAGCAATGCTCGTTTTGGCATAGTGATTCATGCAATTGTGTTTGATCATCCTGCTATTCCAGGTTAGCGTAGGAGAGGTCATCGGAATCCATCAAACCACGGCTTGTAAAACTATATGGGATGTGTGCCAAAAAGTTGCAGTAAAATCAGATTATTGGATTCAATTCCCTAACACAGTGGAAGCTATGAAACAAGCAGAGATGTTATGGTTTCAAAATCATTCGTTCCCCCACACAATTGGTGCTATTGATTGTACTCATGTGCTAATAATCAAACCACATGAACATGGAGATGAGTTCATCAACAGGAAAGGACTGGCTTCCTTTAATATCCAGGCTACATGTAATGGGAAGGAGTTGTTTACCTCTGTAGACTGTTCATGGCCCGGCTCTGTACCTGATTCCAGGATTTGGAAAAACTCGGCTATTTATAATATCATGTACGGTAGGAAACGAAGGGTATGGAATCGCTGCATGGATAATGACCCCTTACCGTAAACCACAAACACCACAGCAAACAAATTACAATAAAATTCACAGTCGCGAACGGGTCATCATTGAACGTGTAATTGGGCAAATCAAAAGGTCCCTATTCTGAACTCAAAAATTCGTATGAAAACCGACAGAGTTCCTACAATAATACTAGCGTGCTTTGTACTGCACAATGTGACCAAATTTCTGGGAGAACAATTCTTTGAAGACGACGCATCTGAGGTACGCTTGCAGATTCCAGCGAATGAGAACCGAAACGATACTATAAAAGTCAGAGGTGATTCACGTCGAGATTTGATTTCAAACCATTTTTTTGACAGATCCGATATGAAATAGGTTATGCTATAAAATGGTAGGTACTGTTCTTTTGAATTCAATTTCCATTAATGGAATCGTTTGCGGTGCCCTAATAAATTTCGTATGGTTATTTTTCTTAACGACCTATTTGGGGTATCTTCCAAACCATTAAAGCAATGGTTGGAGGATTTGTGATATCGTTCGTTTAAGGTAATTTTTTTATCAGGGTGGGCGTTCGCATGTCTACAAAATTCTCGATTTTTACCAAGGTTTCTTCCATGCGCGCACAAAGTTGATTTTGTTTCTCGAAAACTTCCAACTGCTTTATGAGTACCAGTCTTTGGAGCTCTGGGGTACTCAATCCGAATGTTTCCGGAGTCTCAAAGTCATGCTGCAATAAATCAAATTTACTATAAAATTCATCATTAGGTACCTGGTTTATATGTCGTTTTCGTCTTAAAGGGCGATACGGTCAAAATTTGGTCAATATCAACTTGACGTATTTCTTTCAATTTTGCATTTAAAAAACCTGAACACCCCTCATTTTGAAGGTGTGTGTGTGTAGAATGTTGCTCCTATTTTGATTTTGGAATTCACTCTTCAGTTGTCAAAATGCCGTCCAAGCAAGAAGAGCAGCGTATCAAAATTTTGCTCGCGCATCGCGAAAATCCGAGCTACTCGCACGCAAAGTTGGCAAAATCGCTAAAAGTTGCCAAATCAACCGTTACAAATGTAATTAAAGTGTTTGGGGAACGTTTGTCGACAGCCAGGAAGTCTGGATCGGGGGGAAATCGAAAACCGGAAGCCGCTGAGACGACAAAGAGAGTTGCCAGTAGTTTCAAGCGAAACCCTAACCTATCTCTCCGAGATGCCGCAAATAAGCTGGGTGTATCGTCTACAACCGTGCATCGAGCCAAAAAAACGAGCCGGACTATCGACTTACAAGAAGGTAGTGACTCCAAATCGCGATGATAAACAAAATACGACGGCCAAAGCGCGATCCCGGAGGCTGTACACGACGATGCTGACGAAGTTTGACTGCGTGGTAATGGACGACGAAACCTACGTCAAAGCCGACTACAAGCAGCTTCCGGGATAGGAGTTTTATACGGCAAAAGGAAGGGGAAAGGTAGCAGATATGTTCAAGCACACGAAACTGTCAAAGTTCGCAAAGAAATATCTGGTTTGGCAAGCCATCTGTACCTGTGGCTTGAAAAGCAGCATTTTCATAGCTTCCGGGACTGTCAACCAAGAAATTTACTTGAAAGAGTATTTGAATAAACGTCTGCTGCCTTTCCTGAAGAAACACGGTTGTTCCGTACTGTTTTGGCCGGATTTGGCATCTTGCCATTACGGTAAAAAGGCCATGGAGTGGTACGCCGCCAACAACGTGCAGGTGGTACCCAAGGACAAGAACCCTCCCAACACGCCAGAGCACCGCCCAATTGAGAAATACTGGGCTATTGTCAAGCGGAACCTAAAGAAGACCAAATAAACTGCTAAGGACGAGCAGCAGTTCAAGGCAAACTGGCTTTCTGCGGCGAAGAAGGTGGACAAGGTGGCTGTACAAAATCTGATGGCAGGGGTCAAGCGTAAGGCCCGGCAATTCGGATTTGGAAAAGCGGAAGCCTAACTGAATATTTTTCCTGAATTTTATACTAATTGAACTTGAAAAAGAAATTTAATTTGATTTTTTAAATAAACGATTTCACCGATTTACACGCGTTTTCCCTTGACCAAATTTTGACCGTATCACCCTTTATGGTGCCACTGGAGTTAAAATTACAGGGAAACTTCAAAAGAAAAAGGGGAGTCCCCCCTCCTCCCCCATCTCCAACTATTCCCCCGAAACAACCTCTTTCTCACCACATTTTTTTACTTCACCTGTGCGCTGCTTTGAAGTATGTCTACTGAGGCTCCATCTGTAATAAATATTTTTTTTTCATGAAAATATTTAATCTTTTTTTCAAACTATAAATACTTACACGATAATTTAACCACCGCAGGGTTTTCTTGCGCCCGCATCAGATTGAAGAAAAGTTTTTCGCCTTCTTTCAATTGAATCCTTTTATTTCCTGTGACCTTCATATCGGTTTTGGACCTTATGCGCGTTTTCATATTATTATTTTTTTTTTTGAAAATTTGTCGTTCGGAAACTTTGATACCCTTCCGAAAAAGCATGAAATCGATCATTTCCCGAACTGCCTTCTTTTTCTTGGCTTTCATTGCCGGTGTCTGACATTTCTTCAACAGAACCACAGTTTGCAATGCAGTCCTGAACAGAATATCGCTTATCCTGCTGTTAGATGCATCATCCAGGCCCAGCTGTTGTGGGCAACACGAATCTGCATTCTCGCCATTCGTCATCAATCACTCCCGCCACAGAATTTGTACACGGAGATGCAGGTAGAATAGGCACGTTTGGCGAAATTTCGGTCGGCTGAATCATTCACAAAACCGGCGAAGAACTCTTCTGAATCCAAATAATGAATATTTTCACTTGCCATTGTGTAAAATCACCAAGTCTTGAATTAGACGTATCTCGTACCGAAAACTTGACCGTAGGAGTGAACTTGCACAGTAAACAACAGAACCTAACCAAACAAAATTTTGACAGCCAAATTCTACATTTTTGTTTTCGAATGTAGTATCTACTACAATGTTCGAAAAAAGCTTTATTCATACGAAACCAACTTTACTACTTGTGGATTGTACTACAAAGTAGTAACTACAATGGCCAATGTTTACTACTTTTTATTCATACGGCCCAATGTTTCATAGGAGATCCCGGGGCAAATTTTTCTTTTTTTGTTGCAACTAGGGTACGGAACGGGTTTTAAGCAGTTTATTCAGCACTAGAGACATTTGATGAAGCTGTATGTAATCTATAATTAGAACTGCCAATATTTAAACATTAATCCCTCTGCTTACGTCTGGTCTATCGGAACATACCTTCAGCAACGAGCATTAGGACAAGAAAATTTCACAGCCATGGAATAAAGTTCCCAATTGCAGGGACTTCTTAAACGCATGCGGATTGCTTTCCGATTAAAAAAATGTTTTCTTCAGCTCCTCAATCTGTACGTAAACTAACAATAGTGTATGAGTGCGATTCCGTGCATGTGTGCGAAGGCGAAATGAAATAGGCCAGTTGACGATTTGCTGCAAACGTCAATTGCCTCAACCCGCTCCTTCGTTTTACCAATCCGCTCTCGAAAACAATCAGCCAAAAAATTTCGATTGCTACGACCACAAACAGAGACAGACGTACACGACCAAACTTTTAGTTTGACATTGATCTTCAGATTGGCAATGTGTATTTCTTATTTCATTTACTAACGCGCAAATGTTAGCCAAAGCGACTGTGACGACAAACGGGATGCTTCGTTTAAAAACAAACAAATGCAAGAGACAGCAGGCTTCACGTTACATTACCGGTGTGCTATGGTCCAAATCACAGTGACGTCACACCTCAGATTTGACAGATACTGGTGCCCTTGTGTTCAGAAATTCGTGTGTGAGAAAAAAGGACGGAGAACACGATGGCTGTTTCTATCTTTTTTACTCTCATGGTGAAAAGTGAGGTTAGCTTTTTCTGTGCATTAGTCTGTACTTAAAAAAAAAAGAGAAAAAAGGGGCACCCCCCAAACCCACCCAGACCCCCAAGCCCCCCCCCCCCCCCCACCAATAATTTTTCTTGGTTGGCAATTGTCCACCCCACAAAAAATTTTTTTTATCCCAAGAAAGGGCCCAATGATGGACAAAAAAACCAAAAACAAAGACCACCCCCAACGACTGAAAAAAAAAAACACAAAAAACGCATTTTAAATATTCTAAAAATATAATAAATTTAAACATCACATTCTGGCAACAAGCCTAGTTGTGAGAGAAAGACATGCTCTCCGGTAAACGCGATGCAAATCCAAAATACAAAAGGCAATATTTGAGCGAACTTCTTCAGCAGGTCAGAAACTGATGGTTTCTAGATGATGTATTTTAAATCTTCAAAATGACAGTAATAAATCGGTAATCAATCATGATTCATACACCGAATCATTGGCCCAAAGCTTATGATCGTATCATTAAAAATGAAATAATTCGGAAAATGTAGGAGTTATAGACCTATTTCCTAACAACTGATTAAAATAGTGACCCCTGATTAAGCCGTTCCCTACCCTATGTCTTTCCATTTTTCTCTGGTAAGTAGCGGGTATTCGACAAAATTACCGTTTCCGTTGATACTGAGTTGCATCTTTCAAAGTGCGTATCCAAGAACAGGACAGGAAAGTGCCTAAGAAAAATATGGATTTCAAAAGACAACGGATTTTGCAGTTGCATTTGGCGGAAAAGCGTCCCAACCAGATACTGGCCGAGACCCGGAAGGAAGGAATATGCCGCACATTAATCGACCGGACGTTGAGAAGATGGAGGACGAGGGGAACCATCGATCCAAAGGAAAAACCAAGTCGTCCTCGCAGTGTACGTACCAAACGGCCTGTAAAGGCGGTGCGTGAGCGAATTGGCCAAACATCTTGTCGTTCTTCATATAAACTGGATCAGGATATGGACGTCTTCAGGAAATCTATCAGATCAGTTCTCAAAGAGGATTTGAGATTGGTGCCGTGCAAGAAAAGAAAAATTCATGGACTTTCGGAAGCCAACGAGAAGAACAGAGTCACTCGTTGTCGCGAATTACTTCGTCGGCACGGTGATTCCAGGATTGTGTTTTCGGATGAGAAAATTTCGTATTGCAGCAAAGTTTCAACGCTCAAAATGACAGGGTCTATGCAGCGAGTATTCAGGATATCCCTTCTTCAATTCCCACAGTTCAACGCTTCCAAAATCATACTTCGGTCATGGTTTGGGGAGCGATTTCTGCGGAAGGTCGGCTACCACTGCTTTTCATTGATAAGGGTGTAAAAATCAACGCCGCATACTACGTAAAAGAGGTTCTAGAAAAGCATTTGAAGAAGCATACTTCAACGATGTTCGGTAATTGCAAATGGGTGTTTTAACAGAATTTTGCGCCGTCCCATGGAGCACAGATTACCCCAGCATGGTGCACCAAGAATTTGCCAGACTTCATTCCTAAGGAATTATGGCCAGCTTCTTCGCCAGATGCAAATCCTCTGGATTTCTCTATTTGGGTAATCATGGAAGCTCACTTTCGAGATCTCTAACCAAAGGGTATTGAAACATTCAAAGCTACCATACAGAAGATATGGGATGGAATCCTCGAAAATCAGGCGGGTGTAATGCCTTTCCGAAAAGACTACGGGCAACAATTAAAGCTTAATGTAAATAAATATGTACACCTAAACAATAAAATATAAGAAACAGAATAACAAAGAAACATTTAAATTATTTGTCTTTTCGTGGGAGATACAGCCTTTGTTTCATGCTCATCATATCTGTGTAATGGGTAAGGCTCAATAAATAAATTATAGTTCACATCGGTAGAAATAGGAACGGCTCTTTGATCATGACCTCACACCTTCTCGAGTTCCACCAACGGTTTGAATAGAAGCCCCCTCCCAAGTGCTAATATACCCCCGATTGTTGACTAACACTGTTTGAATGCATTCGCAGGTTCCCGGTTCGTTGGATTCCAAATTCGTCACCAAAAAGCTGAATGAACTGACCCTTTAAGCAACAACAACAACAACAACAACAAAAGCGTCGCATCGGCAGCAATGGATTCCTCTCCTTTCCTCATCATCGTACTGTTTCTCATGTTTCTTTCTGTTTTGCTTTGACATAGTCGAAGTGTTTTTGTTTTTAATAGTGTTGGCCATGACCACCTTAAGTTTTTAGTTAGTGTTTACCATAAGTGATAATGTTTGTTACGAAGTACTTCATCGCATTTGATCGTTTTACAAGGATAGTCTAAATATCGGATTCATTTCCAGTTTTATTTGCATTTAAAATTTGCTTTAAAGCATCATTATTTTTTGTTTGAATCGAAATTAGTCAAGAGACTCTTCAAGAGACTTAATTCTTCCGAAATTCTTGAAAAACCAAAAATCAATCGGAGATCCCCGAGGGGCGATCGCAACAAATTTACAAATCTACGGTGTAAAATTTTGTGTATATTTACAATGTTCCATTTTTACCTAGTGATTTACGTAAGGAAAAATAATAAAAAATAAACCAAAAGACACGCACTTATAAATAAAGTAGTGAACCTAACAAAAAAAAAATAGCTGTTTAAATAAGAATGATATGAAGAAAACAGGACGAACAAAGTTGTACAAGTACAACACAACAATATTATTAAAAAAAAAGAGACCATAACTAGAATGTAAGTACTCTTCTACATGCAGCGAGCGTAAGTCATACTATTCCTAGATAAAGAAAAAGAAAGAGACGTAAACTGAACCGATACGAATGAAAACCAATCTTAAAGTAAATTTGAATAAACATTAGCGAAGAGATGAAAACTCGATTGAGCGAGAATAGAAAACAAATTACAACAATTATTTGCATGGTTTTGAAGCACCCCACCCCCTTCCCTCTGTCATAACACAACCGGAATGGAAAGAAACTCCTTTAACTCGCGATTTCAGGATTCGAAAACAAAAATAATAATAATAACGGTAATACATTAAATTGTTTACTTTCAGAAAGCGCACCTTGGAGCGATCACCGATTTGATTGAGCCCGTGTTAGATTGAGCTCAACAGCAATGTGTAAATCAGCCTTTAGAACTCATTCATTAGTTGGATGTTAAGAATAGGAAACGCACACTACGATGACTGAAATAAACTTTCAAAACTCTCAATACCAATCTGCGTAGTAACGTATCGCTCACGTCACTGTATGGGAACTCTTTTCTGTTATCGCCATATTCGCTTTCTTCTTCTTTTTATTTTATTTATTACATTTTCGGGAAACTATATGATGCTCGTTTAATAATGTGTAGATCTGAATCTTTGCTGTTATGAGAATGTTCTAGATTCTTCCATGGGCGAGCCTTGCTTCGATGATGAGCGCTGGTGATGATGATGATTGTTCAGTGCGCAATCCATTTCGTGACGGAAGGACGGAACAATAATAGCTTCTTTATCATAAACTAGCTGAACCCGGTGCGAGCCTTGCTACGCTTGCAACTAAATGAATGAAAATTTAATAGAACTGGCGCTTTTATGTTTTTTTTTTTAGGAATGAGTTTTATTAAAATATTGCTCATGTGTGTAATTTCTGTAAAATAAAACGTAGGTGTATGTGTGTGTTTTAATTAAACCCTCGGATCGTTAGTTTCTACCATGGTTTTTCTTTCTGTGTAGAAGCATTTCATGGACGAAACATTTATCTTTAAACTACGCCGTATCCTGTCAGTTTGAACCAGGTTTGAACGTAGTTTCTCTTGCATAACCTTAGGAATAACTTCTTGTGCATAATGCAGCACTGAGAGTAACTGAAGCATCCCGCATTATTGACTTAGAAGGGGTTCAAACTTCTATCAGAACATGCTGCCTACCCGAGAAATACACATTTTGTGTTTTAGTTGCCTGGATAATTCTCATGTTTGGTGGGCTTCAAATGGTGAGTTGACAACTTCGAAGGAGGGTGCGACCGACCTCTCGTCCTCACAAGTTCCTACCTCACGCCTCCACGAGTCATATGATCACAAAAGACTGCCAGCTGAAACATGGAGACGCTGGTTGGCGTAGCCTGGGCAATGTTGTCAATCTGACAATAGCGAAGTGAGGGGGTGCGACTGAAGATCGTGTACCTTTAAATCATATTATATATTTTACATTCTCATGTTATAATCAATTTCAGCACGCTTTGGAAGTACGAATCCAGTAATTGCCCGCCAAGACCTGATTCGCCTTCCGTTTCCAGCATTTTCTCATTGATTCCTGACGCATCTCAGCAAACACAGCTTGACAGACGAACACCGGGACGCTCCGAACACAGCACTATGGAAGCCCTCAACCCCCCCCCCCCCCCCCCCCCGTAGTCGAGTCATTCCAGCCAGCGACCAGCAGCCGTTCCGACCCTGCGTGTGGGTGTGGGGAAAGGGTCTTCCAAAACGCGAATACAGGCAAGTACGAATGTGCTACTTGTCCGTCAAGACCTGATTCGCCCACCGTTTCCAGACATTTTCCACTGATTCCTGACGCACCTCAACAATCACAGCTTGAGAGAAGAATACTTGGACGCACCGAACATACTAGTTTATGGGTTTATTACCAAAACGTCCGTGGGCTGCGGACCAAGATCGACGAGTTTTACTGCAATACCATGGATTGCAACTTTGACGTCATCATTTTAATTGAGACGGGGCTCGACGACGCAATCAATTCGACGCAGCTTTTTGGGAACAATTTTAATGTATACCGATGTGACCGAAGCCAAATGAACAGCAGTAAATGTCGTTTCGGAGGGGTTCTAATTGCTGTGCATCATCGGTTTATCAGTAGCAGTGTTGAAGTGTCCAGCGGAAAAACGTTAGAACAGGTATGTGTATCGATGAAGATTGGTTCCAAACGACTCTTGCTTTGTACCATTTATGTTCCTCCAAACAAAAGTAAGGATCCCAGTATATTGACCGGGCATATTGAGTCGATTCATGAGCTTGTTAACAGAGGCTCTGACAACGATTGTCTGCTGGTATGCGGTGACTATAATCAGCCTGGAGTGACCTGGAATTATTCTGATGGCAAGATTCAACCCGTGAACACTATATCCTCATCGAGAGCTAGCACGATATTGATTGATGGTATGGATTTATTCAACATGCATCAAAAAAATCTCGTGCACAATCACTTAGGACGCATTCTCGATTTGTTCTTTAGCCCAACGGATCTTCCAGATGAAATCTCGAGTTCTGTTTCACCACTCTTACCAATTGACCTTCATCACCCGCCACTGGTTGTCTGTGTACCATCTTTAGTTGATGACAGTGTACCATTGCATGGTGTGAATGAGAATGTTTTGCTGGCGTTAGACTATAACAAAATTGATGCTCTTTGGGATTTTCTTTCTGCCATTGACTGGGATGTTCTTTTTGATGGACTGAGTGCTGATGAAATGGCTGAAATGTTGTGCGCTGTACTGAATGATTGGATGGACACGAATGTTCGATATCGTCGTCCCGCTGTTTCTCCTCCATGGAGCTCTGGTTTGCTACGAAAACTAAAACGAACACGAAATGCTTCGCAGCGTAAACTCCGGCGATACCGTTCCCTGGCAAATAAGCGTAGTTTTCACTTGGCATGTAATGAGTACCGTAAACTTAACTCGTTACTCTACAGATCTTACGTTTTACGGGTACAAACTTACTTAAGGTGAAACCCCAAGAGTTTTTGGAGCTATGTAAGTTCAAAGAGGAAAAATACTACTATGCCAACTAGTGTGTATTAGAACGATGTTGAAACATCTATAAGTAAGGAAAAATGTATCGTCAGTGTTTGCTGCGAAAAGTATTAACCCAAGTGAACTTAACTCCGCTGTTTTGGACGTCCCTACGAACCTTGTAGACGTGGATATTTTTGAAATAACGTTGGTAAATAATGCCATCAAGAAAATAAAATGTACATTCTCGCCTGGACCAGATGGTATTCCGTCTTCAGTGTATTGTCGCACCAAAGGAGCTCTTGTCGAGCCGCTCTGCAGAATCTTCAATAAATCTTTTGCCGAATCGAAATTTCCCGCAGTCTGGAAGGAGTCTTTGATGGTTCCGGTACACAAGAAAGGAGACAAACGTGACGTTAAAAACTATCGGGGAATCACTAATCTGTCAGCTGCCTCTAAATTGTTTGAGATAATAGTGAGCGGTTTCATTCTCGAGCGCACCAAATGTTACATCTCTGGCGACCAACGTGGTTTCACGCCTGGACGTTCGGTTACTACCAATCTCCTAGATTTTACCACGACCTGTTTTGATCAATTGGAGAATGGGGCACAAGTAGACGTCATATATACTGATCTAAAAGCAGCGTTTGATACAATCAACCACGAAATTCTGCTGGCGAAGTTATCAAAACTCGGTACATCGGAAAGATTGACATCATGGCTGTGCTCTTATTCAACAGACAGGTCTCTGCGAGTGAAACTTGATACAAGCACTTCCTGTTTTTTTACGAACTCGTCAGGTGTTCCTCAGGGTAGCAACCTTGGACCGCTGCTGTTTGTTCTATACTTCAACGACGTATTGCTTCTACTAGGAGATGGCTGCAGGCTTGCGTATGCTGATGATCTACAGTTGTTTTTTGTGGTACGGACTGCCGAGGATTGTACCCGTCTTCAAGCATTATTGGATCGGTTCACTGATTGGTGCCGTCGGAATAAACTTATGATCAGCATTCCAAAGTGTATGGTAATGTCGTATTACCGCATCAAGCAGCCGATTGTTAACGACTATACCATCAATGGCGCCGTTCTACATAGAACCGACCAGTTCAGCGATTTAGGTGTTCTACTGGATCATAAATTGTCGTTTAACGCTCCACCGCTCTGCTGTGATCTCTAAAGCTAATCGCCAGCTAGGGTTTGTGTCAAAAATCTCAAGAGACCATTGCCTGAAAGCTCTCTATTGCTCACTGGTACGACCGATCCTAGAAAATGCCGCCTTGGTCTGGTTTCCTTATCAATTGACTTGGAGCTTGAGGATAGAAACAATACAGCGCAGGTTTATCCGGATGGCATTGCGTAATCTACCATGGCGTGATCCGCAAAATCTCCCGCCGTATTCAGATCGCTGCAATCTGCTGCAATTGCATACTTTGGAACGCCGACGGAAAAATCAACAAGCGGTTTTTGTTGCTAAACTTTTGAATGGAGTGGTCGACTGTTCGAGGCTTCTCTCTCAACTGAACATCCGAGTTCCTCCGAGAGCATTACGGAGTGGTACTCTTCTCCAACCCCGATTCCACCGAACAGCGCTTGGAAACAACGAACCTCTAACAGCTATGATGCGAGCGTTTACGACTGTCACTTTTGGGCTCGTATTTGTAATGCTCGCTTTATTTAGTTTTAAGTTTGTATCATGTAGACAATAAGTCCGATGAACTAGGTTGATTAAATAAATAAATAAATAAATAAATAAATAAATAAATGTTTCATTTGTATGGTAGCCAAACCCCCCCTTCAGAAAGCAGAGGCGTCTCGAACCACCATGGAAAAAAATACTGCCTCCAAAAAACCGCACATGCAGGGCTGGTAGCAGGTCACTTTTTAGTGACTTGATCACTGTTTTGAGACTAAAGGGCGCTTCGATGAAAATTTGGCCGACTTAAACTTGACGCATTTCCATTCACCGTGTCGTCGAAGGAAGAGAAGCAATGCATCAAAATTTTGCACCAGCATGGCGAAAATCCAAACTACTCTTACGCCAAGTTGGCGAAATTTTTGAATGTGGCTAAATCAACTGTTTTTTTTAACGTATTAGAAGTGTTCAGTGAACGTTTGTCGACAGCCAGGAAAGCTGGATCGGGGGGAAATCGAAAGCCGGAGGCCACAGCGACGACAAAAAGAGTTGCCCGCTGTTTCGAGCGGAACCCCAACCTCTCCGTCCGAGATGTCGCAAAGAAGCTGGGAGTGGCGCTTTCAACCGTGGATAGAGCTAAAAAACGAGCTGGACTGTCGACTTACAAGAAAGTGGTGACTCCAAATCGCGACGATAAACAAAACACGTCGGCCAAAGCACGATCGCGAAAGTTGTACACGACGATGCTGACGAAGTTTGATTGCGTGGTACAGGACGATGAAACTTACGTCAAAACAGCTTCCTGGACAGGAGTTTTATACGGCAACCGGATGGGGAAAGGTGGCAGATATTTCCAAGCACATTAGGTCATTTGTACCTGTGGCTTGAATAGGCAACGTTTACATTGCGACCGGAATCGTCAACCAGGAAATTTATCTGAGCGAGTGCCTGCAAAAACGTCTACTGCCTTTCCTGAAGCGACACAATTGTTCCGTTCTATTTTGGCCGGATTTGGCATCTTGCCATTACGGAAAAAGGGCCGTGGAGTGGTATGCTGCCAACAACGTTCAAGTGGTGCCCAGAGGCAAGAACCCTCCCAACACGCCAGAGCTCCGCCCAATCGAACAGTATTGGGCCATCGTCAAGCGGAACCTTAAGAAGACTCAAAAATCTGTTGTGAGCGAGAAACAGTTCAAGGCAAACTGGCGTTCTGCGGCGAATAAAGTGGACAAGGAGACTGTTCAAAATCTTATGGCAGGTGTTAAACGAAAGACCCGGCAATTCGAATTCGGTAAAAAAGGAAGCTGAATATTTCTCCTTTATTCTGTATTAACTGAACTTGAAAAAGAAAAAGATTTTGACTTATTAATATAAACTTTGATCGACTCACACACATTAGTGTTTGACCAAATGTTGATCGGAACACCCTTTAGTCACTAAAAAGTCACCAATTTGCATCCAAATGTCACTAAAGTCACTATTTTCGCACCGCCTATTGTAAAAAAATTAAAAAAAATCGCTTGTATCTATTGTGCAATAGATCTGGGTACCGCATATAAATGTCGAGAAATATATACCAAAAAAGTGTATTTTCATCCCACGTGTAGATCTGATTGACAGCAGAATAAAGTTAAAAATATTGTGGGCTGTGAATCGTTGTTCTATTATCTTGAAATCAGTTCCGTATTAATATTTTCTTCCGCAAAGATAGGTTTGGTATAATTTTCTTGAATACGTTTACCATGATGCGATCACAAGTCTGACTAAAGGCTGCCGCGTCGCGTCGTGTCAGTTGTCAACGCCAGCGTTCATTGATAAAACGCCTTCATGATGCTTTGACCGCTCAGTCATTTATTTTACTTTAAATATTCATGCGATCATGAGTTTTTTCAACTTACTCTTATATCAATCATTTTAATTGCATTATATTATTTATTTGTAATTATTCAATTAGTTTTATTTCAAACCAGATGACCCGGCAAACGCTTGTGTCTATTCTACTTCTCGTGCGGATCGAAACGAGTCGAGTGCTGGAAGATAGAAGATTTAATCATCAAACATATTTGAGTTCAGGGTGCGAGTGTGATCAACCGGAAGCAATTCAACTTGCTGGTTGACCGGATGACTGCGAATCCGTCGGTGGCGAGAGGACAAAAGTTTTGCGAACCGGTTGGTATAAACCGGCATTCGAACACACAACAAATAAATCTTGTTTTATTAAAAGTTTTGCACTTTACATTTGAAAAGTGTTCATTTTTCATTAAATTGAGAGTAAAATTATCTACAACGAAAGTTACTCGTTTGGTTTGAAAGTGTTATGTTTTGGTTCAGCGTGTAAATTTAGAAGTGTTTTCTTTTAAAATGAAAATTGTAGAACTGTCAAATCCGCGGTAGTCGTGGGATGACCGAGTGAATGCCATCTTCAGCAACTGTCCATTCAGCCGCTTGTTCCAGCAGCGGGGAGACTGTTTTAGTCCGTACAGGGACTTCTGTAGTTTGCACACCATGCCGTGATTCGCTTCTACGCCGTCCGGAGCTAACCGCCATATAAATTTCCATACTTGGTTCGCCTTTATCGAATCCAGTTCCTCTTGAACGGCCTTCAGCCAAAGGGTACGGTCGTCTCGGCCTCCGATATCATTGTAGCAGTTGGGGACATCTGTAGCACACGGACCGGCAGAAACAGCTCCGTAACCAGTAAAGAAATTGAGAAACTTACCGGGGAGCTTGCGGTCCCGTTCGCTGCGCCTCAGCAATGGTTGACCCTCATCATCGGATTCGTGCTGTTCTAGTTGCGAAGGGAGCGCCCCGGTGTTGGTGGAGTCTACAGTCTCGTCAGTCGCGTCGGTATCTTTATCAGCATCCGATTCGATTTCCTCGGGACGGTTACCCCAACCATCCTCAGCATCGAGATCACCTTCCCCCTCTTGCTGGGGAGGGAAACACACCACCAGCGGAGAATCCTGATTCTCAGGACATTTCTGGTACGGAAAGCAATTTTCGTCGCACTTCACATCACGAGCAATGATGATCTTCCTCGCGGCACGATCCCACAGTCGATAGCCATTTGGAGCATATCCAACCATCACGGTCTCCCAGCTCCTCGCATCGAGCTTCTTGCGCTGCTGATCTGGTATCCAGCCGTAGGCTTTACACCCGAACACACGAAGTTTCTTCAAGCACGGTTTGCTCCCATATCAGGACTCAGCAGGGGTTACCGTCTTGAGCAGGGCTCCGATTGATTAGGTAGACGGCGGTGAGGACTGCTTCGGGCCACATCATCGTGGGAATGCTCGACTCGACCAGCATGGAGCGGACCTTTTCGACCACAGTTCGGTTGAACCTTTTCGCAACGCCATTGTGCTGTGGCCTGTATGCCACCGTCGGTTCGACTTGGATGCCCTTTTTAGAATAGAAATCTTTTTGCGCATTTGAGCCATACTCACGTCCTTGGTCCACTGTCAAGCTTGAAATTTTCAAGCCGAACTTCGCCGTCGCCATGGCTTCATATTCCTGGAACATGCTGAAGACCTCGGACTTCCTCCGCATCATGTACAGCACCGCAAAGTGGGTATGGTCATCGATGAAGCTCACGAAGTTCCGGGATCCGTCCCAAGCAGGGGGGTCGATGGAACCACACACGTCCGAGTGGATCCGGTCGCCCGCTCACTCCACCCACCGCAAGGCCCCCCCCCACACAACCCCCCCACAACACACCCCCCCCCCCCCAAACACAGCACCACTCACCAGGTTATTCCATGCCCTCACTCCTTGCCCCCCTAAATGCCCAACCCCCCCCCCCCAGAGCCCCTCCTTCCCCCACCCGCCCCAGTTCCCCGTTGGGCGTCCCAGGTCAATCTCCAGCTCGTACAGCCCACCCCTCAGTTGGGTGGTAGCGATAACCCAAGTAACACCAGAAACATCTTCTTTCAAAAGAATATAAGAAGTTTGTTGTAAAAAAGTCGTAAGCATGAAATACCAAACATGTCTGATCTTGAAAAAGTTTTGAGGATGTTTTCCACACATATTCGGTTCAAACGTGGTACCAGAACAGCGAACACATTTTTGTTCTATTTTTGTTCGATCAACTTAAATCTTACTTCTTGAAAACATCGATGACTGTTTGTCATCTTACCACTACGAACTATCTTTACTCACTTTTGAGTATCCATACTTTTGACCGATTTGAGTCAAACGTACTTCATTTTGGATTGTTTGGAAATAGCGTGTATGCTAGATGTTTGTAAATATGTTGATAGGTTGCATTCAAGATGAATTTTAAACATGTTTTTAACATCCTCATGCAATAGTGAAATTATTCAGAATAGATTGTGAATCCAGTACAGTGACGGCTGAAAATATGTTTATTTGAAATACTGGAATAAAAAAAACACTACCTAAATGTAAGATTGTGATGCCTCTGCCACTGATTCAAATAGAAGCCAAATTGGGCATAGGGGTTTATTCAAATGTTATATAAAGCAACAGTTTGGGAGATTGTTTAGTATTTTTTATAAATTGTTGCGCTTAATTTGTGGGGAAATTTTTTTGCAATGTAGCTACGCACAACATAACAGAAAAATTGTATTTGTATTTTCATTCATACTGACATTGCTCGGTTCAATTTCACAAATAAAACGCAGAAAAGAAAAACCCAACATTTGAAAAAGAAATGTGTTACTAATGTTTTTACCCATACTGTAGACTTGTAATGTAGGACTGTAGACATGGAAAATCGCCATGTTGGTTTTTGTGAATTCCATAAAGAAATCTCATTAAAATTAAATAATTTATTCGGGGTACCTTCTACGTTTTTTAATCCAATCGATGGCGTATGAAATTAGGGAAGGTAAAACGGAAAGTTGCACTGCCAACCTTGAGCCGCATATACAATTTTGATACAACTTCCATGCGCAAAGCACTTTTAATTTTCTATTTGAAAAAGTAATAAACAATCATCTTTAACGCGTAAAATAACATTAGCTACGATATCGTTTCGCCATTAAAAATCTTGTTAATATTTTTTTTACTTTGTTCATACCGTGCTTGCTTTGACAAAACATATCATTATGTTATAAGCATGCTGTTGGAAGCATCCATAGAACATAATATTTGTCTTATGCATGTTCTACAAAACATCTGGTATGACCAAAAAGATGTTTAAAAATGCCACATATATTGCGCTTTTTCGGTTATATGCGTGTATGAAATTAAGTTATTGACGTTAGAAAAAAAACATGAGCTTGGTCTAAAACGTGTATTATTAACATGAATATGACAAGTGGTGTTACTTGGGAACTTCCCCGTCCTTCTTCAATATTGCGACCTTGTCGACGAAGTTTACCTGCACGCCAGCCGGGACGAGCTTCTTCACGGCCATCACGCAACTTTGGGATGTACATTACTTCCTTCATGTGCAACGAGAATTGTTTGTTGCTGTTGCCACGGAGCTCACCGACCGTTTTCGCAAGAAGAGATTGGCCACGTTAATAACAATCGGCTGCTTCAGCTTCCGGACCACTGAAAACGCTTCGCTGTCGTTAGTGAGGTGGTCACTGAATCCCGAATCGAGCTTGAAGACGATCTTGCCACTCTTCGACTTGATGTTGCCCCGGCTCGCCACAAAACTTACCGCTTTCCGCTGATTGGCCGCCGCGTTAGCTTCACCACAGGCCTTCTGCCGACAGCCCTTCTTGAGGTGGCCACGCTTGCCACACTTACGGCACTTACCCAGGGACATGAAGGGTTTCTTCGTTTTGTCGCCGGAAAACGCAGCCCCTTTGGCCTCGCCAACTCCTCCATTTCGCTCTTGACGTTTCAAATTTTCAGCCAATAGCCGCTGCTTCACGACTTCCACCTTCAGGTCGCTTCGAAAAAAAAAGAATGAATGAAAAAACTGATTTTTTAGGGACACCCTAATCTACACCACCAAAATAGCTCCGAACTAAAGCAGTGCACAAGCGTCGGACGCTTCAGTCATGAATGAGCAGCCTGAAGCGTATTATATTGGCTTTGTTTGTGTAACCGTACAGCATTAAGTTTTGAAAGAATAAGTTTTTCCATTGGTGTGGACATGTATGGCAAACCTTAATGCAATTTATAAAACCTATCTTTTTATTCATCTACGAGTGCCCTAGGATATCTAAACACAGCCAATACAACACGCTACCGGCTGTTCATTCACGACAGGAGCGTCCGGCATTTGTGAACTGCTTTAGTTCGGAGCTATTTTGCTGGTGTAGATTAGGGTGTCCCTCAAAAATCAGTTTTTTCATTCCAACTTTTTAATTTCAATTGTTAAGATAAAATAATCTCCAAACGAAGTGTAGAAAAAAATATGATGCATGTTTTTGCGGAACTAATTGTTTGGGTATATTTTATAGTTCAAAAGTTAGGGATAATTTTAACAAAAAACATGTCCGATTTTAAGCAGACCCCGCTAGTGTGCCCCAGAAGTACCCGGGCTCATTTATATAGCAATTTGTTCCTTAATACCCATTAAAACAATAATTTGATGATTTTCTGGCCAATTCACGCCTAAATAATCATGAGGTCGAAAAGAAAAAACGCATGTTTTTATTTAAAATTACTCGTAACTTTTGAATTATAAGCTGTACTGAAACACTTTATTCTGCAAAAATGTGCGCTATAACGTTTTCTATATTTTGTATGAATATTTCTTTTTTTGGGAAACGTAAGCCTTAGGAGTTATTGATTTCGCCGTGAAAAAAGGCTTTTCCGATCACTGTGCGCCCTTGAACTGCGGAATTCCGCCTGCCGTGTTCGCCGTGGTGACCATAACCTTTTATAAGTGAAGGTAGGCAGAGCTTAAAATAATAGGTCTTGTTTATTTGAAGAACAGTTTGAGACTAGAACTCGGCTCCGTTATGCCTATGGCACTTGAGCCTTATAAATAAACAATTAAGTTAAAAAAACTTGATTTGAGCAATCAATTCGATATTCTGACTGATGATGAGAATGATCCATCAGTCAGGCAAAAATCTTCGAAGCATTCCCGAATTAATGCAGGGAAAGAAAAGGTTCCACCTATTGTGGTAACAACATCTGATTTTCATGGGCTCCGTAAGGAACTCACGAATTTCATTAAAGATTCTAAATTTTCCTTTCAAATTGGTCCTCAGGGGTGAATGCAATGTGTTGGCTGAAACCTTGATCGGATTTAAACATCTCGTGGAGTATCTTGCTCAAAGAGGCATCAAATTCTTTACACATGACACCAAAACTGGACGTCTGTTCAAGGTGGTCTTAAAAGGTCTAACCAGTGGTGAATACCTGGATGAGATCAAACAAGAAATTATTAAATTGCTTGAAGTTACACCAGTTCAAGTGATAAAGATGACAAAGAAATCTCCACATGGCGATTCTCGCAATGGGATTTCAAACGATTTTTATTTAGTTCATTTTAAATCAAATGAACTGAATAACCTCAAGGCATTGGAAAAAGCCAGCCTTATGCTCCATGTCAGAGTGAAGTGGGAACACTTCAGGAAGACTGGAGGAAATTCTCAACACCTCACCCAGTGCCGTAAATGCCAGGGATGGGGTCACGGGACAAAAAAATTGTCACATGGATGCCAAATGCATGCATTGTGGCGATTCCTCTCACGCCAAGGACAACTGTCCTGTGAAGGATCCCAAAAATTTTAAATCTGCGAATTGTGGTGGAAACCACAAATACAATTTTTGGGAATGCAAGACTCGCAAAGCGATCTTGAATTCTCGTGCTAAGCATCAGGTAGGGACCGCTTCACGTTCCCGACCAGGTAATTATTCCTCGGCTGTTAACAACGGTCATCGAGGAGGAAATCCAACATTCGTACCGGAAGGTACGATCAATGCCCAACCGTCAAATTTTCCACTGCTATCTGCTGTTAACAATGGTCAGCGAAGTACAAATGTACCCGTAAGTACAAACAGAGCACAAGTTTTCAATGCTCAATTCTTACCTGCTGGTAGCAATGTACAGCTAGGTAATGGAGCTTCCTACGCTGCTGTTACAGCCGGTAGAAACCAAAATTCTACCAGAAATGTTGAAGATTTTGACTTAGGTAGCATAACCGCTCCAAAAATGGATTTTTTACAGAAATCATTTATCGATATGATTAATGGAATGTTAAATACAAACTCCATGTTTGATGCAATTCAAACTGGTATAAAATTTGCAAAAAATATTGTCATGACCCTGAAATTCAGCAATGGGTATTAATACACTGAATATTTTAAATTGGAATGCTCGATCTCTTAAAAATAATTAAGACGAGCTGTTTAACTTTTTACGAGTTCATAACGTGCATATTGCCGTTGTAACTGAAACTTTTCTTAAACCAGGTGATAACATAAAAAGGGATCCTAATTATTTCGTACACCGCAATGATCGTCTTGAAAGTCCAGGTGGTGGCGTTGCCATAATTGTTCATAGGCGTATCAAACATCAAATTCTTGCTTCATTTGATACCAAAGTTTTTGAAACTTTGGGGGTTTCTGTTGAAACAAAATTTGGTTAACTTACACTATTAGCTGCCTATTTACCATTCCAATGCGTAGGTCAGCAACAGAATCTTCTCAAGGGTGACCTACAGAAGCTTACCCGTAATAGGTCAAAATTCTTCATTATTGGTGATTTTAATGCAAAACACCGATCGTGGAATAATGCTCAAAGTAATTCCAATGGTAATATACTATTTGATAATTGTTCTGCGGGTTATTACACTATCCAATACCCAAACAGCCCAACTTGCTTTTCTTCTGCCAGAAATCCCTCAACTATTGATTTGGTCTTAACTGATTCATGTCAACTTTGTAGCCAATTGGTTACCCATGCTGACTTCGGTTCGGATCACCTTCCAGTAACTTTTGAAATATCTCAAGAAATAATTTCTAATCCCAACAGTTCTACTTTCAATTATCATAGAGCTGATTGGAACCAATATCAAACATTCATGGAATATAACTTTGATCCTAATATTCCTTTGGAAACTAAAAATGATATCGATAATGCTCTTGACTCACTGACTACTTCCATAGTTGAAGCAAGAGCTGTCTCAGTTCCAAAATGCGAGGTAAAGTTCAATACAATTATAATAGACGACGATCTTCAGCTTTTGATCCGTCTGAAAAATATCCGTAGAAGACAATATCAAAGAACACGCGATCCCGCCATGAAAGTTATCTGGCGAGATTTGCAAAAACAAATTAAAAAACGCTTCTCTGCCCTGAGGAACAAACAATTCGAAAATAATGTGTCAAAATTAGAGCCGAGTTCCAAACCTTTTTGGAAACTCTCCAAAATTTTAAAGAAACCTCAAAAGCCTATTCCAGCGCTCAAAGAAGGTGATAAAATATTGCTAACAAATGTGGAAAAAGCTCAAAAACTTGCTGAGCAGTTTGAGAGTTCCCATAATTTCAGTTTGGGTCTTACTAGTCCTATTGAGAATCAGGTTTCTCTTGATTATCTGAATATTTCCTCAAGGGAAAATATTTTTGATGAATCCTGGGGTACTGATTTGGATGAAGTAAAAACTATAACTAAAAAGTTAAAAAATATGAAGGCTCCAGGTGATGATGGAATTTTCTATATACTCATCAAAAAACTCCCAGTGAGTACCTTGTCTTTCATGGTAAAATTATTTAATAAATGTTTTCATTTGTCATACTTTCCTGGCAAATGGAAAAATGCCAAAGTTGTTCCAATTTTGAAGCCCGAGAAAGATCCAGCTGAAGCTTCTAGCTACAGACCAATAAGTTTACTTCCTTCAATCAGTAAACTTTTTGAAAAGCTAATTTTGAATAGAATGATGCTTCACATCAATACAAACTCAATTTTTTGCAGATGAGCAATTTGGATTTTGCTATGGCCATTCAACTACTCATCAACTTTTGAGAGTTACTAATTTAATTCGTTCAAACAAATCTGAAGGCTGCTCAACTGGAGTTGCTCTTCTAGACATAGAAAAAGCATTCGACATTGTTTGGCATGAAGGTTTGATTGCTAAATTGAAAAACTTTAATTTTCCGCTCTATATTATTAATTTTATCAAAATTATTTAACTGACAGAACTCTGCAGGTAAATTATCAGAATTCCAAATCTGGTCGACTACCTGTTAGAGCTGGAGTTCCTCAGGGTAGCATTCTTGGGCCGATACTATATAACATTTTTACTTCCGACCTCCCTGATTTGCCTCAGGGTTGTCAGAAATCCTTGTTTGCTGATGACACAGGCATCTCAGCTAAAGGAAGAAGTCTTCGTGTCATTTGCAGGAGACTGCAGAAAAGTTTGGACATTTTCTCTTCTTATTTACAGAAATGGAAGATTTCTCCCAACGCTTCCAAAACTCAACTAATAATATTCCCACATAAACCTAGAGCTTCTTTTTTTGAAACCTAGTAGTAGTCACATCGTTACTATGAGTGGTGTTCCAATTTCCTGGTCAAGCGAAGTCAAATACCTTGGTCTATTACTTGATCAAAAATTAAATTTTAAAAATCACATTGAAGGCATTCAAGCCAAATGTAATAAATATATAAAATGTTTATATCCTCTTATAAACAGAAAATCCAAACTTTGTTTGAAGAACAAACTTCTAATATTCAAACAAATTTTTAGACCGGCCATGCTTTATGCTGTGCCAATATGGTCTAGTTGTTGTGCTACTAGGAAAAAATCACTTCAAAGGATTCAGAACAAAGTTCTGAAAATGATTTTGAAGCTGCCACCCTGGTTCAGTACTATTGAATTACATAGAATTTCGAATGTTGAGACTTTAGAACAAATGTCCAACAAAATAATTAATAATTTCAGACAAAAATCGTTGCAATCTTCTATTGCAATGATTAATTCCCTTTATGCTTAGTTAAGATTAATGTTAGTTTGTTTTTAGTTTTAAGATTATTATTGTTATACTGACACGCAGGAATAAAAACCTGTTTAAAATACTGAACTGCTAAGGCATGAACAATGTAAACAAAATTAGGTACATATTTTAACAATTAAGGTTGATACGTTACGGTAGTAGCTGGAGCACCTAGATTAACATGAAATGTAAATATGAATAAATTTAGAACAAATAAAGAGTTAATAAAAAAAAAAAAAAAAAAAAAAAAAAAAAAAAAAAAAAAAAAAAAAAAAAAAAAAAACAGCGAAGAAATGGTTCGATGCACAGGATGAAGTCACGTTGAATTGGGAATGTTTCAAGACGTCAATTTGTGAAGCGTTTCCCAGTCGCATGAACGAAGCTGATGTGCACTTTAAACTAGCGAAACGATTTCGTGGCAAGGATGAAGATGAGGAGAGCTACGTGTACGAGATGCAGAGAATTGCGAAGGAGGGTCGTTTGTCCGAAGAAGCTGTTATCGCCTACATTGTTAGGAACGTGAACGACGACAAGCTTCAAGAGTACCTAATCTCGAAGGATCTGCATCAACTCAAGGAACTCATTCGTTGTCTCCAACGTTACCTTCGAATGAGAGCTGTTGTAAATACGAAGCCCTACGTCAAAAAGGATGCCGTGAAACAACATCAACCGCAACGGAACAACGAACGAAAGGAGTCTATCGTCGTCGACGATGCTGATAAGCAATTGCCAGTGAGACGTTGCTTCAATTGCAACGAGAAAGGTCATCTGTCAGCAAAGTGTCCATTGCCGCAGAAGAAGCCACGATGTACCAAATGTGGAAAGGTTGGACATCCGGAGGAAAAATGTACATACGTCGCTGGAATCGCACCGAAACCAACAACAGAATCAAGCCAGGTCCAGTTTATGCAGAGTGAAGATCTACGAGAGGATACTGCTATCGAAACGGAGCTCTGTTATTTGGAAGTCGACGAAGGAAGCCGAACGCCAGCCACGATCTTGTTCAAGAAATCCTGCCAGGCTCACAACGCTCTTGTCGATTTAGGATCCCCGGTAAGTTTGATTAAGGTTTCTCAATTACCGTCTGATTTTGACTATTCGTCGAACGTACCGCCAAATCTGATTACTGGTATCAATGGCACGCGTTTAGTAATGCTTGGATCGTTCAGTTGTTTGATTATTGTAGGAAGCCGCGTTTTTGCTGTTTCTTTGATTGTCGTTCCGGACGACACTATCTCGGATGAAGTTAAAGTCCTCTTGGGCCGAGACTTCACCAATGGTAATGGCATAACAGGTATTGTTTTCAAGAGCAGACCCGTTTCTTCAGATTATGATCCGCAGCTGATGATTAAGGCTTTTGGTAATTGCGATGACCGTCTTTGCGTATTGGTCGAAGATAAAGAAAGTGTGGACTTAGACGTAGGTGACACAGACGATACGAGACGTTTGAAAACTTCCGTTGAAAATGCTTTCAATACTTGTTACGTAGACCGACCTAAACCTTCGGAACCGTCAGTAAAGATGGAAATTGAAATTAAACTCAAAGAGTATAAACCTTTTACAGTAGCGCCAGCAAGGTTGAGTGTATTTGAAAAACAGGAACTGAACAAAATTATTGATGATATGTTTGTTAAGGGAATTATTAGGAAAAGTCAATCTAACGACTACTGTCGCGTTGTTTTGGTTAGGAAGAGGAACAACACGTTCCGAATGTGTGTAAACTTTAAGCCACTTAACAAGTTGGTTGAGCGTGATAACTTTCCAATGCCCGTCATCGAAGATCTAGTGATCAAGCTTCGCGATAAACGTTTTTTTAGTAGCCTTGATCTAAAAAAAACGGATTTTATCACGTTGACATTGCCGAAAATTCTAAAAAGTATACTTCGTTCGTAGTAGATGGAGGTCAATACGAATTTAACAAACTTCCATTCGGATATGCTAATTCACCCGCCGCGTTTGTCCGTTATATCAACAAAGTTCTAGAAGACTTGCTTAAATCGGGTAAGATTACTGTTTTTATCGACGATATTCTTATCAGCACACATTCCATTGAAGAACACATGGACACCTTGTCAGTTGTTCTATGTACCCTGAACGATAACCACGTAAAGCTTCAATTACAAAAGTGTTCTTTTCTTAAGACCAGAATTGACTACCTTGGTTACAACATAACGTATAACTCGATACGCCCAAGCGACCGTCACATAGAGTCCGTTAATTCTATTCCGATTCCGGTGAACGTACACGCGCTCCACCGCTTCGTAGGGCTAGTCAGCTACTTCCGGAAGTTTATTCGAAATTTCAATAAGTTAGCTCACCCGTTGTACGAATTGTTGAAGAAGGATGTCCCGTTTCGATTCGAAGAAAAACACGTAGCCGCGTTTAACGATCTAAAAGCTTGTTTGATTCAAAAGCCAGTGCTCGCAATCTATTCCTCGTCTCTCGAAACAGAAGTTCACACAGATGCTTCTAGCGCCGGTTTTGGAGGTATTTTATTTCAACGCCAGGAAGATGATAAGAAGTTTCATCCCGTTTTGTTTTATAGTCGAAAAACAACCGCTGCGGAATCCAAACTCCACAGTTTCGAGTTAGAGACTCTCGCCGTTGTGTATACTCTCCAACGGTTTCGTATGTAGGGTAAGGGGATGTAATGTTAGCCTAGCTCCTTCATTCGGCCTATGTACCAAATATGTCATTAAATCAGCGATAATCAACAAAATTATGTTGCCAATTTACTATTGTTCACTTCCGTGTAATTTAAGATTTTCGTAACTTTTTAGACATCATGATTTCACTGGCTAAGCTGAACAAATTAACTCCTGATCTTCGAATGATCTAAATTTGGCTAAATTGAAGCAACAAACCGAATAATGCAACCAAGATGTACAGAAAA
The DNA here is from genome assembly GCA_024533555.2 of Aedes koreicus. Taxonomy (NCBI): domain Eukaryota; kingdom Metazoa; phylum Arthropoda; class Insecta; order Diptera; family Culicidae; genus Aedes; species Aedes koreicus. Next base: position 86,502 of record JAHHFK020005737.1, on the reverse strand, counting down.
TAGTCACACGTTACAAACTATCTGTCCACATTGATAAAATAACAATGATTTTACAAGAAAATCGTAGACCCAATGTTGAGGACATATTTTTTTCTTTGTTCCTAACTATGGCCTGTTGTCTGGATAACTTAGTAAAAATGTTGTTATTGATAAAATTTTCAGTAAAAATGTATAAGTTTCGGTTGAATATTTTCCAAATGGCTCATATAAAGAAAAACCAAAGGAGACTGATTCCACGCCAAATCGGTCGGTCACCAAACTCAACTATCTTCGATTTTGATGAAACTTGGTACACGTCTTCGGTATGTTGAAAAAAAAATCCACTGGTGTTAAGATTATTTGGATTCAAGAGTAACTTTTGAGATGGGTGTATGTTTTTTTTTCCAACATTTTACTTGAAAAATCGTAGTTCAAAAACCATTACATTTAGAGAAAAACTTTATATGGGGGAGTAGTAGAGAACTAAAAAGGCTTTGTAAAAAAAATGTACACTGAAAAAAAAATTTTTTCATCAAGAAAAATCGAAAATAAATACTAAAAATCAAATATAAAAAAAAACATATTTTTAATATTTTTCAAATTTGTTTTGTGGAAATTTGAGAAAAAAAGACACGTTTTGAAAAAAACTCTAGGATGGACGCTCTTATAATAAAAAAGTTTTCCGAAGAGCGAACTTTGGTGCATATTTCAAATTTTGGTTATTCATTATTATAAATGAAAATTAATTATACAATATGATTTTGGAGATCATTAAAAACAATAATGATCATCATGATAAATCACCTGAACGCAACCGTTTTCGAGATTTTTCGGATTTTATTTCAATAGAATGAAAAAACATAAGAAAATTCGCTCTTTTCTTAAGTTAATCGAGATTTCCACCAGAAATGATAAATTTTCCAAGATCTTCATATTATAACGTTCACATTACTCTAATGTCCTCTTTTCTTTTGATATCAGGATGATAAGAAGACTCATTTGAAAAGAACAAGATAAATAGCACTATTGTTTTAATATTGCAATCAATATATTTATAATTGTTTTATGGCTGTATCGGTCGGACCGCTCAGAGAATGAAGGGAGCGAATTTGCTAAAGCGATGAAAGTAACAGCGAGATAGATGTCGCAGGGGCGACAAGTGTGAAATGGACAGATGATGAAATTATGCGGAGGGTCATATAGAAGAAGCATATTAATCGAACTGCTGACTATTTTGCCAAGCTCCAACGATGTTAGAGGTCGGGTGTAGTGTGTGAAAACTACACTCCGAACAGTTCGGTGATGTAGCGATGAAAGTAACACATATTGTTTAAGGTAGGTAGACAAATAGCAGCTATAACGTATGTTAGGTATATCTTCTCATAAAAAAAACAGCTAATGTACGCTGCCTGTAAACTACCAGAGATGTTTTATACCTGCATTTCCAAAGGTACCACAGCCAATATATATGCTCATACATAGTCGCATTCATCAGTAAAATCTATCTGAGTGAACTGAAAATGGAGTTTAACATGAAGAAGTGTTGTATGCCGTTTCCCACTAAACGGTGCTCAAAAAACCTTCGTAAATTAACCGAACAAAATGTCAAAAAACTCAAGTTTATGGGCAAAACACATTTGGACACTTCTTTGATGATTTGTGATAATTGTCGTTTGCATTTAAATAGAACGGAACAATCCCATGCTGCAATTTCGGAGCCTAGTGAGAAACCATCAATTACTAACATTATGGATCCACAACCATCTACATCACGGCAAGTAGACTTGTATGGTCTCGAGGAAACGCCATCGGCAATATCATTAATGTCAGTGCCATCTGATAGCAGTGTGCAAGATTATTCAAGGCGCCATAATATTGAGCTATTTAACAAGGGCGTAGCTGGAATCAACGTTTCGCCAATATCGGCTAAAAAGTTCCTGAACGTAAATTATGCCCGCAAAAAGTTCAAAGATGTTTCAAACGGCATTCGGACACACATATTTGGGGATCAAGCGGAGGAGGATGACCTGGAACAATTGAAAGTGAAAGCAGCCGAATATGACGAAATAATCGCGCAGCTAAAGGACCGGTATGCTGATCCAGAAACTTCGAGGGACGATCAAGTAAGGATACTTTCGGTTTTACCACAATCTTGGACAAATCAAAGAGTAATGGCAGAATTTGGAATAACAAACAAGTACATCGTATCACAAGCTAAATTCCTTGCAAAGCACGAAGGTGTTTTAGCTGCCCCTAACGAAAAGCTGGGACACGGTCTGAACCCGGAAATAAAAAACCAAATTTTGCAATTTTACGACAGTGATGAGATTACACGAGCAACCCCTGGTTATGAACGACTACGTTTCAGTGAGGAGTGAAGGTAAGAGGGTTCATATTCAAAAGCGCCTTTTAGTTTGTTCATTAAGAGAAGCTTTCATTAAATTTCAAGAGATGCATCAAAATGCTGTTGGGTTTAGCTCTTTTGCAGCACTAAGACCAAAGCATTGCAAATTACTTGGCAGCACAGGTTCTCATAACATTTGTGTTTGCACCATTCATGAGAACATTAACTTGATGCTTCATGGTCTTAGAAAATATTCATTCGAGAATGATTATAAATTGTGTTTTGAAGAAATATTATGTAGCTCATCAACTAGAACTAAAAAATGTTACCTCCGTGAATGCGAACGATGTCCAGGCTTTTCAGATTTTGAGAGTAGTTTAACAGACAAATTAGAAAAACGTGGTTTAGTTGAAATATCTTTTGAGCAATGGATTTCAACTGATAGATGTAGTTTAGAGACACTTGTTAAACCAATTGATGAATTTATTGCTTATTTTTGTGAAAAGTTGGAACAATTAGTATCCCACGATTTTGTCAAATCTCAGCAGTCTAGTTTCTTGAGAGATTATAAAAGTTGTCTTAAAGACGGCGCAGTAATAATAATTTGTGATTTTTCTGAAAATTATTCATTTGTTTTTCAAGATGCTGTTCAAAGTAGTTATTGGAGTAATGAGCAAGCCACTATTCACCCTTTTTGTCATTTATTACACGGAATCTGGAATACTTAAAAATATCAGTTTCATTGTTATCTCAGAAGTGTTGAAACATGATACGATTGCGGTGCAGGTGTTTATTTCAAAACTAATAAGCTTTTTGCAAACAAAAATTAAAGTAAAGAAAGCTACGTTTATGTCTGACGGGGCAGCATCCCAATATAAAAATAGGAAGAACTTTGCAAGCCTTTGTAAGTTTAAAAAGAAATACAATATTGATGCTGAATGGCATTTTTTCGCAACATCCCACGGTAAGGGACCTTGCGATGCAATTGGTGGTACATTAAAACGAATGGCAAGATATGCAAGCCTTGCTGTACAACATGAACACCCTATAAAAAGTGCATTAGAGTTATTAGAATGGGCGAACCAAAAAAGTGATGATTGTTTAACAAAAATGTCGTTTTGTTATGTATCACATGAAGAGTATGAACAGGGGGTAGCAGAATGGAATGAAATTTACCGACAGACTAAAACGATTGCAGGTACACAAAAGTACCACTCATTCGTTCCAATTTCAGAAAACCAAGTTTTTGTAAAACTGTTTTCGAATGACGAAGAAGGCAGGATTCATAATATATATAAAAGCAATCAATAGTTTATATAATGTTTATGTAATATTATCAATGACCGAGACTAATAAATGGTATATATAAATATAAATCCAACCATAATTCATTATTTTTGTCTTATAACTTTAAGTGAAGCTTTTTCAATCGACGAGCTGTTAAGAGTAAGTAAGAGGCACATACATGTGTTTTAAAAAGGCTCAAAACACAAGAGAAAAAATCGTTAGCTATTGTTGTTTTAATATCACGAGTAATTTATGAAAAGGGCGTATTTTTTGAGGTTTTGAAATTTTATTGAAAGAAAATCCGAAAAATCTCGAAAACGGTTGCGTTTACGTGGTTTATCATTATTATCATTATTGTTTTTAATGATCTCCAAAACCATATTGTAACATCAAAATTTATTTATAAGAATGAATAACCAAAATTTGAAATATACACCAAAGTTCGCTATTTGAAAAACTTTTTTATTATAAGAGCGTCCATCCTAGAGTTTTTTTTAAAACGTGTCTTTTTTCCTCAAATTTCCATACAACAAATTAAAAAAATATTAAAAATATGTTTTTTTAGATATTTTATTTTTAGTAATTATTTTTGGTTTTTCTTGATGAAAAAAAAAATTTTTTTTCTGTGTATATTTTTTTAAGAAAGGTTTTTTAGTTCCCTACAATTCCCTTATATAAAGTTTTTCTCTAAATGTAATGGTTTTTGAACTACGATTTTTCAAGTAAAATGTTGGAAAAAACACATACGCCCATCTCAAAAGTTACTCTTGAACCCAAATTATCTTAACACCAGTGGAATTTTTTTTTTCCAACGTACCGAACTCATGTGCCAAGTTTCATCCAAATCAATGATGATCGGGTATGATTTTTGGGATTTCCGGCACATTCTGGATGGAATCCCTCAGGAACAAAACCTGTGCAGAGTGAATTATTATGTTTTCACTATCGAACCGACAATAAATCATATGTGAAAATCTTTTAAGTGTTTCAAAGCAGTTTAAGTTAAGTTGGTTTTGTCAAATTTTATGTTGGATAAAGCAAATACAGCTGGCAATGCCTTAAATCATAAATTCTTGAAGAAAAACCATACAAAGACTGCATTTAATAAAAAATCGATCGATTGGGACGAAGTTGCATCCATGAATAGGCCCAATTTGATGCTTATAGACCGATATTACATCCATATCCCTCGAAAGTTTCTGACTTTATAAAATGAGTTGTGTAACTTTTCGTGATACATATTACCAAACATCTTATTTAACGTATCTAAGCAAGTGTATAGCAAGCTAAATATCGCTTATAGCTTAAATTTTGTATGAGTATTAATAAAAATGGAATGGATCGTTGCATATTAGGCTGAGTCAAGGGACACATACCCTATTTGTTCGGATTAAAGTTTGTGATTGTCACAGATTGTGAGGCTATGAAGAGGACCTTAGAGAAAAGGGACGTGAACGCGAAGATTTCCCGATGGAGTCTTTATCTTGAACAATTCGATTATACCATCGTCCACAGGCCAGGAGATCGAATGCGCCACGTTGATGAGCTTAGTCGTGTTAATATACTTTTGTTAGAACCAGAGGAACATCCGAACGATATGTTCATCAACTCGATTTACGTCGCTCAGCTTCAGGATGCGAACATCCAAAAGCTCAAAACCGCTGTACTCGCAGGTAGCCAGAAGGACTATGAAGTTAGGGATAATATTGTCTACAAGAAAGAAAAAAAAGAATAAACTTTTGCTATGCGTGCCTAAGAACATGGAATCATCTGTGATCTTTAGATACCACAATGATATGGGTCATTTTGGTGCAGACAAGGTCTGTGCTGAAATACGGCGTCTATTTTGGTTCCCTGAGATGAAGAAGAAAGTCCTTGATCATGGAAAGTCATGCATCATATGTGTCACGTTTAATCCTCGCGATAAGCAGTATGATGGATATCTGCTAAGTATTGATAAAGGTACCGTACCTTTCGACACCGTTCACGTAGATCACTTAGGGCCGCTAGAAATGACGAAGAGTAAGAACGTTCATATTTTCGCCGTAATTGACGTATTCAGTAAGTTTATAAAACTTTACGCGACGCGGTCCACCAAAACATGCGAGGTTTTGAAATCTTTGCGATCGTACATCTCTTACTATTCAAAGCCTAGACGAATTATTTCTGACCGCGGTACTGCATTTACTTCCAAGGAGTTTAGTTCGTTTTGCGCGATTCGCGGGATAGAGCACGTATTGATAGCTACAGGTTGTCCAAAAGCGAATGGACAAATCGAGCGATACAACAGGACGCTAGTACCTTTGCTAGCAAAACTGATAGAAGAAAGAAAGTTGTCTTGGGATAATGTTCTATTCGAAGCCGAATACCTCTTGAACAACAGCTACAATCGTTCGATTGATAACTCCCCCGCCGTACTACTATTCGGTGTTAAACAAAGACTTCACGTTGAGCCAGATCTAGAGCGATTCTTGGATAAGCTTAATGAGGAGGTCGATCGTGATATCGAGCAAATTAGGAGTAATGCCGCAGAGAAGATTAAACGGTTGCAGGAATACAATAAGAAGAAAAATGATGCTAAATGCAAACGTAATACCGTGTACAAACAAGGTGATTTAGTTGCGATTAGGACAGTCAAGGTAGCTGGCGAGAATAGCTAAATATAGAGGGCCATATCAGATCAAGAAGGTTTTAGATAACAACCGATACATCGTTACTGACCTAGAAGGGTATCAAGTGACCAGCAAATATTTTGACGGCACTTTTGATCCGCTAAATCTGCGACTATACAAAAGGGCTGGTTCTTGCAGTGCTGAATCTTTTTCATCTAGCTGTTTATCTGAAGACTCGAGTTTCGAAGGTTATTCAGATGAATCTGATTTTTACGGGTTTCCCGAAGAATAATAGCCTTGTACTGTTATTATTGTTGCGCGCATAGAGTAACACTCGTCAAAAATGTTCTTATCCCTATTTCTTTCTAAAAACCCCCCCCCATATTTATTAAATTAAATTTAAAAAAAAACCCAACATCGCACAATTTCCCCCATTTCTGCACAAAAAAAAAAACGCTTTTTTAAAACGTGTTCTTTTCAATTGCAACAGTTCTAAAACTCTTTCAACCATGATTAATCCACTTAAGGTTTCAAGCATAATAACGATCGCGTTTTTGTTGCAGTCATCAGACAAAGTTTAGATTCTTTAATCGAACTATCGAGGGCGATAGTAGCAGGAGGGCCGAACTGTAGCAGATGGAAGTTTTTACTCGGTTCATTATTAGACCCACAACCTTACATTTGCTGTCTAGATAAGTTTGCGCGTCATCATCAACAGTCGTCTCGCCCCTAGATGCTCAACCACCACCAGTGAAACGTAAAAAATGATGATTACATTGTTAACAGTCGAAGAGAGCGGACAATAAAATACTTTCGCTGTAGTCTCCACTAATCGGTCCATTTTATTCTGACCATACCGTAACTGCGTCTAAAACCACAATAAAAAATTCATTTCCACCACCCAACCGAAAAAAAACAAAACACATTTTAAAAAACACTAAATACACACACTTTTAAAAATGCCTTTTTTTTTTTTAATTTTTTTTAAACATTTACCCCCAAACTTTCCCCTTCCCCGCCCGCCCCTAGCAAAAAATTTTTTAGCTCCCCCCCCCCCCCCCCCAACAAACAAAAAAAAAAAACATACGACCATCGCGCCAAAACTTACTAACCAGGTGCCGGGACCCCCCGCCTGCCTCGTCACACACGCCGCCGGTTTCCCCCCCCGCGCCCAAAACGGACATAGATCTTTTCCCCCCCCAAAACTGTGATGAGAATGACGGCTGAGTTAGGAATGAACCAAATCAATGAAACTAGCTCAATAAACAAACATACACAACATTCGCTGTTCATCCTTTGATAAGACAACATCGGAAAATAAAACAAGGCTTGTGAATTTTTATCGCGTCGATTAAATTTGAATTTTTAATTATCATATAGTGTAAATATTGGTGTATATAAAATAGTGTTAAGATTTCTTTTATCATAAGTAAGTAAATATCTCCATTTATATATTGTTTAGGGTTAAGATTATTGCCAATTAGAGAAGAAAAGAAAACATTTGGAAACTTGGACGGTCAAAGGTGGGGCAAAATAAGCGTTTAAAATGGAAATTGACGACGAGGACGGTCGAAATGGTGACGATCCATTGAATGATGAATCGTTTACCGTTATAGCAGAGAAAAGAAAACTGCGTTCAAGTAATTCAAACAAAAACGATTTGGAAAATGGCGGCGACAATAAGCGAAATCGAAGCATGCTCACTACTAACACCAACACACACTCAAATCAAAAAGAATATGGCGTCTCACAAAATAGAACTAAATTACTTGACTCGACTCTCACAAACACACAACAGAAACAAATAGCAGGCACACCTCAAACCACTCTGAACACACTAACACCTACAGAAACACAAAACAAACTGACTGCTCGACAGAACAAAGATCAGACTGATGCGAGATACAGAGATGATTGGATCAAAAATACCGACTTCACTACATTTGTCATAGAAAAGGATAAGGAAACAAGTTCAGGTAAAAACAACGAACACAAACACAACCACGCCCACCCCATGGAGGTAGCAAAAATGTTGGTCAATATAAAAGTAAACAACTACAAAGACATGAAATCAATTGGTAGAGGTCGTTTTCAGTTAACTTTCAATAAACCCAGAGATGCGGAACCGCTAATAAACTCAAAACTACTGCGAGAAGAATTCAAATACCAAGTATACGTACCAGCTAGATTCAAGCAAACGATAGGAGTTGTTAGGGATGTCGCAAAATCATTAACTGAACAAGAGATCTTAAATAATATGAATAGTGGCAATATCAGGATTGAGAAAGTAGAACGAATAATGAAAAAGGATTCAGACTTGAAGTTAGTTCCCACATTTTCGATAAAAATTTATGCAAAAGGACAAAATCTACCAAAATCTGTAGAAATTTACGGAATTAATGTACATTGTGAACCATATGTATTTCCATTGAGGATTTGTTATAGGTGTTGGAGGTATGGACATGGACAGAAGTTCTGTAAGGCGAGTTCAGTGAAATGCTGTAAATGTGGACTTGAGCATGAAGAAAAAGAATGTAAAGCCATAAATTCAAAATGTATAAACTGCGGAGGAGCGCATAAAGCATCCGACCGAAACTGCTTTGAAAGAAATAGACAAGATAAAATAAGGGTAGAAATGGCAATGAACAAAACATCCTTTTTTGAGGCACAACAGAAATTTCCGAAGAAACAAAAAACAGTACAAAGTAGAATAGACTGTCACATGGACTTTCCAAACCTTCCAGCAAGTGATATGGACAACGGTTATACTTACCTTAATAATGACAATAATAGAAGTGCTTGGGTGTTATCCAACAGATTAAATAGGAACACAACTGAGAATAATAATCAAGAAGAACCAGTCAAAAATAAAATGAAGACTACCATGAAGAAAAATGTATTTCCACAACCGGAATATTATGGAGAAGAGCCTCATGTGTTCACTCCTAACCCGTACGCAACAACTGAAATAGAAAAACTGACACACCATATTAAACAAGAACTAATTGCAAAATTTAATCTTACTGGTATAATTAAAAAGATTCAGGCAATTCAAAACACAATTCTTAAGAGTACTGACAAAACAGATACAATTGAACAGGACCTTCTATTTATCAATATAAGTAATCAATTAGACTCAATAATAAATCCAGAAATATTCAGTGGAACTCGATCTACACATATTTCCAACACACAATCCGACAATGAATCAGTTTAGCAAAGAAAAGTTGAAAATAATACAGAATAATGTTACTAGTTTACGACCTTTAGACACTCGAGAACTTATAAAGGATTTTCTAGATAAAGAAACGATCGACATAGCCATACTGAGTGAAATATGGCTTAAAGCTGATGAACACTTTAACTTTAAAGGATACAAACTTTTGAAGGAAGTGCGAACCTCTGGTTATGGAGGAGTTGGGTTCCTTATAAAAAATAACATGCCTTTCAAAGAGCATAAACTACCATCACTTCACCCTATAGAAGCAATAGCAATCGAAACTTTAAATACTAATCCCAAATTATTCATACTATCAATATACATACCACCAATGCCTGTAAACAACAATGATATCAAAATGCCACTGAAAAAACTTTTAGATATAATAGAACAACACAATAAACCTACTATACTTGCAGGAGATTTTAATGCACATAATAAATTATGGAATCCATTTCATTCAAATTGCCCAAGAGGTGAATTACTAGACCACTTATTGGAAAATAGAGACCTGGTATTATTGAACGATGGATCATGCACATTAATTAAACCACCTGACACTACCCCATCAGCAATCGATCTCACTTTCGTATCACCTGAAATAGCATGCAAATCAGAATGGACAGTTTTAAATCAAGACTTCTCTAGTAATCACAAAATCATTAAAATAGAAATAGAAAATGCAACCCACAATAATAGAGCAATTGAAATCTTCAATAGAAACCAAGCAATAGACAAAATAAACAGCATTCAACCCCAAATGATTCACACTGCGGCTGATATACCACCAATTATAGCAGAACAGATAAATTCATCTAAATATCACTTAAGCTCAGGAAAAGCAAAAAAAATACCAAAACCTTGGTGGACTAAGGAAATTGGAAAGATATTGGAATCAAAAAACAATAAATTAAAAGAATTTTTTAAACACCAAACTTATGAAAAGTTTAAAGATTTTAAAAGAGAAAGAGCCATCTTAAAACGAAAAATAAGAAATGAAAAGCGAAAATGCTGGAAAGAACTAATAAACTCTATAAATTCGGACATGACACAGAAACAGTTATGGAACACAGTTAAAATGTTAGGAGGTGGGCATCCAGCTAAAAACAATCTTCTGCTGTTAAGTAATGAACAACTAGCAACACAATTTATGAACCAAAATTTCCCTGCAATATCGTCAGAAATATGTTACAGTCCTATCAGAACCCAGCAATCTATCAGAATAGATTTCAAAGAGGTTAGACAAATAATTCATTCGAAGAAAGATCACTCGACTCCAGGACCAGACCTCCTCTCGTTTTACATACTAAAACGAATTAATTTAAATTTACAAATAAGACTTACTGAACTCTTAGGTGAAGTTTTAAATTCAGGCAACATTCCAGAGGAGTGGAGAGATATTAAAATAGTACCGCTACTCAAGATGGGCAAAGATCCGAGTGACCCCAAATCCTACAGACCGCTAGCGATGATGAATGTATTACTAAAAATAATAAACTGTATTGTCAAAAAAGAATTGTCAATCTTCGTCACAGAAAACAACATCCTTCCTACCTCGTCCTTTGGTTTCAAGAAAAATACATCTGCAATCAATTGTGTCAACTATTTAATTTCAACTGTACAACAGTCAAAAAGAGAAGGGCTAGTCATGGTCACAACATTTCTCGATCTGTCAAAAGCATTTGACAATGTCAATGTAGATAAACTATTAGAAACTCTTCGAAACGAAAACATCCCGAGCCATATAATAAACTGGATATACCATTACCTGAGAAACAGGAAAACAATATTAAATTTATCTGATGGTAGAGAAATAGCACAAATAACAAACAGTGGGCTTCCACAAGGGTGTCCATTATCTCCCATTTTATTTAACCTTTACACGAAAGCGGTACACAAAATTATCCAGGAAGATGGGTCATTGATCCAATTCGCTGACGACTTCACGGTAGTAATTCAAGGATTTAGTGCGGCAGTGGCAGCTAATAAAATGAATAATTGCCTTACCAAGTTAACGCTAGAATTTAGAAAATTAGGTTTTGAATTAAACCCACAAAAATCAGTCTCCATGATCTTTACCAATAAATACCACCCAAACATTGATATACGAATAAATAACACAGCAGTACCAATAAATGAAAGCCATAAATTTTTAGGAATCCATATAGACCATAAATTATTATATAAGAGACACATTGAACAAGCAAGTATAAAAGCAAAACAAAAAATTAATATCCTTAAAATGATTTCGAAGAAACGTAGTGGAGCCCATCCTGCACAAATGCTCAGGATAACCAAAGCAATCGTAAGACCTCATTTAGATTACGGAATCACGATTACAGCAGCTGCTGCCAAGACTAATTTCGCGAAGCTTGAAACAGTTTTTCTACAAGCATTAAAAATTTCCATGAGATTACTAACCTCGACTCCAAATCACGTGGTTTTATACGAAACAGGGGAACTGCCTTTGAGACTGAGAGCAGAAATATTAGCATGTAAGGAAATAGCAAAAACATTGTACTTTGGAAGCAGCCCAATAACAAATAACCTAACTGAAATAATGCAACTAAACTATTTACCCAGGCACACATCATTTTTAGAAAAAATTGCATCTATAAATAATTTTCATTATTTCCAACTAGCCGGTAACATAAAATTAAATTATGAATCCAAACTAAAAACTAAACTTATAGTTCATGATACAATAAACAACCTTAAGAAATCTAATCTCTCTACATCAACTCAAAAGCAAATAGTTATAGACCTAATCAAAACAAAGTATGAAAACACTTACCAATTGTACACAGATGGCTCTATAATTAACTCCATTCCAGGTTTTGGCTTTTATGACTCCAAAGAAAAGATATCATTTAGCCATAGATTAAAGTCAGGTTTTACAATTATGAATGCTGAAATAGTTGCAATAATTAAAGCAATAGAATATGCAGAAACTAAAACCATACGAAAACTAACAATCTTTACAGACTCCAAAAGTGCTTGCACTTTAATGAATAATCCCGAACAAACAGACAATTATTCAATTAAGCAATTAATAAATACAGTAGACGAATCACCCATAGAAGCAGTTAATATCCAATGGATACCAGGACACATAAATTTGGTTGGCAATGATAGAGCAGATAGGGCTGCTAAGTTAGGAACAACTAGAGATATTGTAGAACATTTTAATTTCACCTTGGCAAGTCATCCAGCAAAATATTCTTAGGGATGAAACTATAATGATTTGGCAAGAACAATACTCACTCATTTCGGCTGTTAAAGGTAAATTTCATTTCAAACATGCTTATCAAATCTCGGACAAACCATGGTTCTATGATATGCAAATAGAAACTCTAGACACAATTATGTTATCTCGCATCAGATCTGGCCACATGACAACAAAAGACAGACTAGCAATGTGGAAATTAATCCCTAACGACCGTTGTGATCTATGCGCAATTATGGAAAACTTGGAACACTTGTTGTACGACTGTCCAAAATATAACTCTGTACGGTCCGGGTTTCCAGATTTATTGAATAAAACTCCCATTGAATTAATTCTGTCAAAGAAAAACGTAGCAGATTATAAGGCAATAACTAATTACCTGAAAACAATAGAAAAAAATGTTTGAGATAAGAAATTAGATATTATTTAAACAAATATACTAAGTGTAACACACTAGTCAACACACATATAACACTACTTTGAAATCTTCTCGCGATTGAAAGATATACAATCAATATCACTGTTTTCGCGACCGATTAAATTGATGGTTTTGGCAACACATTCACAAGACTTGGCTTTATGGATCGGTAGGTCTGAGCCAGATGACAGCTAGAAAAAAAAAAAAAAAAAAAAAAAAAAACCTTCGGGCGCGGCTCCCCGCCCCCCAAACAAAAATTTAAAACACCCCAAACAACACACACACCCATTTTCCCCCCCCCCCTTTTTTTTTTTCTTTTCCCCATCCAAATATAATCTGTATTTCGTGATATAGAGTATCTTGATATCATTTGTCGTACAAATTATTTCCAGTGAAAATTGGCCCGTTTGGATGAATGTGGATATCAAGACAGGCTATGTCAAGTAATATAGGTTGTCGTGTGAACGGGTTATTATGAAAGGTGTTCTATTCAAGGCATCTTTCTTTCATTCCACTTCAGGGTAAAACTGTCTTGATATCTGTTTTTTAATTTGTTTGAACATCTTTTCTCCTTTATTACACTTTTATGATCAAAGATAGTTTTGTTATTATTTCTTGTATTGTTTCTTTTCATTCGTCCAGTACAGAGAAGTAACCATTTTCCCCTGCTTTCCGTGTGGTTATAATTTAAAATGATTTCAGTTCCTAAATTTCTAATTAGAGTTTACTTCTATTCTCAGCAGGGTTCTGATATTATTATTTTTACAATCGTTATCTTCACTACACTATCGTGATTTGCGTTAAATTAACTACGGGCATTTTACCTTAACGTCGGGGATGGGGAGGGTTTATGGAATATACAACTTCAAAATGGGATCCTTTTCATCGCAACTATTATTTTCAACCCTGGGACTCCGGTTTTGTGGATGGATGGGGAAACGGGGGTTTGGGGAACATTTGCACTACAGTCTAAAAATTTAAATAGCATTAGAACCGGATTCAATCTGACAGTAAACGTAATAGTACAAACTAAATAAACAAAATTGAAAAAAAAACATCGATCAGCAGAGCAGTGTTGCCAGGTTGTTGTTGCAAAGCCGAAAACGAAGCACAACAGATTCAGTCACCCACTCCAGCGTTCCCCAAATTCGTTTTTCTTTCCCTCCGTAGATCATAATAGTAGTCAACAACGAATCAAAATTGTGAACAGTGTGAATGTGGTGCGGGGAATCGCCGGAATGGGTCCTCTCGCCGGAAATATCATCAGTATACTTAAATTGGGTCCGACTGCTCTCCAGATTCAACTGATGCTGATACAAGCGTACTAACAGACTCCATTCACATTTGGATTTACACATTGGCTTAGCTCCTATCGTTCCCTGTACCACCTGCCTCGGGGTTTCCGCAGCTTTCGCGGGGAGTACTTGACCGGGCCCGGCGTCGGTGGACGGTCCTTGATGGACTTCCTATCCAGCTGCGTGGGGGTATCACATGCCAGTACCGTCGAATCGTCGCACTCCAGCGACGAACTGGCCGAGTTCAACTCATCCGAACAGCTGGGCGACGGAGAATCGATCGAAGCCTCGGAATTGATTCCGTTGAGTTTGTGCTTGTTTTTCTTCTTCCGTTTCTTTTTCAGCGGCTTGCCGGAGGAATTGACGAGGGCGCTGGTGAATATCGATCGTTTGTACGTTTTGACGGGAGTCCTTGAGGATGACCGCGTCCGCATGGTACTCGGGCAGTTGAGCTTTTCGAGGCAAACGACCGGATGGAGCGCGTCGGATTTCCGTTTGCTGGGAGGCCGGGACCGTCCGTAGCTTAGATGGCGGGTGGTATTCTGACGGGCTCGGGAGGCTGGTCGAGACAGTCGCGTTGGTTGCGGTTCCGGTGGTGGTTCGTCTTGTGCTTCCGTCGTGGCCGGTTGCGGCGTTGCACTGCTGTTCCGCTGAGATCCGGGGGGAATGGCCAGGGGGTCTTCGTTACACTGCATGTTGATCAGAGTGGACGACGTCGTATCACAGTCATCGCTCACGAAGATGCTACGGGAGCTAATCGAGTCGCATTCTTTGTCGTCTTCTTCTGCCGTCACAGCAGGGGCGGGACTTGAAACGTTGTTGTTTGTGGTCGTCGTCGATTTGTTGCCTTTTCCGGTGGGGGCGGCGTGATTTGGTACGGGGAGAACTTCGGTGCTGGAATTGGGGACGATGTTCGTTGAACTCGATGACGATGAGGGAAGGACGTTGTAATCGACCCGGGTCATCGTCGTTGTTGTCTTGGTCACGTACTTGCTACTTGGTAAGACTCGACTACCCAGACGACTAACGGATCGAGTGACAGTTTCTTCTACCTTGCTAGGGAGGGGAGTTTTTCTACATTCTTCCTTCTTCGGAATGTCAACTTCTTCTTGCTCCTCAACTTCATCCTCCGTCAGAAGTGTATCCACCTTTCCGTTGGGTTCTTCGTCGTCCAACATGGTCATCGTGTCTTCGAACTCATCCTCATCGTCTTCCTCTTCTAGTTCATCGTTTTCCTGCTTCACCATCACAGTATCCCCGGTTAGAGCACTGATCTGCGACTCCTCCGTCGACGACTTCCTCGATCCTTCCCCATCCATAACAATTCCACTTTCACCGTTTTCCTTCTTCACGTCACTCTCACCCTCGCCATCCTTCTTCACCTTCATCTGCTGCTGCTGTTGTTGTTTCCTAGTCACAATTCGCTTCTTCACATTGGGCCATCCCGTTCGGTTGATTCTCTTTCGGAATAGTCCCAAGCTGCCGCCTATTCCTCCTCCGCCATCGAACGATTTGATCGAAATGGCACTCAGCGGCCGCGGTTTCCGATCGTACTGCACAATCTTCCGCACGATGCTCTCATGTCGGCTGACCTGCTTCAAAGTGAGCGGCGGTTCCTTATCACAGGTTCGTACAATATCCACCAGGTTCTGCTTCAGCGGTTGCTTCAATCCTATTGCTACAGTCTTCTTCCGCAGTCCAAACAACGGCTCGTCTTCCTCGCTACCCACGCTACTCAGAAAGTCGTCCAGCTCTTGGCACATGGCTTTGTAGTTCACGAATGTATCCACCATCACCGGAGGATCGAACTTGATCTTCTTGGCACCGTGATCGGGTTCCTTCTCCGTGACGGGATCACTTCCGCACGAGGACCGTATCTCATCGCCCAGCGCCGAATCCGCTTCCTGATTGCTGTTGTGGTGCGCTTGTATGGCTGCCTTCTTCGGGCTGTAAGCGGACGGCGTCGGACTTGGCGGTGGCAGGTTGGTGGTGACGATTGGCACGCTGGAACATCCACTGATGGTCCGCCGTCGATTATGCTGCTGCTGCTGGTGGAGCAGGCTGAGAATGGCCAGGGTGGAGGCATGCTCCCGGGGACTCTTCCTCGGCCGGTCCGAATCGACGAGGAGTTTCCGCTTCTTCAGCGGAAGAGCCAACGGCTGCTTATCGTCGAAGCCCGCCGCCATGTCGGCCGAGTTGGTGGTAGTTGTGGTCGCATTGAGACCACCACAAGTGCTGCTAGTACTACTGCCGCTGCAACTGCTGGCGGAACTGACGGGGACGGCCGTTTCGGGCGTTTTCGACTTTAACCGGTAGTTGAGGATGCAGCAGTTTTGCTTCAACGGAGGCAGCGGCCCCATCTCGTATGGCAGTTTCCGGTATGCTGTGGAGGAGAAGAGAATGGGGTTAATAAATGGGGTCATCATTCATTGTGGCCCTGACCGACCCAAACTTACCGGTATTTCCAAAGTACTGGTACATGATCTCCGCGCAGTCGTCCTGCCTCTGGAACGTCTCGTACCACGGTTCCAGCGACGGGACCCGTTCGAACGCGAACCGATACGGTTCAATTTCCTTACAGTTTTTCCTAAAATTACTCCATCGGAACACCCCCATCCCATCCTCCTTCCCCTTGACGTAGTTGATGATGTTTTTGCCGCAGTTCGACAGCTGCTCCTGGTGTTGGTAGGGCGAACTGGGCGATGACCTCGTCGCCAACAGAAGGTCGTGTTCGTGCTGTTTCTGACTGCTGCTGGTCATCGTAGCCGGGGCCGGCGTTTTGGCTCGGCACCGCTTGCCACGGGCCTTCGACGGCGATGGTTGCTTACCGGCGTCGTCTGCCTTGTGGGTATCATCTTCTACTTCTGCGGGGTTTGGCTGGATGGGGGCTTCCGGAAATCGCAGCCTGGATCCCGGGTCAGGAAACTTGTAGTACTCGGCATTGTCCTGGAGAAGGGCTGCCGGTCCACGAGCCCCTCGCCGCATTCGCGGAGTTCCATCCTGATCGGAATCCTTGGCTGCCTTTTTGCTGGGCGATTCGGGCTGAAGAAGCTTCATCGACGTCGTTCGCTTCCTGCCCGAAGGAGTGCAAGCCTGTTTTCGCATACTCAATGAATTCCGGTGGTCCGGTTCACTGCTCGGAATTTCCTGGCTCAACTCTCCCGGTTCCATCTCGGACGTCGTGTGACGATCTTCATCCGTCTGTTCGTCGGAACTGTCGTCCTTTTTCGGAAACATGAAATTTTCCGCTTCGTCGTTCAGTAAACTCAGTTCCGATTGTCGAACTCGGCGAATTTTCACGATCAGTCCATTTTTGTTGGATTTGCTATGGTTGCCACCTTCCTTGGAATCCTTCGTTGGAGAAGTTGTCTTCTTGGTTTTGGGCTTGGGATCTTCAATGACCTTGTAGAGCAGGGGAGATTTGACTGGTGGTCGAGCTTGGGGTGAAGGTGCCCGCCATTGAATACCCCTGATTTTAACGTCCAGCGGACGCTTAGGAGATCCGGGTTTCTTCTTCTTGGATTCGTTTTCACTTGCTTCCTTGGCAGTCTTTTCCAGAATGCTCTGCATAATCTCCTCCTGGGAGGCGATTTCGTCTTCCCGCGGTTCGGAATAGTTGACCCGTTTGGCCGATTCCCGCCGAACCCTTGGCTTTCGCATCGGTCCGAGCGTTTCGTCCAGCAGACTGGTGAAATCTTCATTCAAATTCGCCCGCTTCGGATTCTGCCGCAAGCCCAAACTGATCCGCTTGGTATTCTTCGGATCCAGCCCTTCGCATTCGAGCATTTCCACCGGATGATGCACTACCGTCGGTTTGAGGCTGGACCCCTTCAGTCCCATTCTATCCGCTGCGCCGCGTTTCGATTGACGATCTTTCTCTTTTTCCTTTTCGCTCGGGCCGTTGCTGATGGGTTCGTTGCCAAGAACTTTCATCTCATCAGCCGGTGGCTCTGGAACTATCACCGTTGTCGAAACGCTGTTCAGGTTCAGTATCGTCTGCTGCTGGAGCTGGCGGGCCGCTTTCACCTTCTGATGATTGTGATGGTTTAGTGTGTTGTGAGGATGATGGTGGATCGCTGATCGTCGTCCAAACATTTGCGCTTCGGCCGCGTCCGTTTGTGGTTTGGGTGGTTCCGGCGGAAGGCTATCGTCACTTCCGGCTGGTGGCCGCTGGTCGTCCTCCTCTGGTGGCTCTACTGGTGCTGGTGCTGGTGCTAACGATGTCGGTGCTGGTGCCGATAGTGCTGCTGCTCTACGTGCTTGCTTGCGACCTGCGTAGGTGCGTTTGGCAGGAGGAGACCGCGCTGAGGATCCGTGTGAGTCGGGATCGTCGCTGGCGCGGGTGATGCGGTTTTTGTCTGCGAAGAGGGGGAAGAGAAATAGAAGAGAACAGGTGATTAGTTAGAAAATGTCAGCTGGGTGGGTAAACGGTACGATCATGGCTCACGGGAGTAAACAGGGGGTTTTGATTGAAGATCGACTTCAGGATATTTCTTGAGCTGAAACTCAGACCAGACTCAGTTACGAAAAATTCTTGGGTATTTTGTGCAGTAGTGCAGTAGTTCCTACTATTTTGGCTGACTACGTCAGTTTTCAAAACTACTGTGGCAATCCACAATAACTTCCGTATTAACTACTGCATTTTCGAAAAAAAACTACAATAAATTTTGACAGGTCATTTTTTTTACAATATTTAAATACACAAAACGAAATTATTTTGCAAAATAAGTAGGTGAGTTGTTAAATTAAAGACCCTAGAATTGGTTGATTCTACCATGGTTTTTCTTACTGCGTAGAAGCAATTCATAGACAAATTTTTAATCTTCAAACTACGCCGTATCCTGTAAGTATTAACGTAATTTTCGCTTGCATAACCTCAGATTTACTTCTTGTGCATAATGTAGCACTGAGAGTAGCCCAAGCATCCATCTTTCTAAGCGAAAACGGATTCAAACTTCTATCAGAACATGCTTCTAACCCGTAAAATTGACATTTTGTCGTTGCCTGAATAATTCTCATGTTTGGATGATATTTGTGTTTCGTTTGTATGCGAGTCCATCTCCTTGCAGAGGGAGGAGGGTCCTAAAACCACAAAAGAAAAAAATCTGCCTCCAAAAAACCCACTAGCTACATTTGGGTTGATTTACTTGATTAGTTCTCGAGTTGTGCAGAAATTTATATTCCATTGGTATGGTACCTACCCCCCCCCCCCCTTTAAGAAAGGAGAGTGGGTCTCTAACCATCATAAGAATTTTCTCCGGCCCTAAAAACGTCTGCATACAAATTTTTACGCTGATCCGTTCAATATCTGTTTCATTTGTAAGATACCACCCCCTTTCAGAGGAGGGAGGGGTCTCAATCCACCATAGAAAAAAATCCGGCCTCCAAAAACTCCACATGCCATATTTGGTTCCATTTGCTTGATTAGATGTCGAGCTATGCAGAAATTTGTTCTTCATTAGTATGAGAGCCCCCGCCGTCTTACAGAGGGGGAGGGTCTTCTCAAACCATCATAAGAACCTTCTTCGGCCCCAAAAACCCCTGCATGCAAATTTTCACGCCGACCGGTTCAATATCTGTTTCGTTTGTATGAGAGCCCACTCCCTTCCAGAGGAGGGCAGGGTCTTGAACTATCATAGAAAAAATCCAGCCTCCAAAATTCCTCACATGCCAAATTTGGTTCCATTTGCTTGATTTATGGATTTATGGAATCCCCCTTCCAGAAAGGAGGGGTATCGAACCATCATAAAAACCATCCCCTGCCCAAAAATCTCTGCATACAAAAATTAACGCCGATCGGTTCAATTTCTGTTTCATTTGTACAAAAGCACACCCCCTTCCAGAGGAGGGAAGGGTCTCGATCCACCATAGAAACAAAATGTGCCTCCAAAAAACTCCACATGTCATATTTGGTTCCATTTGCTTGATTAGTTCTTCAGTTATGCAGAAATTTGTGTTTCATTTGTATGGGAGCCCCCCACCCCCCTTCCAGTCGGGAGAGGAGTCTCGAACCATCATAAGAACCTTTCCCGGCCCCAAAAACCCTGCATACAAATTTTCATAAGAGTAGGGATAATTCTCATGTTTGGTTTAAATTTGTGTTTCATTTGTATGAGACCCCCTCCCTCCTACCAGAGAGAGAATGGATCTCGAACCACCGAAGAAACATTTCTCGCTTCCAAAATCCCCACATGCCAACTTTGGATTCATTTGCTTTATTAGCTCTCAAGTTATGCTGACATTTTAGTTTCATTTGTATGAGAGCCCCCCCCCCCTTCTTGAGGAGGGAGGGGTCTGTAACTATCTTAAGAACTTTCTCCGGTCCCAAAAACCCCTCCATACACAATTTCATGCCGCTCGGTTCAGTAGTTTTCGATTCCAGGAGGTTCAGACAGACAGACAGAAATGCATTTATATATATACTAGCTGAACCCGGTGCATGCGCTGCTACGCTTGCAACTAAATGAAGGAAAATTTAATATAACTGGCACGTTTATGGTTTTTTTTTTTCGAAATGAGTTTTTTTTTCTTGAAAAAGCAGGGGTTCAAACTTCTATCAGGACATGCTTCTTAACCGAGAAATACACGTTTTGTGTTTAAGTAACCTGGATAGTTCTCATTTTTGGTAGAAATTTGTGTTTCATTTGTATGGGAGACCTCCCTTCCAGAGGGGGGTGGTTTCTCAAACCACCATACAATCATTGCCTTCAAAACCCCCGCCATGCCAAATTTGCTTCCATTTGCTTGATTAGTTCTCGTGTTATGAAGAAATTTGTGTCTCATTTGTATGAGAGCGCCACTTCCTGAGAGAGTAGGGGTCTCAAACAATCATAACAACCTTCCCCAGCCCCAAAAACCCCTTCATATAAATTTTCACGTTGGTCGGTTCAGAACTTTCCGAGTCTATAAGGGTCTGACAGACAGAAGGACAGACAGAAATTCATTTTTATGTATATAGAAATCTAGCCTCCAAAAACCCCCATATGCTAAAATTGGTTTCACTTACTTGATTAGTTCTCGAGTTATGCAGAAATTTGCTTTTTATTTGTATGGGAGCCCCCCCCCCCCCTCAAAATGGGGAGGGGTATTGAACTGCCATAGAAACATTTCTTGCCTCCAAAAACCTCAACATGCCAAATTTGGTTTTATTTGCTTCATTTGTTCTCGAGTTATGCACAAATTTGTGTTTCATTTGTATGAGAGCCCCCCTCTTACAGAGGGCGGAGGGGTCTCGAGTTACCTTAGAAACATTTCTAGCCTTCAAAAACCTCCACTTGCCAAATTTGGTTCCATTTACATGATAAGTTCTCGAGTTATGCAGAAACTTGTGTTTTATTTGTATGGGAGTCCCGCCCCCCTACCAGAGAGAGAGGAGGGGTCTAGAACTACCGTAGAAACATTTATTGCCTTTAAAATCCCCGCATGCCAAATTTGGTTGCATTTGCTGTATTAGATCTAGAGTTATGAAGAAATTTCAGTATCATTTGTATGACAGTACCCCTTCTAGGTGAGGGGAGGGGTCTCAAACCACCATAGAAACATTTTTCGCCTCCAGAAAACTCCACATGCCAAATTTGGCTCCATTTGCTTGATTAGTTCTTGAGATAAGCAGAAACTTCTGTTTCATTTGTATGGGAGCATCCCTTTCTAGAGAGGGGAGGGGTCTCAAACTACCATAGAAACATTTTTTGTCTCCAAAAACTTCCGCATGCTAACTTTGGATTCCTTTGCTTGATCAGTTCTCGAGTTATGCAGAAATTTGTGCTTCATTTGTATGGGAGCCCCCCTTTCCAGAGAAGGGAGGGGTCTCAAACCATCATAAAAACCTTCCCCGGCCCCAAAAACTTCTGCATACAAAATTTCACGCAGATCGGTTCAGTAGTTTTCGATTCCAGGAGGTTCAGACAGACAGACAGAAATGCATTTAAATAAAGGGTGATACGGTCAAAATTTGGTCAAGGGAAAACGCGTGTAAATCGGTGAAATCGTTTATTTAAAAAATCAAATTAAATTTCTTTTTCAAGTTCAATTAGTATAAAATTCAGGAAAATTTCCAAATCCGAATTGCCGGGCCTTACGCTTGACCCCTGCCATCAGATTTTGTACAGCCACTTTGTCCACCTTCTTCGCCGCAGAAAGCTAGTTTGCCTTGAACTGCTGCTCGTCCTTAGCAGTTTTTTTGGTCTTCTTTAGGTTCCGCTTGACAATAGCCCAGTATTTCTCAATTGGGCGGAGCTCTGGCGTGTTGGGAGGGTTCTTGTCCTTGGGAACCACCTGCACGTTGTTGGCGGCGTACCACTCCATGGCCTTTTTACCGTAATGGCAAGATGCCAAATCCGGCCAAAACAGTACGGAACAACCGTGTTTCTTCAGGAAAGGAAGCAGACGTTTATTCAAACACTCTTTCACGTAAATTTCTTGGTTGACAGTCCCGGAAGCTATGAAAATGCTGCTTTTCAAGCCACAGGTACAGATGGCTTGCCAAACCAGATATTTCTTTGCGAACTTTGACAGTTTCGTGTGCTTGAAAATATCTGCTACCTTTCCCCTTCCTTTTGCCGTATAAAACTCCTGTCCCGGAAGCTGCTTGTAGTCGGCTTTGACGTAGGTTTCGTCGTCCATTACCACGCAGTCAAACTTCGTCAGCATCGTCGTGTACAGCCTCCGGGATCGCGCTTTGGCCGTCGTATTTTGTTTATCATCGCGATTTGGAGTCACTACCTTCTTGTAAGTCGATAGTCCGGCTCGTTTTTTGGCTCGATGCACGGTTGTAGACGATACACCCAGCTTATTTGCGGCATCTCGGAGAGATAGGTTAGGGTTTCGCTTGAAACTACCGGCAACTCTCTTTGTCGTCTCAGCGGCTTCCGGTTTTCGATTTCCCCCCGATCCAGACTTCCTGGCTGTCGACAAACGTTCCCCAAACACTTTAATTACATTTGTAACGGTTGATTTGGCAACTTTTAGCGATTTTGCCAACTTTGCGTGCGAGTAGCTCGGATTTTCGCGATGCGCGAGCAAAATTTTGATACGCTGCTCTTCTTGCTTGGACGGCATTTTGACAACTGAAGAGTGAATTCCAAAATCAAAATAGGAGCAACATTCTACACACACACACCTTCAAAATGAGGGGTGTTCAGGTTTTTTAAATGCAAAATTGAAAGAAATACGTCAAGTTGATATTGACCAAATTTTGACCGTATCGCCCTTTATATAGGTTTTATATTTTGAAATATTCATTTAAAACTTGCAAAGGAAATGGAAGAGAGAAGAAAGGAAAGGTGAAATCAATGGAAAAACAAGAAAGATAGAGAAAAATAAAATAAAAGGGAAAAGAAGAAACAGATGAATAGAAGTAATAAAAATAGGAAGAAGTAGATGGAAACATGAATTTAAGAAAATATAAAGTAAAGAGAAAGGAAAGAAAAGGTAGAAGTACAGGAAAAAAAAACGAAAAGGCAAAACGAAACAGATAATTGAAACTGGGAAAAGGGAAACACAATGATAATAACAGGAGAACCGAATCAATAGAAAAGGTTGAAATATGTCCAGAGTGAAAAGAATGGAATCGAAGGAAATAAATAAATAAAAGGGAATGAAGAAGAAGGAGGAAATGGACAACTAAATTAATAAGATTTGATTAATACTACTTTTAAACAGTTTAAAAATTTCAAATGCATGTTTTTCAAACATACAACATTTTTATTTTTATTTTTCCTCAAATGCTTTATTTTGAGATGTTTTGTTACATTGTGCCCTTTATTTGTTTCAAATATTAAATTCCTCATTTGTTTTTAACTTTCCAATTCTTCAATTTTTAAGATTTCAGTGATTTTTCTGAATTTAATTTTTAACTTTTTAATTGACTTGGATTACTTATTTAACGTTCGAATTTCTAGTTCCAGAAATCAAAATAAATTCAGTTCATACTTTAGCATAGAACATTATTCAATGTTTGAATTGATATTTTTTTTTCTGCGCTTTTAATGTTTATGTATTAATTGTAAACTTGATATTTAGTTTGAAAATGATGCGCTTCAATGATTCATGCATCAATTGATTAAGTAAATTGACATCGAAGCAGCCTCAAGCAATTCAAGCAATCGTTAAAATTCCATCACAGCAAGCTTGGCTTGTTTGACAAGTATCAATCTCCTCATTCCGAAACGAAACTTCTAATAAAGCACACGTTAGTATATCATGCTCTGGACTTATTAATAGAAAGTTATGGGAAGCGAGAGAAGCTGTGTGTCTCATCCCACAATTCAACGGTGGTGCAGGATTCCAGCACTGGAGTTTCCGTGTGAAGATGTTCTAGGACTCCGTCGGCGTTCTGAATACGCTAACTGAAGACGCACCGGAAGCTGCTGCTGAGAAGGCGAAGTTTTTTGAATCCGATCGGAAGGCCAAGTCATACATTGTCAGCTTTCTTGCTAACTGTGATATTAGTCTTATCAGTAATCGCATACATTGAGTCACCCCTCGGAGAGAACGTTTCCTGCTGTCATTTGTATGAGCCAATCGTGTTCAAGTCAACCACAAAAACACTATATACAATAATTGTACGAATGCATTCACTACATTGGCGACGAGGATTTAAATTAATAGTTCGATCTTCGGAAAGATGGCACAGGGATCGGTGCTTCGACGGTGAGACGGAGGAGTGGGAGCTGTACAATGAGCAGCTCGAGCAGTTTTTTTTACGGCGAATCAGATTGCGGCAGCCATGAAGAAAGCGGTGCTCATCAATCACTATGAAGCGAAGACATACAAACTACTACGGGATCTATGTACACCGGTTACCAGCTGCGAAAACGTACGAGCAGTTGTGTGAACTGCTATCGAAACATTTACGCCACCGGTGGTAGTGCACAAAGAACGTCGAAATGTTATGCAAGCCAGAAGACGTGACAATCTTCCGGAGAATTTAAACGCTTGGGCAGCACGCGTAAAAAACTTGGCATCGAATTGCAAATTCGGGGACCACTTGTGGCACGATCTACTAAACAAGTTTGTTGGTGGTCTCGAAGGGAAGGCATACGACAGAATTTGTGAGGAAGATGAAAGTTTAACCTGTGCGATTCCGTGGCGATTCTGAAAAAGAACGATGAAGTCATTGCTACTGCGAATTTGAGAGGTAACTTGTACGAGATTGAGGTCGACATTGCACTGCCTTCTGCAAATCTGTGTCAAACTGAAGCTACTAGTTTGTGGCACCGGAGGCTCGGGCATCTCAGTCAACAAGGAATGAAAGCGATCGTAAGTAACAACCTTGTTGATGGCGCTGACTTCAGGGCAGACAAGTTGGCGTTCTGCGACGCGTGCGTACAAGGGAAACTTTACCGTGAACCGTTTAACGGAACCCGTCCAATGACCCCAAGACCACTGGAAAGAATCCATTCCGACGTATGTGGGCCGATCGAACCAGCTGCGTGAGATGGATCAAAGTATTTCGTTTCCTTCATAGATGATCACACCCACTTCGCTATGCTGTTCCTGATGAAGAGAAAGTCGGAGGTGTTCGCTCGATTCCGCGAGTACGAGGCGATGGTGACGGCGAAGTTCAATATGAAGATATTCAAGATATCCAAGCAGTTTCATTCGCAGAAAGGGATCCAGGTCGAACCGACTGTTGCATATACGCCTCAACAAAACGGCGCCGTGGAAAGGTTCAACCGAACCATAGTTGAGAAGGTCCGCACTATGCTGATCGATTCGCATGTTCGCAAGACGATGGGGTCGGAAGCCGTCCTTCCAGCCGTTTATCTGGTAAACAGAAGTCCTACCGCCGTCCTGTCGAGAAACCTAACCCCGGCTGAGTGTTGGTACAACGAGAGACCAAGTCTGGAAAAACTCCGTGTTTTTGGTTGCAAGGCGTTAGCATGGATCTCTGGCCAGCACAGAAAGAAGTTGGTTGCTAATAGTATCGAAGTCGTCATGCTTGGATATGCTCCCAACGGTTATCGTTTGTGGGACCGGAAGTCCAGACGAATCATAATTGCTCGAAATGTGAAGTTTCCATCCACGAGGTGTGCAAACGTCAATGCTAATGCTAATGCTAATGCTAAAATTGCTACAAATTCTCTATACATCATATAACAGATTTCTGCTGACGAAAAAGTTACACACAAAGGAAGGTAGAAATGAATGAGTGAATGAAAGCATCCCTGGTGCAAGGAGGTAAAAATATGGAAGAAAAAACCGAAATGGAAAATGGAAAAAGAAGGGGGAAAGGTAAATAAAAGAATAGGAAACGAGAAAATGTATATGAAAAAAACGTAACATAAAGAATAAAGAAAGCAAAACATATACAAATGCGGAAAGATTTGGCTAGTAATGAAATCAAACGGAAAGGTAAAGAGAAAGAAAAGGGAAAGAAAAGGAAACGCAAAGTAGAGGTAAAACGAAAGAAAATGGGAAGATAAAGAAAAGGAAATAATAAAAAAAGAGCAAAATATGGTTTAGGAAGACAAATGAAGCGAAAAAGAAGGGAATGATAGAGTATAAAAAAAGAAAAGAAGAGGCAGGGAGAAAAGAAGGAAAATGAAAAAAAAAAAGTAAAGAAAAGCGAAAATAAAATGATAAAAAAAGGAAAATGGCACAGCACAATAGGATAAAGAAAGAAAAATGAAAAAATAAATAAAAGAAAGCAAACTAGAGGAGAGTGGTAAAACCGGAGTATATTCACTGGACCCAATCCATATATGAAATGAAGAAAAATCTTAATTAAATCGACAATGTTATATATCATTCGGAAGGAAATACAAAGAATGTTCAAATGAACCTCGTTATACAGTTATACAGGTCAATCCGAAATAATTTGATAATAAAGTCTAGCACATTTTCGATGACAGTTTAATACAGTTCAAGTGAAGTTTACGATCAAATCTACAAGATATTTAAAGAAGCCCTAGAAATAGGGGCCAATTATAAAAGTCGAGTCGACCGTCACTTTGCTCGACAGGTTTATTTTACTATTACAGTTGTCGAGATCGACGAAGTCGACTCAGTAGACCGTTCGAAAACGGGTGATGGATCCGTCGCATTCCGCCGAGTAAGTTTGCTTTGATACGCTTTTTTTCGTCTGGAAGTATTAACTGACTGAGCAAGGAAAGAAATACCCTAAACTATTTTCTTAAATATTTTGAGGTGAATGAACAGAAAAAAATTTCTTTCTTGTAAAAATTGTCCACTCTTCATAAAAAAAAAACAAATAGTTGAACTGATGAAAATGAATCGCCAGAGGCTTTAGTGAAGTTTGAGCCATCAAAACAAACGTAAAGCAGAAGTGGGAGGAAATTGGCCAAGAGCTCGATTCATTAAGACCAACAATACGGTTTGGGTACACACTTAGAAATTTTGAATTTTACACGAGACGTAATTCATGTTTGTAAAAATTCGGGGAACGTAAAGAAAGATTTCGTGTAAAATTATGTCTCCTGAAAATGACAACTACGCAATTCGACAAAAGATGTGTTTGATTGAATTTCCTTTCGCATCTCTTTCAACTCATGCTTATGTCACAAAGGACATGTGCCAGTCTCAGGAGACAGAAATTTACATGAAATTTTGGTAGTGTGCAAAAAGTAAGTGTTTATTTTTCGTTTGAATACTATTAAACTTGTGAACCTCATGCGAGTCGTCTCACTACACACGAAGCGCAGAACAAATCTGATTCTTCACAAAGAAGTTTGTTATAATTTGTTATGATTGTTTTTACAGGTCTGGATCGACAAAAATGGTGGATGCAATACTTGAACAAAATGAAATCTTGAGAGCCGATGCAAGACAGAGAACAATGGACAACCTAGAAAACAGGAAGTGAAAAACTTAAACTTGAGCTTAAATAGAAAGGAATTGAATTTAAAAAAAAAAAGAGAGTTATATTTCAAGGAGATAAGCAAGACCGGTTCCTGTGGAAATCCAGCATCTCTTGAAAGTGTTTATTACATAATAAACTTGAAATAATTCATAACATAATTATCGGATACATGAACTACGAATTTCACGCACGTTATAAGGACACAAAGACAAAGTCAAAGACAGTTGCAATTTCTATGCAGATTTTGAATAGTTTATTAATTTGATGGAAGTTATAAAAGGCAAACTTATGAACGTATCAGCTGTTCTAGAATTTTTTTTCACAATTTTTCGAAAAGTATTGAGATCTTTTCGGAAGTTGTGTGCATGTTTTTCAAACAATGCAAACTTAAATGAGCATGTCGAAAGTTATATAAACTTTCCAATAGATTCACTTAGGATTTTACGGAAGTTCTACGAAAATGCAGACAGTTCAGCACAACATTAGTTAGTACCTCGCTTACATACAAATAATGCTTTGGACTTATGAGAAGAATCTGAGAAAACTTTTAATACATTTTGTTAGAATGTCAAATTTTCAACAAAATTTTAGTATGTTGATAAAGCTACCGAGAATTTCTGTAAGTTTGTTGAAAATCATGGGAATTCGCTAGAAAATTTAGGGAATTCCCTAGAGATTCAGAAAGGAAAATTCTGGAGGGATTCTTTCAAGTACTGAAGGAGATTTTCCAATAACTCCTACCAAAAAACAATTCTCTGAAGGTCAGGAAGGGATGTCTCTTAAATATAGGAGGCACTTCTTAGTAGTTCAAGCAAGAATATTTCAGAAATTCAAGAACAAACATCCATGAAGTTCAATGTCATGCATTCCAGAAGTTCAGGAATCAGTTTCCTCGAAGTTTAGGAATGAAACTAATCTAGTGAATTTCGTTCAGAAGAGAACTCCCCAAAGTTTTGGAAAGATTTTCCTCGACGACCAAGATAGGAATTAACCCTTCTCAGACAATAAATTTCCCTTCTCAGACTTCTCATAATGTCTGGAAAAAAAACTATCCGGAACTTTAGGAGTGAATTTCTAAGAAATTCAGGAGCGACTGCTCAGTAGTTTATGACGAAACTTGCCAAAATTTCTGGAGGCAACTTTCCAGTAGTTCATCTGGGAGTTTTGCAGATCAGGAGAAAACTTCCCTGAAATTCAAGAGATAATCATTGAAGAACTGTAAATGCAGCTTATTCAAACTTCATTCATATGGCCGTAATAATATTCATGGCCCAGGACGCCATCTTAAAATATACTTAACACCTCCACCATCTCCTCAACCGTTCGCTTCGTACTATGAGCTATGGCACAAACTCATATAAAAATTACAATTCGTCGGTTTCCATCTCACCTCGTTTGACAGATTTGATTGCTCATTCAATTGATCGATGCAATGACCTTCTATGGCATGTCGGTTCATCGGTAAGAATAATTTTCTGAAGTTTAGCATAGAAGTCAAAAAAAAAAAACATTTTTTGTCAGAAGATCAGAGAAGTGAAGTAAAGAAATTTTTAGAAGTTCAGAAAAATATCTAAAAAGTTTTCGAGAATTTTTCCAAAGTTCAGATAATCCTCCAAAAATTCTTTTTGCAAGCCGGGGGAAAACTAATACTTATTCCAACCTTTTTTTTTCTTCTTTTTTTTTCATCTTTACATTACTTTTTCTTGAAATAGATATGATCACTTCCTTGTCAAAACCGCATGTAGCCTAGCGCTGAGTAGGTCCTTCGCACTTCAATCGATCCATTTCACAGCCGTTCTCGATCATGAAATCAATAAGAAAATAAGAGCGAAGAGGGTGTTAGTGGTTCCTAGAATGCAGGGCATAGGTGAGAGATTATTGGTGATATTTTCACGACAATATTTTCGTTTCTCTGACTAAGAATTCCGAATTCCTATCCTAACAAAATTTGAACAGCATGAACCAGAAGTAATGATGTTTGAATCAAAAAGGATTTAAAAAAAAAATACTGGATTAAATTTAGACAACAACATTTTAAATTCTAGCCTAGCTTTGGATCTAGTAACCATCCCCATCCCAAACTTAACAATATTTCAAATCACTGACTAACTAATATGACACTTGGAAAAGAACAGTTCTATTTCCTATCTAGTTTCTTTTTTTCTATTTATTTATTATCTGGTATGGAGGACACATGCTATAAAATGCATGGAAAGGTAACGATAAAATAAGAAGAAAGACTAGCAACCCCCATCCAACCCCAACCACCTCCATCGCCCGTCCCGACAGACACGCGCATCCCGTTCACAATGCGCAGACCCCCCCAGTGCCATGCACCAATACTCGAGAGTCGATATTAGTACACGAGACCGAAGAAGTCCGCACACCGTAGACGAAACACGCGTATCCGTCAAGACAAGCAACAAATGTAGCCGAGATCAAACGGAAACTACCAATTCCTCCTCTAATTTCCCAGTTACAGGCATTCCACTAAAAAGCTCACACTTTCCAGGATTCATACATGGAAAGGTTCATTCTATTGTTCCAATGGTGTTCTCTAAGCGGGCCCTCCGCGTCCTATCTCTAATATACATGCTTGTCGTTGTCAGTCTCAAGTAACACTTTTCTATGACTATGTGCTTCATTTCGAACAGTCAGATAATTACCCTGATCAAAACATTCACCCCTTTCGAAAATGTTGCAATTACATTTAGTTATTATACCATGAGCAAACAGGTATTTCGGTTATTCATTCCATAAAAAAAAAATGGATGAGTAACAACATAAGTTGTCAATAAAATGAAAAGTGTACTTTTAGTCGTTTCCCTTAGATTGATAGTAAAAAGTCTAAGAGTGAATTGCGGCCAGTATCACACCTGATGTTAGTGCCTTTATATAAACGTCCTACGACGTGGCAGTGAAATAAATGTGCAGAATATGTGATACTTTCACTACTGGTCAAATTCTTGGTCTCACATGCATGTTTATAGCATGAGATAAGCCCTCTCACCATCGACAAGGTGACAAATTTGACCCGCGAGAGGGCAGATAATCCTCCAAAAATTTAGAACAATAATCCTCAATTAAGAAAAATTTCCCACTTAGGGTACCAGAAGCTCAGGAAAAAAGTTTGACGATTTTACCAGAAGGTTAGAAAACTTCGAGATAAAATCAATGAAAAGAGATCGATTACTGTCCACATTTTAATAAATAACTTTCTCCGAAAATATTTCAACTCTTAACTTTGAAACAGATTTCCAATGAGGTTTTCAGAATAACAAAAGCATCAATGTAATTAACCAAACAAGAGTGAAAATTGTAAACACTTTTCCTTCGAATGTTAAAAATGACAACTAAGGAAATCCTAAATTATTGCATTTGTAACATTTCAATGACGTTTTGAAATCTTTCAACATTATAGTTGACAATCGAGTTCGGTTGCCGACTCGATCAGATTCGGCTTCTGTAATGTGCAATTTTGCTCGACTCGACTTCTATAATTGACCCCTTAATTAGAAAGAGGCTTTGCGGGAAGTTCAATGATTTTGGAACAGGAGGTAGCAATATTAGTGGACTGGAATATTTGATGAGAAACCACTTCAGAAAGAACTTCAGTTTACCGAGGAGCCATCCTTTCCAGTGGATCCCCTTTTAGTAAATTGAACCAATTCTCGAGTACTATTTCAAACAGACGTATCTGATTTTATAAAACAAAGAGGGGAAGTAAGAGTCAAACGTAAATTTCTCAAAACTCTCCGCACCCCCACGGAAGGTAGCATCACCATCATGTTAGGGAAATCTTATTCCTTGTGTTGGTGGCCCTAGTTTGCATGAAAATTCTAAGGGTTTCAAGAATTTAACATTTGGATCTTGCTTCCCCTCTTTGTTTACAAAATCAGATACGTCTGTTTGAAAAAGTACTCGAGAATTGTAGGAAATCCACAGGATTTGACGAAAATTTTGAGGATCTCTAAATTTTGTTTCATAGAAGCCCTCCGGGGGATCGGAAAATATGATGAGTTCCAAATGAGCTTCAAATAAAGCGCTAGTACTTTGACAAATAATAGAACTCCATGGCATAATTAGGAAGAAACTTACAAAACGATCGGAAGGAGATTACTAAGAAGATTCGAAGGAAACTTTGGTAGATTTGGAATAAGTGTATAGGAGTAGAAATCAGTGGACATATATTTTGAAAAACAAGGAAGATGTTAGGAGAGAGAACTGAAGGAATACCATTTCAAACTCTACAAAAATGGCGCCTTTCTGAACAGAATTTTCCAGATGGCATGGAAGAAGAGGGAAGATCCACACAGATTTACTAAGGAAATCTGTAGGAAATCAAAAAGAGATTTAGAGCTAGATCTGGAGCTCGAAGAATGATCTACTTGACTAACGGAAACAAGTCCTCGTGAGAAACAAGGAAA
This sequence comes from Aedes koreicus, assembly GCA_024533555.2. Lineage (NCBI taxonomy): Eukaryota > Metazoa > Arthropoda > Insecta > Diptera > Culicidae > Aedes > Aedes koreicus. The sequence continues at coordinate 53,872 of JAHHFK020005737.1, read as the reverse complement.
TCAGAAAGTTACAAGAAGATTCCTGAATGGAGCAATAGAATCCCGTAAAAAGATTTGGAGGCAGTTCTCTGGAAGAAGTGTGTAAAATAATCGAAGAAAGTGGATATAGGAAATTGTGGAATAATTACACATGTGTATCAGTTAGGAGACAAGAAGGAACTTTGTTCCAATAGCTACACAATGCCCTTTGAAGGATCCCTAGTGCTTCTATGGGGAACGAAAAAACAGGAAACACGCAAGATAATTTGGATGAACTCTCTAGAGTAAGGCCACACCAAAAACTGGTCAGGAAACACAAAGTGAACTGGTTGTGGTGAAGAACGCTGAAACTTTGCCGAAGAAAATCGGAAAACAAGAAGAAGATCTAGACCAAGGTTTGGAAGAAATCCAAAATTTGGTCTGCCTGACGAACGGGAAGAATTTCTTGAGCAGCTATAAGCAAATCTACAGTAGGTACTAGAAGAAGTCTACACGAAGCTCCACCGTTTCAGATGGATTTATTATTGGTGGGGACTCTTTAGGCTATTTGGGTGGAATCTAAAGAATGTAACATCTACGAATAAGAATAGATAACATAAGCCTGGGAAAACCCACTGGCAAGTCAGGAGTGTACTGAAGAAAGACCAGAAGAATAGTTTGAAGAGTGTTGTAAAGGAAGAGGCCTAGGAGTCCCTCTGAAAAATCTAAGAAAATTCGAGCAAACAATTAACTGGCACTGTATGTCAGCTGGGAATGGATTTCCGGAAAAACTGACGCGGTTGATCAAAGCAACGATGGATCGAGTGATGTGTGTCGTCCGAGTATCAGGGACGCTCTCGAGTCCCTTAGATTCTCGGAGAGGGTTACGGCAAGGTGATGGATTGTCGTGTTTGTTGTTTAACATTGCATTGGAGGGTGTGATTCGAAGAGCTGGGATAGACACGAGTGGCACGATCTTCAGGAAGTCTGTCCAACTTTTTGGCTTCGCCGACGACGTTGATATCGTAGCACGTAACTTTGAAACGATGGCGGAAACGTACATCAGACTTAAGGCTGAAGCTGGTAGGATTGGGCTTGTGATTAATGCGTTAAAAACAAAATACATGAAGCGAAGAGGCTCACGAGAAGACAATGTTAGCCTCACAGCACAAGTTCAGATCGACGGTGATGAAATCGAGGTAGTAGACGAATTCGTGTATCTGGGCTCATTGGTGACCGCCGATAACGACACCAGCAGAGAAATACAAAGGCGCATTATGGCTGGCAATCGTGCCTACTTTGGACTCCGAAGGACGCTAAGATCGAACAAAGTTAGCCGAACCACAAAGTTGATCATCTACAAAACATTAATTAGACCGGTAGTTCTGTACGGCCACGAAACATGGACATTGCTAGTGGAGGACCAACGCGCCCTTGGAGTCTTTGAACGGAAGGTGCTGCGTACGATCTACGGTGGAGTGCAGATGGAAGACGGAACGTGCAGGAGGCGAATGAACCACGAATTGCACCAGTTGCTGGGAGAACCTCCCATCGTACACATCGCAAAAATCGGTCGACTACGATGGGCTGGGCATGTCGTAAGAATGTCGGACGACAGCCCTGTGAAAATGGTTCTCGAAAACGAACCGTCAGGTACAAGAAGAAGAGGCGCGCAACGAGCAAGGTGGATTGATCAAGTAGAAGGCGACCTGCGGACCCTCCGCAGACAGCGAGGCTGGCGAGGTACAGCCATGGACCGATTACAATGGAAACAACTTCTGTGTACAGCAGAGGCCACACCGGCCTTAGTCTGATTGGTAAGGTAAGGTATGTCAGCTGGGAACAAGAGCTTATCCAACGCGTCGTAATCTTGCATATGAAACACTAGTTTTTAATGCCATCATAAAGTATAGCTCCTTTATAATGGAGTGCGAACCCTACAGTGTTTGCTAGTGGTACTAGTGCTTTAACAAAGGACCTTCTAAGCAATCAAAAGATTATTTTGAACAGGTTACAGCTAGGTACAGCAATCCGGCCGCAACGGCTGAAAACCTAGTTAACGGCGAAGCTACACTTCGGAGAACAACAATGTTATCCTTCGTTCTGCAACTTAAGAGCTCTTTCGTAGCTTTGTTAAACCTCAGCAACAGCGTTCTTCTTAGTTAACCCAACGTAGACTTCCTCACAAAGTGGACAGAAAATTTTGTTAACTCCAACTCTTCACAGGGGGACTCCATTAAAAGGTTCGACAAAGATTAAAAAATTTCAACAAGCTTATACCTACGAATAAGAACTGATTGCAATCCAACAGTTCAACGATGTCAATCTTCGATTAAAAATATCCCCCTTCGCGAACCGCAATCCCAACTTACCTCTGAACTTCCTCGAATAGGTTTTCAGCTCCTTTGGCGACTCTTGCCTACCGGGTTCCACTTGCTCTCTAATCCGTATATTTTCTTCTTCCTTCTCTTCTTTCTTCCGTTTTTCACTTGGTTCTTCTTCCTTTTCTTCTTCTGCTGCCTCACATGCCACTACAGTGTTCTTCTCACCAATTACTGTTTCACTTTCAGCGTCTCGTTTCGCACTTTCTTCTTTCACCGTTTCTTCTTCTTCTTCTTCTTGCTCTTCTTCCACAAACGTCTGGTTCTCGCTGAGGAACGTCTTCAAATCGACTCCACCGTCACTGATCAGTTTATCCAGCGACACAAAGTTGGCATCGTTCTTCACAAATGCACTGTGCTCTTCGGTGGCCAAATGGTTCGCCAGGACATCGTACTCGATCCGACAGATTTCGCAATACCCGCACCGTTGCTGCTGCTGGGTTGGTTTCGCCCGCGCATTGGTGTTGTTGGTGGTGTTGGTGGTGGCTGTGGTCTTCGGTTGGTTGGTGGTCGCGGTGGTTGTTTTCACACTTTTCCCTGCCGCGCCTCCGTGCCGATCGCGATCGCTGTTGAAGGGCGATGCGCTGGACCGGGTGTTGAGGTTCAGAACCGGCCACTTTTTGAACAGTTGAAAAGCTGGACGGTACTGCCGTTGGTAGGATTCGATTTTTACGAAATCGCCCCGCAGATGTTGGATGTTGGCCGCCTTGCGCTGCGGCTCCCCTGCGGTGGAGGATGTTCTGGCGGTGGTGCCGGATTTCCCCAGCGATTGCTGTGGGTCCTGATCGCGGCACGTTTCGATGACCTTTCTGAAGAATCTTATCGCGTACTCGGTGGTCCAGATGGGTTTACCCCAGGACTTGGCTAGGTGGGCCGGAGATTGCGAGAGATCGAGCTGCGCTCGGAATGTGTTGTTGGTGGATGGAGCCGGACTGCACGGACTGCTCGGTGGTGCACTCGCCGGGTTGTTACTGCTGTTCCTTTGCTGCTGCTGTCGGACACGTTGAAGCATGGCATCCGCACGGCTGCGGGGTAACGTTGGTTTGATCTAGAAAGGGAGAGGTGTTTGAGAATTTTGTGAAATTGGGCGTTCGAGGATAGGGCGGGGGGATATGGTCCACTTACGGCAGTAGAACCGCTGGCCGACGGTGTCGGATTCGGTGTACCGGCGACACATGGTGACGAGGGAGATGCTTCGTTCAGATACTGCTGCAGATGCGGTTGGTAGACGTAGGAAAGTGGAGTTCTGGGAGTTTGTGGGGTCTTCGGTGTAGCCGGTTGCTGTTGAATTTGCTGACTGGATGGACCGCCGTCGGATTCCGGTGCCCGTTGTTGAGCTTGTTGCTGATAGTCCTTATCGGTGATGAAATGTGTGATCTCTTTGTTCAGGAAGAATTCAATTTTCTGTGCGGGGAGGAGAAAAAAAAAGCAGGAAAACCAATTAGTATGACTGTCGGAACGGAATTCGCGCAGTGCTGACTGCTGCGTCTGTGTGTATTATAGTATAGGGGTGGTCAAACTGACAACAGAGAAGAAACGACGATGGGCAACCAGTTGCGCGGATTTAGCTTTCACCGTCCCCTCATGCGATGGGGAGCCATTTTAAGATGCGAATCTTCCTACAAGACAGAACGAATTCATCTCCTCCGAGAGTCGAAGACGACGCGGCAGCATTTAAACAATTTGCTGTGTCAGAATAACTAAAGCTGGTCGTCCTGACTATAGCTAGGTATCCGGCACAACAAACGCGGCGAAGGTGTGTGGGTGTGGAAACCGCCCTCTAGTGTGAGTTTCTAACATCGGACGGAACTCACCGGGAGAGAGGATCGTTGCGCGCGCATACCACTCTATGCTCCGACTGACGAAGGGTGCTTCAAAGCGGAACGGCCGAGAGCTCACAGTTCGAACCAACACATCGACAGCCGGGGAGAGAGGTCGGTCGGATCTGTCACATTTCCGTGCAGAAAAGTGCAGTTGAACGAACGAGAAAACGGAATACACCCGGACTAGAACTAAACTGAAATCATGTTTTTTTTTGCTTCTGCGAAATTCTGCCTCCTTTCCATGCAGAGCAGCAGGCAGACTGGAATATCGATCCAGAGAAAACCGAAATGGTCGGCGCACAGGGCAAAGATCTGCTGGCTGCCTTTGCGAACAAAAACACTGCGGGTTGTGTGCGAGTGTGCAAATTATGGTCATTCCGATTCATGGAAGAGGATTTACGAACGCAGAATTAATACTGGTGGCGACTCGAAGGAGTTCTACTTTGCGGGATTTCGCTTTCGCTAGCTGCACGTTTACGAGTTTTGCTTTTATGGAATAAATCAGTGAGGCATTATTTCAAAGAAGTTGATTTATGATAAGGTGTCGACTCAATACAGAAATCCAAATTTCCTGCCGTTCTATCAGATAATCAGCCACTAGTTCAACTAGTTCTTGATTCGTTTCTGTCCTTAGCTCAATTTAATCGTTCACATTTTCTTTTCCATAGCCTCAAGGCACGCTTTCCAGACTCACTGTGGATTGCCCTTTTACCTCGCATATGAAACATTTGTTTTTATTTCCATTATAACAATTCAACTCAGAATGTACTCATCAATGGCCAACTCCTTTTCTCTTGGGGAACTTCAGACGCGAGCTTTTCGTCGAATCTTAACTTAGTTTTCTAAAGGGCGATACGGTCAAAATTTGGTCAATATCAACTTGACGTATTTCTTTCAATTTTGCATTTAAAAAACCTGAACACCCCTCATTTTGAAGGTGTGTGTGTAGAATGTTGCTCCTATTTTGATTTTGGAATTCACTCTTCAGTTGTCAAAATGCCGTCCAAGCAAGAAGAGCAGCGTATCAAAATTTTGCTCGCGCATCGCGAAAATCCGAGCTACTCGCACGCAAAGTTGGCAAAATCGCTAAAAGTTGCCAAATCAACCGTTACAAATGTAATTAAAGTGTTTGGGGAACGTTTGTCGACAGCCAGGAAGTCTGGATCGGGGGGAAATCGAAAACCGGAAGCCGCTGAGACGACAAAGAGAGTTGCCGGTAGTTTCAAGCGAAACCCTAACCTATCTCTCCGAGATGCCGCAAATAAGCTGGGTGTATCGTCTACAACCGTGCATCGAGCCAAAAAACGAGCCGGACTATCGACTTACAAGAAGGTAGTGACTCCAAATCGCGATGATAAACAAAATACGACGGCCAAAGCGCGATCCCGGAGGCTGTACACGACGATGCTGACGAAGTTTGACTGCGTGGTAATGGACGACGAAACCTACGTCAAAGCCGACTACAAGCAGCTTCCGGGACAGGAGTTTTATACGGCAAAAGGAAGGGAAAGGTAGCAGATATTTTCAAGCACACGAAACTGTCAAAGTTCGCAAAGAAATATCTGGTTTGGCAAGCCATCTGTACCTGTGGCTTGAAAAGCAGCATTTTCATAGCTTCCGGGACTGTCAACCAAGAAATTTACGTGAAAGAGTGTTTGAATAAACGTCTGCTGCCTTTCCTGAAGAAACACGGTTGTTCCGTACTGTTTTGGCCGGATTTGGCATCTTGCCATTACGGTAAAAAGGCCATGGAGTGGTACGCCGCCAACAACGTGCAGGTGGTTCCCAAGGACAAGAACCCCCCCAACACGCCAGAGCTCCGCCCAATTGAGAAATACTGGGCTATTGTCAAGCGGAACCTAAAGAAGACCAAAAAAACTGCTAAGGACGAGCAGCAGTTCAAGGCAAACTGGCTTTCTGCGGCGAAGAAGGTGGACAAGGTGGCTGTACAAAATCTGATGGCAGGGGTCAAGCGTAAGGCCCGGCAATTCGGATTTGGAAAAGCGGAAGCCTAACTGAATATTTTTCCTGAATTTTATACTAATTGAACTTGAAAAAGAAATTTAATTTGATTTTTTAAATAAACGATTTCACCGATTTACACGCGTTTTCCCTTGACCAAATTTTGACCGTATCACCCTTTATGTTTCTTACACATGTCCTTAACATATTTCATTAATCGAAACACCATTTCCAAGATTTTGAATAATTTTCATTTTATCCGCTAGCAGTAAACCAACACGGTTTTGTTTTTTGTCTTGTTTACGCGACACACGATCTTTTTTTCAAAAAACCTCCGACTTAGTCGACCTTCTTGAATTATGAGTTGTGAATAATAAAAAAAATTTAACAGCTAGCTTCCTACTACATACACAAAAACAAACAATCCACAGAAAACAGATGTTTGACGGCATATACAAACCATGTTGAAGCATTGTACGCAACATCGCAAGCAACTTTACATTAAACCTTCCCAGATAGCGGAGCTTAGTACAATTGAATCAGACAAGTCCCTTTTCCCACTTCAATCGTACTTCCCGTCTTAGTACAATCGTTCTTCAAATGCACTTCAGATGTTACAACCGATGGACTTGAAATGTCAAAATAGCTAGCCTTCCATTTTAAATTTTGGCAATAGATTGAAGGACACTTGAAGTTCATCTTTGAACTAGGATTGTACTAGGACTGTTTAGTTCAAATGGACCGGATCACATGGATTTGTTGAAAAATAAGAGAAACAAATACATAAGACAACATACATACTAGGCAAAAGATATCCACTTCACGGCGTTTTTTTCATCACTTAGGTCAGATCGAGAACCTGGAATTCCGCAAGCGACAACATTCGGCTTCTGCGCCCATTTCGTTAGATGTCATTGGTGCGGTTGCGTCAAACGCTGAACCAGTTGAAAACAAAACATTATAATTAAAAAAAGAAGAAAAAAGCTGACAACTCAGCAAATGACACTTGATCGATTTTCAAGTCGTGGACGAGAACGAAGCCTATCTGGGTTGCAACAATCTTTTATGTCGTTTTCGGTTTGAAACCTGGGTCAGGTCTGACTCTGACTCGCAATTACCGAACGAAAACGGATCCACAGTCGAGTCAGTATGATGGTATTAGTGCAATCGTGTGAGCTGATTTGTGAGAAATTTGTGTTTCATTTGTATAAGGGATGAGGAGGGAGGGGTTTTGATCCATCATAAGAACCTTCCCCGGCCCCAAAAAACTCCTGCATCCAATTTTTCACGCCGATAGACAGACAGACAGAAATTTATTTTTGTATTTATAGATCGATAGATAAATAACGTTTATAATTTAAACTGCCAAAAATAAGGGCAAAAAAAAAGTTACGTTATATCGAGGTAAAAGTTACGTTATATCGAGGTTACGTTATATCGAGGTATGACTGTACAACTGTTTTGAATTGCTTCTGTATTCAAGTTTATTAGATCCATGAATGGATTTAAATGCGGGATCTTTCTGAAGCTAAACCTTCTTTTCCTAGGAAAGATCACAAACAGAAGACCAAGTATACGAGTAACTCAAGTTTTAAAGGATGGCAAACATTCTGCAAGCCTAAATAACGGTCTTCTTAATCTTCATAACACCTCAATTGAAATTTCTACACAAACGCCAAAGAACATGAATTCACCGGAACTTCGCCCGCTTGGAAAAATTTCGGGTTGTCATGAAGACAGCACTTTGTAAGAATCCCAAAACAATCAAAAATGAACTAGAATTGACTAAAGTCTGACTGAAAGCGACTAATCAGATTGGAAAAGCTTTTGTACAAAACAGTCAAGAGGCTCTTTTACGCCGACGATTCCAAAATATATCTATATACCTAGGTTTTTTTTTTTTTTTTTTTTTTTTCATTAGAGACTCTCTCTGTTTACTTTCTCTTTCACCAATAGCTCAATCATTTTCACATTATTCGTTTGGCTGTTTGCCCAATATGCTAGCCAGCACTCTTATCTTGTGATCTGTGTTAAAGAATAAATCCATAGTTTTAAAATGGCACCTTAGTTAATGAAAGAGAACGAGGCAAGAGAGAGTATCTCAATTGTAGATTCGCCCTAATGAATAAAAACTCTAGATACCGTGAAGTACCCATATTCTGCGCACCGAATGCCCTAATTTTGCGCATTTTAAAACATTTCAAACTAATGTTTAATTTTTTTTTGAAGGTTTACTGTTTCGTTGTGCGTTAGAATGATATAACTTAACTCCTTTTGAAGCATTTCACCAGCCGTGCAAGGATCATGTCGCCCATAGAGATGCTGTTGACACTGCCTCAACAGGTGTTACATTTTCAAGTTTGCTTCCCCTTTCTCTCAGTCATGTTCATGTCCGCTGTTTTGTGTGGTGTCGTTTTGTCTTTTTGTTATTTAGTTTGTCATTGTGCTCTTTTCAGTCTTTTGTAGTTTAGTTCATGTGCTGCGAAAGTATTTTTGAACAGTTTTTTTTAATCAAAAATGTCGTTGAGATATTTGAATTCTACAAGTTTGAGTAATGTCTGATGTTTCAAGTCCCAGTTTGTTGATGGGACTCGTGAGAGAGAAGTTTCCTCCTCGTTGCGTCTCTTTATGCTATTGAATTAGTCAGTCAGTGTTACGTTTATATGCTCAAGAGGGCACTTTGTAACTTCTTCAGTAGTTTATAATTTAGTTAATAGATGTCTAGTTCTTATGTGCTCTGAAAGTCATCGATGCATACCTCGTCTTACCACGTTTAATAAGTGATAAGTGACACTTTGTCCGCCTTAGTCAGTTTTTGTCTTCTGCGTTATTTAGTTAAATCCTATAGTTCTATTGTAGACAAGTTTACGTTTACTTGTCTGTTCATTGCCCCCTTTTTATTTGTCAAATCCTAATCTCTAAGTTGTTTAATCGTTTCAAAGTCGTCATGCATGTGTAGCCTAACAATAATTATTTGAGCCTTATAGTTGAAGATTCACTTTTCGGTGGCAAAGTAAAGCTTCCTCACGCCTATTCCCTATCTATTATTATAAAATTATCGAGAATGAAGCCGTTATAAGATTGTTTGTATACCATTGTTACACTGTGTGGTATTTTTATTATGGCTCTTTGAAGTGAGACATAACAAAATAAGACTAGCGCCACGTTCCTAGTTTTGATAAAACTTCTACTCAGTGAATCCAACAGTCGATTCCCTACGAATGTCAATATTCTTGAACACATTGTCTATCAACATATCCGGAGAAATTTGCGAAATGGGCGAATCCGCCCCTGCAAACAAACATCCAAATCGATGACTTCCCACAAATAAAAGCTCAATTCCCCAAACTAACACCACAATTGGATAAAAGAAAACATTTTCTAGCCAACTGTGGTCTAAATTTTCCAAATTGAGCCTTTATTCGCTAAAAAACGTAGATTCAAATGCTTGTCCACAAAAGCAGACTCGCCCATTTCGCAAAGTTCTCCGGATATACCTATCTAGCTAGATTTATATTCAAGCGTGGCTACGGCTCATCATGTCAGGTCCATACAACTGAAACACAAATTTCTGCATAACTCAAGAACTAATCAAGCAAAGGGAACCAAATTTGGCATGTGAGTTTTTAGAAGCAAAAAATGTTTCTTTAGTGGTTTGAGACCCCTCCCCTCTATGGAAGTGGAGGCTCTCTTACAAATGAAACAGAAGTTTCGGCATAACTCAAGAACTAATCAAGCAAATGGAACCAAATATGGCATGTGGGGTTTTCTGGAGGCAAGAAATGTTTCTATGGTGGTTCGAGACCCCTCCCTTCTCTATAAGGACGGGCTCTCATACAAATGAAACTGAAATTTTTGCAAAACTCTATAACTAATAAAGCAAATGGAACCAAATTTGGCATGTGGGGATTTTGATGGCAACTAATGTGTCTACGTTGGTTCTAGACCCTTCCTTTCTCTGGTAGCGGGGGGATGACTCTCATACAAATGAAACACAAATTTCTGCCTAACTCGAGAACAAATCAAGCCAAATTTGGCATGTGGGGGTTTTTGGAGACAAGAAATGTAATTTATGGTAGTTTGAGACCCCTCCCCTATCAGGAAAGGATGGCTCTTCTACAAATGTAACAAATTTTTTTTGCATGTCTCGAGAACTAATCAAGACAATGGAACCAACTTTGGCATGTGGAAGTTTTCGAAGGCGAAAAATGTTTCTATGGTGATTTGAGACCCCTCCTTCTTCTGGAAGGAGAGAGTCGCATACAAATGAAACACACATTTAAACCAAACATGAGAACTATCCCTAGTGAAAATTTGTGTGCAGGGATTTTTGGTGCCGGAGATGGTTATTATGATGGTTTGAGACTCCTCCCCCGTTCGAAAGGGGTGGGCTCCCATATAAGTGAAACACAAATTTCTGTTTAACTCGAGAGCTAACCATGCAAATGGAACCAAATTTGGCATGTGGAAGTTCTTGGAAGAGAGAAAGGTTTCTATGGTGAGATTTCTCGGCCCTCTGGAAGGGATGGCTTTCAAACAAATGAAATTTCTGCATAACTCAAGAACTAATCAAGCAAATGGAACCAAATTTGGTATGCGGAGGTTTTTGAAGGCAAGAAATAATTCTAACGTGGTTCGAGACCCCTCTTCTTTTTGGAAGGGAGGGGGGGGGGGCTCTCATACAAATGAAACACAAATTTCAACCAAACATAAGAATTATCCCTGTTATGGAAATTTGTAAGCAGGAGTTTTTGGGGCCGGAGAAGGTACTTATGATGGTTCGAGACTCCTTCCCCGTCAAGAAGGGGGAGGGATCCTATACAAATAAAACACAAATTTCTGCATAGCTCGAGAACTAATCAAGCAAATGGAACCAAATTTGGCATGTGGGGGTTTTGGGAGGCAGGATTTTTTTCTATGGTGGTTCCAGATCCATCTACTCTCTGGGGGGGGGGGGGGGGTTTTGGCTCTCATACAAATCAAATAGAAATTTCAACCAAACATGAGAATTATCCAGGCAACTAAAACACAAAATGTGTATTTCTCGGGTAGGCAGCATGTTCTGATAGAAGTTTGAACCCCTTCTTAGTCAATAATGCGCGATGCTTCAGTTACTCTCAGTGCTACATTATGCACAAGAAGTCAACCTAAGGTTATGCAAGAGAAAATTACGTTCAAACTGACAGGATACGGCGTAGTTTGAAGATACATGATTTTTCTATGAAATGCTTCTACACAAAAAGAAAAACCATGGTAGAAACTAACGATCTGAGGGTTAAAATTAAAAACAAAAAACACCTACGTTTTATTTTGCAGAAGTTACAAACATTAGCAAACGGAAATATTTTAGCAAAACTCATTCCTAAAAAACCAAAAAAGCGCCGGTTCTTTTAAATTTTCTTTCATTTAGTTGCAAGCGTAGCAAGGCTCGCACCGGGTTCAGCTAGTAACCATATACAGTGTGGCCACACTATTTTCATTTTCAAATTCCCGTTTTTTTGCCGGTTTTCTCGGACCAAATGTTAAAAATTCCCCGGTTTAAGACTGGTATCCAGGTCTGCACAAGCGTCACAGGATGTGTGCCCCTGGGTGTTTTAAATGGAGCCTTTTTCGGCGGAAACAAAACATTTCGATTTGTTGTCGTGTGGATTTTGCAATCTTGAATTCGAATAGAAAAAAAAAAACAGGTCAAAAGGAGAGCCGATTTCCGAAACAGTTTTTTTTTTTTCGATTTTGATGTGCTCGAAGATGTGATGGTTTTGACAGTCAGTATATTGGACGAAGAAAAAATAGAGCTCCTGCTCCAAAAAAAAAAAGGACAAGAAACGCGTAGCCAAAATGACAAAACAGGATAACGAGATTGATACTTGCGCTTTGCGAAGAAATTTGGACACATCCTTGCTTGTACCAAATAACAAGAAAGGAGAATTCCAACAAGATATCTAAATACGCTATTTGGCAACAAACCAGTTGTACAAATTGATTTAAAACCGTTTTCTGGTAATGCTCCACTGGTATCGCGCCACTTATAATTTGAAAAAAAAAAAAAAAACGGCTGCCGAAATACGATGAGTGTTAATTCGCAAATAAAATAGTTGAAGTGTGGCCTTAAGGCTGGTTTACAATTCGGGAAAGGCATCACGGGATTTTGAACGGGATTTGGCTCAGGAAATTTTCCAGTTGACGCTTCTCCATATTTCTCCACACTCAATGACAAGTTAGTTTTGCGTATTAGGTTCTGCATATTGTTTACATTCGGAAAGTTTTATTCTTTCAGAAAGCATTGAATTTCGAAATAAATTCTAGAAATTTAGGAAATATTTTACTAAACTTTATTTTACCGATGTATGTTTTTTACCTTGCCGTTTTCCTCAAAGAATCCCAGTATATCCGGAACTCCTGGACACTGGCAGATTTATTCAGGGACAATGAATAAAAAAAACCGATTTGTTGCCAAATAGCATCTTTAGAAATCTTGTTGGAATACTCCTTGCTTGTAATTTGGTACAAGCATGGGTGTTTCGAAATTTCTTCGCAAATTGCAACCAATATTTCTACCTGGGTTAGCTGGTAATTAAATTTATCGTGACTGTCCAAACCATCAAAATCATCGAAAACTGTTTCGGAACTCGGCTCTCCTTCTGATATTTAATTTTTTGTTGTTCGAATTCAAACTTGCAAAAACCGCACGGAAACAATTCGGAATGATTTGTTGCCGTCCAGGAAGAAGTGTGTAGAGATCAATTTTATTTCCCGGAGAAAATCCCGCGATTGGATTTACACTTAAGGAAAACTGTAATTTTTGAGTAGAATTAATTTCCGCCACGGGAATCCAAATCCCGGCTCCATTTTAAACACACAGGCGCACAAATCCCGTGACGCTTTTCCAGAACTGAAAACCAGCCTTTATAAAAGGTAAATCAATTGACATACTCTAAAATTTCACGGATCGTTATGGATGAACACGCTAAGAAACACGGAATACCTAGAGGTTGATGATAATCACAGACAATCTAAATTATGAATTATCATGTGAACATAAATTCCCGGTTTTTTCCCGGTTTCTCCTTGTTTTTTTTAGAATTCCCGGGTAATTCCCGGTTCTGTGGCCACCCTGCATATATAAAGTTTATTAGACTGCACCGATCTGCAGAATATGATGTGTTTTTTTTTCCGACTGGTGTTCAACAAATATGATGGGCTTGAGTATCGAAAACTACTTCATTTCATATCATCGGAAAACCGCAACAATCATCTTTCATTATGTCCTCTCCGGATGATCGCTTGCTCGCGTTCAGCACTTCAAGGATCTCGTAGTTGTCATGGATAGCGGGCTGACATTCAGACTTCAGTACGACGACATCGTCAACTAATGGTCAACTGGGTTTAATGTTTAAAATTTCCGATGAGTTTCGTGATGCACGATGCTTTAGATTACTTTACAGCTCACTTCATGTGCAGTCACTGTCATGAATCATGTGCTGTTGTATGGTGACCCTTTCAGGCCACCTGGTTTCCTCAGATGGGATGCCGAGAAGTGTTGCCGTTTGTTGAATATCGAACCACTCCAGATCAGACGGGTGGCCGGACAAGCTCCTAACAGGTGACATCCATTGTAGAACCCTGCTGTCACAGTTAAATATTTACGCCCTTGAAAGACCTCTTCGTCAACGTGTATTTCTGCATCAGAACTTCACCACAGTATATAAGTCAATTCGATGCTTTTTCGTCATCGGCTAATCAACTCTTTCCTTGCCGCTTATCGTAACCAATTAGTTTAAGTTTTATTCATTTAGACTTTTATTGTCATTTGAACTGTTTTAATAAATATAAATACAAGAAAAAGGTGTGAGCATTTGGAATCGGAAAAGAAGTCGCGTGAAAAATATAATGCAAATCAGAGCTTATTAGTTGATCTTTATTTTCTACAAGTTCCATAAGAATCCGCTAAGAGGCCGAACTTAAGTGAACTTTCTCCTGTGAGTGCTATTTTCCGCTAATACACAATTTGACTGCCCAGTCTCGCCAGCGTTTCACGTGGTGTTGAAATTTCTTTCAGACATCAAAATAGAGCACCTTAAATTTGAAAAATCGATGACCGTTAAAGGTCTATCAATGTTCAAAGCTCCGACCGCTTGAACCTAAACGTTGATCATCTTGTGGACGTATAGTTTTCACAAATCAACTAATGTACATTTGAACAATTTGAAATCTCCAAAATGTTCTGTTCACAACAAAACTGGCGTAGCAAAATCCAAAACAGTTCGCAAAAATTCCACCACAACCAGGTAGTCAAATCGTTCACACTTTAGCAGACCTTCAGTCTGACAAGCAAAACACCAATTATTATCATTCTCACTTGGCAAGTTAACAACAGTTATCGCAGTCCAATAAGAAAAATGAAAGTACAAAACCCAGGTCGAAGCCATCCGTGCCTTTTACACCAACTTCCCGACTTCACTTCTCAGCACTTCTTAGTTCAGGTGAAAATGCATTATTCTGCCTATTCGGTTGCTTATTGTTATTGTTGTTGCTGCTGTTTCGGTAATGTTTATGTTGGCCTCGTATAGTTTTGCTCATTCTGCCTTTTTTTTCGCATTCGCCAGGGAACTCGCTTGTATTGGTGACTCATTCAGCACTCACGGCTGTACGACAGTGATCGTTAGAACGGTCGGTGTTGTCATTCACAGCCTTCTTCGCATGCGCGCGCACTCGCTATCACTATTTCACCGCACAACCACATAGGACCGATGGCATGCTATGCTATATGGGGGGGTTATGCTATGTATGTTTTTGTGTGCCGCGGTGAGCGCCCTCTACTCGTTGTCGTTCGCAACGCAAGGTAGAAGAGACCAAAAGAGACTAGCAAAGAGGGAAAAAAAAACACGATATGTGAGCTGAGCAGCAGCAATAAGCAAGCAGGCAACGGCAACGGCGATGACGACGACGACGACGGCTGCGATACTCTGGCTTTTTCCGATAAATGGAAGTATTTTCAGCCATATTTGATTTACGCAATGGTGGCTCGTTCGCTTGGGAATTATTGGTGATATTGACTGCGATTGACACTTTCCCGGATCAGAAAATTGCATTATTGACACTCACACATCCATAGCCGACTCCGATGGGTTCGCCTTACGACAAAGGCATATGATAACAGATGGCACTGGCTTCAACCTTCACTGTTCAACGGCATTCATTGACAATTTCAATTCGGTAAACTTTTGCTAACATAAAATTATCACTGTTTCGCTCAAATTTCCAACAGAATTCTGGGAATAATTTCTAACGTTTTACACACGAGCTAACCACTCCCGAGACACGGTCTATCCGTGCGCGTTTCTCGATGCAAAGTAAAGTGGAAACTCGCTCTCTGCCAGCAAACACCACTGGCATTGGCACAGGCAGCGCACACAGCAGAGCTTGCCTCGACAACGAAGCCAGGGAAAGACCACGAGGGGACAGGCGGTGAGGCATCGAGGCAGGCGGTCATGGAGTGACGAAGAGATGGGGAATGACGACGAGAATCATAGCAAACGGGGCAACTTTGCTTGCTGGGCCTGCCACTACTGTTGGTGTTGTTGTTGTTGTTATTGTTGTTGATGCTGCTCTCAGTTCAGTACCATTGCCGCTGTTCGTTGCCTGGTTTGATTGCTGCTACTCCGAAGGAACGAAGTAGGAAGGTAAAATCGCTGTTGCTGCTGCTGATGATGGTTTTGTGCCTCCACCACCGTATTCGCATTCACATTACGCTCGAAAATGGATTGGGGCCTGACCCACCACACGACTGCCAAGACAAGAGATATTCACCGCCGACCATCTTCTACATTTCTTTTCCTGTTCCGTTGCGCATTCGCTGCCCCTTTGCTTCTAACTCTGACTTCGACACTGCATCGAAATTTCATCCGCATTAGTACGCCTGCTTGGATTGCAGTGTTTTCACTTCATCTCTGCGTCGTCTACTTGGAATCAATTCGCTTAAGAATTTCAATCACCTTTTCTGACAAACAACACACGAAAAAAAAAAACTCAACATCCAAGAGCCGTGTGTATGCATTGTAAACATCCTCTCAAAAGAAAACAATGTTTCAAAATCACCAGAGCAGTGACAGCCCAGCCAAGGTGGGGGCATTCTTCTTCTTTCCCCCCCCTCCCAATCTTGTATGCTGTACTCCTTCTTCCACACTCACTTACTTCCTTCTCTGTCTATCTCGCGTTCTGCCACCACTAGTGATACTGCTGATTGCACTTGGGTTTTGAAATTCAAATTTCGAAAAACTATTCTCGCCCTCCGTTTGGGTAAAAGTTCCGATCGACAATTTTCAACTCACTACACGCGAACGGCAAATGGCGACCGTCGTCTCGAGTCTTTTCCAACCTTTTCACGCAGTTTCAGCGAACGCGACGCGAGCAAAATTTCCTCCTCTCGTTCAGCATGTTTTCACTTCAGCCGATTGGATGTAAGTAGGCTGGCAAATAGCTGGCACTCTTGGCGTTCGTTCGTTCGAGGCGCGCATCTGCTCGCTCGCATGGCGGCTGAGTGCCCTCACTCCAAATGCGTTGATGTATTTATTTGTTAGGTGAGGAAGAAACGAAGAAAGTGTTTGCTTTTTATGAGTGGGTGACTTTCGTTTACATCAGCAGCGAGCTGGGATTGGGAGGTAGCATAAGAGGGTTCTCAGTTTTGGGTTGATAGGGTGGGTGGATGCAATCGTGCCGGTCTAGTTGGATGTCGATGCCAATGGAAAATAGGGTCGCTCAGAAAGCATCGCTGTAGGTTTATAAAACAGTTAGGTCACCGACAAAAATGTTCGAGAAGACAAAGGCCCTCGGATAATAAAGGCAGGGCTGGTAGCGGATTTCTGGATAAATAATAGTGACTTAAGTGACTAAAATAATAAAAATAGAGACAAAATAGTGACTAAATAATGACCAAATAGTGACTAGACCGTGATATCCAAATTTTGATATTTTTTTAATCTTTTATAAATTTGTTGAATAATTAAAGGGCGATACGGTCAAAATTTGGTCAATATCAACTTGACGTATTTCTTTCAATTTTGCATTTAAAAAACCTGAACACCCCTCATTTTGAAGGTGTGTGTGTGTAGAATGTTGCTCCTATTTTGATTTTGGAATTCACTCTTCAGTTGTCAAAATGCCGTCCAAGCAAGAAGAGCAGCGTATCAAAATTTTGCTCGCGCATCGCGAAAATCCGAGCTACTCGCACGCAAAGTTGGCAAAATCGCTAAAAGTTGCCAAATCAACCGTTACAAATGTAATTAAAGTGTTTGGGGAACGTTTGTCGACAGCCAGGAAGTCTGGATCGGGGGGAAATCGAAAACCGGAAGCCGCTGAGACGACAAAGAGAGTTGCCGGTAGTTTCAAGCGAAACCCTAATCTATCTCTCCGAGATGCCGCAAATAAGCTGGGTGTATCGTCTACAACCGTGCATCGAGCCAAAAAACGAGCCGGACTATCGACTTACAAGAAGGTAGTGACTCCAAATCGCGATGATAAACAAAATACGACGGCCAAAGCGCGATCCCGGAGGCTGTACACGACGATGCTGACGAAGTTTGACTGCGTGGTAATGGACGACGAAACCTACGTCAAAGCCGACTACAAGCAGCTTCCGGGACAGGAGTTTTATACGGCAAAAGGAAGGGGAAAGGTAGCAGATATTTTCAAGCACACGAAACTGTCAAAGTTCGCAAAGAAATATCTGGTTTGGCAAGCCATCTGTACCTGTGGCTTGAAAAGCAGCATTTTCATAGCTTCCGGGACTGTCAACCAAGAAATTTACGTGAAAGAGTGTTTGAATAAACGTCTGCTGCCTTTCCTGAAGAAACACGGTTGTTCCGTACTGTTTTGGCCGGATTTGGCATCTTGCCATTACGGTAAAAAGGCCATGGAGTGGTACGCCGCCAACAACGTGCAGGTGGTTCCCAAGGACAAGAACCCTCCCAACACGCCAGAGCTCCGCCCAATTGAGAAATACTGGGCTATTGTCAAGCGGAACCTAAAGAAGACCAAAAAAACTGCTAAGGACGAGCAGCAGTTCAAGGCAAACTGACAAGGTGGCTGTACAAAATCTGATGGCAGGGGTCAAGCGTAAGGCCCGGCAATTCGGATTTGGAAAAGCGGAAGCCTAACTGAATATTTTTCCTGAATTTTATACTAATTGAACTTGAAAAAGAAATTTAATTTGATTTTTTAAATAAACGATTTCACCGATTTACACGCGTTTTCCCTTGACCAAATTTTGACCGTATCACCCTTTACTATTAAAATGAACTAAGTGAAAACCCCCGTTTGCAAAAATGAGTAATACAGCGTGCATACAGCGCAGTGCAACTTTTTTATTTTGTTGTTGTTAAGAAGTCTGTAATCAAGCGACTTTTTCTCTCCGCGACCTCCTGCACTTGACCCGCAGCTCGTTTTTGTGAAGCTTGTGCTTTACGCAGGGTCGAAACACCTTTTAGCATGGCCTGTGCTAGAATTACTTTTGACATACAGTATGCAAAATAAATTTACCCTCCCCCCCCCCCCCCCCCCCACCAATTTCCAAATTTGTTTTTCTGGTGAAAATCAGTTTCATTGAATGAGTGTTCCTCTATGATTTATCAATTTATGTTTATTTAAAGGGCGAACACGAAATTATTGCGACACATTCAACAGGGCATAACTTTTTTACCATTGGGTAAAAATCAACCAAATTTTGCACACTTTCTCATTGATGTGTATTGTTTACATGCTGTCAAACTCGAAGTCGTGTTTTTCGATTCAACGAAAATGGAGGTGAACCAACGCGAGTCGAGAGAACAAATTCTTTCCAAACACCTGGAATTTCCTGACCTGTCGCACCGGCAGGTGGGAAAAATGTTGAACATTCACCATTCAACCGTCTCCAGAGTGTTGAAGCGGTTCCAGGAGCGGTTGACGTTGGGCCACGGCAAAGGAGCTGGAAGAAAACCGGGACCGGAGAACAAAAAGACGGAGGGAAAGGTGAAGCGGATGATTAAAGCAAATCCCAACGTCTCAAGCCGTGATTTGGCTAAAAAGATCGGCATGTCGCAGAGCTACGTCCAGAATGCAAAGAAGAGAGCTGGACTACATACATACAAGGTACAGAACTTCCCAAACCGCAATGAGCGGCAACAATCGACGGCTAAAACTCGGGCACGGAAGCTCTACGAGAAGATGCTGACAAAATATGGCTGCTGTGTGATGGACGACGAAACGTATATAAAAGCCGATTTTAAGCAAATTCCGGGGTTGGAGTTTTTCACCGGCAAGAGCAAGTTCTATGTGGACGACAAATTTAAGAAGAAGAAAATGTCGAAGTTCTCCTCCAAATATCTCATTTGGCAGGCCATCTGCTCTTGCGGACTGAGGAGTGAGCCTTTCGTGACAAAGGGCACAGTAAATGGCGAGATCTACAAATCTGAGTGCCTCGAGAAGCGCCTTTTGCCGTTCTTGCAGCATCACGACAAAGCTCCGCTATTTTGGCCAGATTTGGCATCATGCCACTATTCTAAAAGTGTCCTGGAGTGGTATGAGGCCAATTCTGTCCATTTTGTTCCAAAGGACATGAATCCGCCAAACTGTCCGCAGCTGCGCCCGGTGGAGCAGTACTGGGCAATGATGAAGCGGGAACTTCGGAAGAGCAAGAAGACAGTCAAAGACGAGAAGGACATGTTAAGAAAATGGAAAAAAAAACTGAGAAACTGGTACCGGATGACACTGTAAAGACTTTGATGGAGGGCATCAAGCGAAAATGCGTTCAATTTTACACTCAAGGCTCGATCGATTAACTATTCTTTTGATTTTTTAAGTAAATATACGTATAAAACTACCCTAAAATTTTGGTTTGATTCTAAACATTATAAGAAAATTGGCAAGACACTTTCGGTGTTGCAATAATTTCGTGTTCGCCCTTTATATTATAAAATTCAAATTTCCATGGCCCACTGCCAGATCATATTCATACTAGTCTACATAGGTCTACATGATTGATATTAAATCTAATTCATTTCAACACCCCCTCTTAGACCTAGTGTGGATCGATGCTTCAGAAAAGCAGCAGCAGGTAGGCCCTTCGTGAAGACGTCCGCCAGTTGGTCTCCTTTCGGAATGTAGTTCACTCTGATGACGCCGTTTTGGATACACTCCCTAACAAAGTTGTAGCGAATGTCCAGGTGCTTCATCCGTTTCTGGTCTCGAGGTTCTTCGGCGATATGTATGCAGGACTGGTTGTCCTCGTAGATCACCAAAGGTGCGTTCAGGTTGACGCCGAATTCGGTGGGCAGATTCCGCAACCAAATCGCCTCGCAAGATGACTGGCTTAGCGAAACGTATTCCGCTTCCGTCGATGACAACGAAATCGTCGCCTGCTTGCGTGTCGTCCACGAGATGATATTGCCGTAGACTTGGAACACGTAGCCACTCGTTGAGCGAAGGTCGTCTATGTCGCTACCCCAATCCGCATCCGCAAATCCAACGATTGGATCGGCACCAGGGTCGCGTCGATACTCCAAGCATAGATGCTTGGTTCCTTGGAGGTACCGCAACACGCGCTTGAGATGGCTCCAGTGCACATCGGTTGCGCCACTCTGGAAGCGGCTCATGAAGTTCTCCGCTATGCTTATGTCAGGACGAGATGTCAGCATCAAGTAGGTCAAGCAACCTACAAGCTCCCGGTATGGATGCTGTGTCGCTTCCTCACCATCCTTACCCCTCTCCAGCTTGAGATTGGCGTCCAAAGGGGTCGACGCCGGCTTGCAGTCTTGCATGCCGAAGCGCTTTAACAGAGCAGAAACATATTTAGTTTGATTCAATAGCAACGTACCCTCTGCCATGTTGTACTGAATCCGCATGCCCGGGAAATTTTTCAGCTCCTGCATATCGTCCATCTCGAACTCCTTCTTCAGCAGCTCTTTAATATTCCGTATTTCTTCCAGGGAACTTGATGCCAGCACGATGTCATCGACGTACAGGACCAGGTACATCCACACACCTTTGACCTTCCTCGTATACAGGCAGCTATCGTATGGTGAGCGCCGATAACCAAGCTTCAGGACAAAACTGTTGAACCGCTCGTTCCAGCTAAGCGGTGCCTGCTTTAGGCCGTACAAGGATTTGTTCAGCCTGAACACCTTGTTCCCCCTCTCAAATCCTGGTGGTTGCCGCATGTAGACGGTTTCCGATATCGTTCCGTTGAGGAACGCCGTGCGCACATCCATCTGGTGCAAATGGAGGTTTTTCTGCACTGCCACCGCCAGTAGAGTCCTGCCGGTTGTCATACGCACCACGGGAGAATAGGTTTCCTGGTAATCGTAGCCTTGACGCTGGGAACATCCTTTGGCCACGAGCCTTGCCTTGTGCCTGTCGATCGAGCCGTTGTCCAGGTATTTGTTTTTGAACACCCACTTGCAGGGTACTGCTCGAGCACCACGAGGGAGGTCCACGAGGTCCCACGTGTGGTTCTTCTCGAGCGCCCGCATTTCGTCGCCGATCGCACGCTTCCATTCCGGCCAATCGTCGCGCTTCCGAAGCTCGTTGATGTTGTCCGGCAATGCTTCCACGTAATTTTCCGCATTCAACGCAAATGCCACACACATGTCGTAGTCGGATTAACGAGCCGGCTGTTTGCGAGGCAGCTCGCTTCGCCGAACTGGAGCCTAGTCTTCATCGGTACTTTCTTCAGTCGTTGTTTCGTGCCCGCCAGCAGCTTCACCGTCAGACTTCTCAAGGATTGGCTCTGGATCAGGATCAGGATTCGGTTCACCTCGTTGTTCCGGTTCTTCTTCAAGCGTTTCCGGGCGGTCGGACACTAGGTGGTCATTCGTATACACTTCCATCCGACGCCTCGTTTGCTTCCCCATCATACACGACTCACAAACACCTGCATCCGGTTTGAAATTTCCACCAACATCGATGCCTTCAACCATTCCGCTTCGGATGAGCTTCATCAGGCCAGCGTTCCCGATATGACCGTACCTACGATGCCACAACGTCAACTTACTTCCTTGATCAGCGGCCATGGCGGTTTCGATCTTCGGCACTTCCACATCCAACTCGTACAGCCGACCCTTCGACCTGCAGTGCACACCACTTCGGAACCACACGTGATTCGTGCACCATCCTTGCCAAACGTCACTTCCATTCCACGCTCAGGGACTCGCTTCACGGAGAACAAATTGGCGTACAATCCTGGCACATACAGGATGTCGTACACCGTGCAGGTTAGCTGCTTACCTTGGACGTTGGATACCATCTCGTCGTACTTCATTCCAGCCAGCTGTTTCAGCAAATAGAACACGCCCGAGACTCCTTTTGTCTCGTAGTAATGCTCCAACGTGGTCCAAATCGGTCTTGGGGACTTTTGCAAACGGACGCACTCCAACAGGGAATCCGCTATCTTGTGGATCAGGATCGACCTGCACTTCGCGTCTTCTTGCTTCCGCTTGGTCCGCTTGTCCTCATTTTCCTTCTTCACCGCTGCCATGTCCTCTGCATCATCCGGGAAAAAAATCTTCTTCTTCCAGAGTCTTCTCGATGCAATGGAGCAAACCCAACTCTTCCAGGTCCATCCGGAAGCTCCAACTCCAGAAATTCGACCCGTCGAACAGGTACACGCGCTGCGTCCGCTCGTCCTCCATTTCCGATTCCGCGAAAGATTACACCGTTTTCGTTCCAAAAATACGCCGCCACGCTACTGACGCCACTCGACCGAAAAACTTAACCGTCACGGGTGAAAATTTTCTTTGCCGAACACGTGCTTACTCGGGGTCGCGGTTGCTATGGTAACGCGCTGGGCACATAACCTGATGAGAAACACGATGTTAACTAGTCGAACGTTTATTGGAGAAAGAGACGGAGTGGGATGACATGGGTGGTTATATAATAAAATTCTAATTTCCATGGCCTACAGCCGCCAGATCATATTCATACTAGTCTACATAGGTCTACATGATTGATATTAAATCTAATTCATTTCAACACATGTTAGTCTAAACCATTGGGCTAAACCATTTGTTGGATCCATGAGTAACCATGAGTAGACCATTGAAGTTATTACTCTGTCTAAGCTATTGGAAAAGAAGACGCTGTTAGCTTGTACAGTAACTGTTCGCTAACTGGGCGCTCGCTAAGTGGGCTATAGCCCAGTTAAAAAGCAAATTAACTTCAAAAATCTGCACACAATCGTGAACAAGCACAAGCAGACGAGGTAGTAGAGTTGTGGGCTGATTACTGCTTACCAAGCAGTCAACTGAAAACGTCAGAGAGCCCACACGCACTAGCCAGCCAGGTTGGTTGATCGTATAAAGTCTAGCATTCGACGCTGAAGAAGTCTGTGTTTCAGTTTTCTATTTTTTTTTTTATTGTCTTCTTATTTTTATTTCGTTACGTTTCATTCCATGTTTTATACAGCCATAGCTCCCCCTCTCAGCTACTAATTTATTTTGCTTTGTTGTCGATATCTGGTTTTATAACTAAAGTCCGTCCTCTCTTAAGAAATTTGCTTCGTACTGCAATCTCGTACCTCTCTTCATAATAGGAAATGCTATCAACGCCAGTATAATGCACGCGATTCCAACCAAAATGATTTCATTGGAATATTCAAGTTCGATTGAGCGTCGTACGGTTGTGTTTTTCGCTCTCTTGTTACGAAGATTTTTTCTGTCTCGTCTGTTTTCTCGCGATTGCGATTTCAAATTATCACCGGCGCTTGCTCATCTACAAGCCATAAAGGAAACGCTGCAAAGGTTTGAAAGTTTCCCGCTCGACCTATTGCCGTGACAATGGGTCGTAAAAATCGATAATCCACGCGAGTGGCATCCGCTTCCGAAGCCATACCAGAGCCGGGTATTTTACAGCGAAAAACGATGTTTGTGACAACTAGATTAGTAGAATCATCCCAACTATCTTGACGTCCGCCATTCACAGCGACGAGGAGTTTAATAAACTACTATGCTGTATTGAATACAGAACATGATGGTGTCCTGCTGACCAAATAAGCTGAAAATATAAATTAATTTCTAACGCGCATCATAACCACCGTCCTTTTCAGGACGACCAATTTAATTTTACAATAAAAGATTTTGTGTTTAAGTGAAATGTTCGTGATTTATCCTAAACAACCATTGCATGTTATCAAAAATAGTACATTGTGGATTGTTTGAGGCATTAAGTCGAGAGTGGTAGATTCGACAAAGATTTTTCACTAAAACCCAAACTGACAACCTTAAGCAATGGCTCAGTATGTAGAAGATTTCATAAGAAGGGACACACCAACGCTGTCCTACGTTAACCTTGCGGTTATATCCCTGATATAACCCACCGCTAATTTTTTCCACATTGCAGACGTAATTATGTCTGGACTTCCCCCAGAAGTGAAAGTTCACATATACGGAGATTTTAATCAACGTAGTGCTGACTTCATTTTAGATACCGAGAATGAGTGCATCTTACTACCAGTCGTCGGAGAAAATGAAACATTGCAGTTTATTTTCGACAAAACTGCAGGTCTAGGGCTCAACCCAGTTAATCATGTAAAAAACCAGCAGAATTGCTATTTAGATTTTTTATTGTCAAATATTGAGGAAAATTTCTGTGTGGCTGAATCACTTTTTCCATTATGGAAAAAATGAAGCTTTTCACACAGCTATTGAGTTTTCTTTATTTATCCACGAATACAAAAGACCCGACGACTTCGGATATGATGAGGTCTCCCAATATCATTTAGCAAATTATGATATCATAAGAAACAAACTTACCAGAATTGATTTGCAAACCATTTTTAATAACGAAACAAATGTTGAGGTTTTTTTTTATAAATAATTGTTTGAAATAATATTTGAACAAGTACCACTCAAAAAAATAAGGCGACAAGGTGAGTCAAACCAGCCAGTTTGGAATAATAAACAAATAAAAAATTTGAAAAATCGGAAGCAAAAAGCACACAAAATATACAAAAGAGATAGTAACAGCAATAGCCTGGCAAACTACTTGAGTATTCGTGATGAACTGAATCGAACCATAAAAAATGCATTTGATGAGCACAATTCAAAAACTGAACTTGAAATTGAGTCTTGTCCAAAAAAATCTGATCTGACTATTTCCCATCTACAATGCATCATATCTCAAATGTTGGTAATTACGCGGAAGTAATTTGCAATCTATTTGCAACATTCTTTCAAGAAATATATACCACATTTGCTGAAGAAGATTGCGATTATGAACATTTCGATTTCTTCCCAGGATCCCCGATGTGGCCTTTGCTGTACACAGAAGTTGTTTCCATTGTAATCGGTCCATGGCTGTACCTCGCCAGCCTCGCTGTCTGCGGAGGGTCCGCAGGTCGCCTTCTACTTGATCAATCCACCTTGCTCGTTGCGTGCCTCTTCTTCTTGTACCTGCCGGTACCGTAGATCGTACGCAGCACCTTCCGTTCAACGACTCCAAGGGCGCGTTGGTCCTCCACTAGCAATGTCCATGTTTCGTGGCCGTAGAGAACTACCGGTCTAATTAATGTCTTGTAGATGGTCAACTTTGTGGTTCGGCGAACTTTGTTCGATCTTAGCGCCCTTCGGAGTCCAAAGTAGGCACGATTGCCAGCCATAATGCGCCTTTGTATTTCTCTGCTGGTGTCGTTATCGGCGGTCACCACTGAGCCCAGATACACGAATTCGTCTACTACTTCGATTTCATCACCGTCGATCTGAACTCGTGCTAGGAGGCTAACATTTTCTTCTCGTGAGCCTCTTCCCTTCATGTATTTTGTTTTCAACGCATTAATCACAAGCCCAATCCTACCAGCTTCAGCCTTAAGTCTGATGTACGTTTCCGCCATCGTCTCAAAGTTACGTGCTACGATATCAACGTCGTCGGCGAAGCCAAATAGTTGGACAGACTTCCTGAAGATCGTGGCACTCGTGTTTATTCCAGCTCTTCGAATCACACCCTCCAGTGCAATGTTGAACAACAAACACGACTATCCATCACCTTGCCGTAACCCTCTCCGAGATTCGAAGGGACTCGAGAGTGTCCCCGATACTTGGACGACACACATGACTCGATCCATCGTTGATTTGATGGATTTGATGGAATACCACCCGTATTTATGAAAAACTTAGCATTGGAACTTACAGCACCTTTATTTTGGCTATTTAATATGCCACTGAAAACTGGGATCTTTCCCAAACTATGGTAAAGTTCCTACCTAGTACCTATTGTTAACAGTGGAAACAAATCTGACATACGTAACTATCGTGAAATTGCCATTTTGTCTTGCATTTCTAAACTTTTTGAAGCAATTATTAATGAAAAATTGTTCACTCAAATCAAAAACAGAATGACTACCAAGCAACGTGGATTCTTCAAAGGACGATCAATTAGCACACATTTACTGGAATTCGTTAACTACTCTCTGATATGGACAATAGTAACCATGTAGAAGCTCTTTATACAGACTTCAGCAAGGCTTTTGATCGCATTGACATACCCAATGCTTCTTTATAATTTGTAAAATTGAGGCATGAATTCTCAAATGGATCGAGTCCTATCTCACTAACCGTCAACAAATAGTTAGATTCAAAGGGAAGAAATCAAACCCTATTTAAGTCACCTCTGGAGTCTCCCAAGGCTCTCATTTAGGCCCCCTCTTATTTATTTTGTTTGTAAATGACGTTTCCTTTATTCTTAAAAAAATTATATTTCTTGTTTATGCTGGTGACATGAAACTATTTTTAGAAATAAGAAATAAAGAAGATATCTTGACATTCCAGAAAGAAATAAACGTTTTCTATGTCTGGTGTAACGAAAGTCTTTTACAGGTTAACGTAAAAAAATGTAATTTGATAACTTTTAGTAGGAAACGAATCACCCCAGACGTAACTATTAATGTAGGGAACCAGCCAGTTGAAAAGTGTAAAAGAGTAAGGGACTTAGGAGTTATCTTGGATTCAAAACCAACATTCATTGAACATTACAATACTATCATCAACAGAGCAAATAATATGCTTGGATTTATAAAACGTTTTTGCTACAATTTTCATGACCCTTACACAATTAAAAACATTGTACATTGCATGTGTTAGGTCAATACTGGAATATTGTAGCGTAGTTTGGTCACCCTTTTTAGTCATACAAGAAGAACGAATAGAACCGGTACAGAAGCAGTTTTTACTGTTTGCCCTTCGTAAATTAGGTAGGACAAGGTTGCCTCTTCCATCTTATGAAGCACGCTGTATGCTTATCGGCATCCAATCATTAAAGGAGCGCCGTGAATTTGCATTCGTTTCATTCGTAAATGATATTGTTGCGCAACCCGTTGACTCAGTAGAACTTTTATCAAAACTTAATTTTTAGATTCCGTCCCGGCAATAACGAAATAGAAATATATTTACTACAAGCCATCATCGCACAAATTACGCCAAATATGGACCTCTTAATCAGATGATGGCAACTTACAATAAGCACGGAGAAAATGTTGACTTTACTATGACTAAAACAAAACTGAAGCAATACTTCAATGCAATTAGATAACCTAAACATTAAAAATATAAACCTGATAGGTTAGTATTTTAAGGCGTACTATATATTTAAGAAGTAAGACATAACATGTGAATATCATAGAAACAACGGTCGACTACTGATTGACGACAAATAAAATAAAATAGATTCATGAGTGCGCTACACAGTTTTTGTTGCACATATTTTTGAGGGTGTATTGAAACAAATTCATTGCTTTCGAGCACACTCACACATGATACTAAAAACAAAATCAAAATGAACTGAATTAGAAATCAACTTGAATGTTTGATTCAAACGCAGCACCGCATTCGCAAATTTCTCCATAGTTAGAATATTTACCTAATCCCAATGAAAAATTGTTTTCGCTTTTCAATTCTAGATTACTGGAAATATGGAGGAATTAAAATTACGGAGGCAGACGAAGAACCAGACGACTCTGAGGAAGTCATTGCAAGTGAAGCCTGAAATGGAATCCGTTGATTTTTGTAAAACTCTGTCGTTCAACTGATACACGACAATGTTTTCCGCTTACTACTCGTTTCATTTGTTGTTTGTTTTATTTTTTTTTAATTGTTGAATAGTGCGAACGAGTTGGAAATAAAATACCTAATCAAAGCCTGTACAAAAGACAAGTTTTTCAAAATCGTTCCAGAAATCTTCAATGCGGGACCAAAATCTTGATTGCGATATATTTCAGTTTGGCGAAATATGATTTCACGTGATACCGGAGGTGTTTTGAATATGATTGTGAATTCACATTTTTCTTATTCGTTGGAAAAAAAAATCCGAAAAAATGAACTTGAAACCATTTAAATCTTTAATCTTTGAATATTTATAGTATAGCATTCCAAAAACCTAAAACAGAAATAAAAAACTTAATTTTCGGTAAAAATAAACGATTACAATAGGTAATTTTTGAGGTTTTTCGCTTGTCATTAACAATACCGAATTTCCGGTAATCCATATTTACCACTAATTTCAATATGTGCACTTTTGAACGGTTTTCTGTATTTTTTACCGACTTTTCCGTATTTCCGTCTTAGCGTGTGGACGGGAGACACTAATAAAGTCAATTAGGGTGGTAGGCCTGATTGTCACCACTAGTGATAAGTTTTTGTTTTCGGCATGGTATTTGCAAAACAAAATTTTTTATTAGCATTCAAATTAATTGATTCGTGAAGGGTTTTTATTTTATTTTTTTGTGATTGTGCTTTTGTTTCTTTATGGCTTTATGTGGAGATCGAAGGCGTTGTCTCCGATGCGAGTCTGACCGTCGAGGACTTAAAACAAGTTTCTGATTGTTTCAAGAACTTCAAACTTGCTCGTGAACTTTGTAACGCTGGTCGTTGTATAATATTTTTGGTTCAGTAACCATAGAAACGGATAGAAACGAAGCTCTGTTCGTGCCTGTTCAAATCAGGTTCGAACCACTCCGTGTGTTCTTGTGCAGCTCGGCCGTGTGGTTATGAGCCGTCGAACGGTAGAAATATATGAGGTTTCAAAATTGTCCTCTTCGAATGCATACCGCAACCGGTTTTGGGTGCGTATTTGCCCAGAATGGCCATGTCGTTCAAAGGATCTATACCTTTTA
Source organism: Aedes koreicus (assembly GCA_024533555.2). Lineage (NCBI taxonomy): Eukaryota > Metazoa > Arthropoda > Insecta > Diptera > Culicidae > Aedes > Aedes koreicus. The sequence goes on along the minus strand of JAHHFK020005737.1, from coordinate 24,617 downwards.
TTTGAGACTAAGATATCAAAAATCAGCTCAAAAATAAAGTTTTGGGAGCGTGTCAAAGTCTTGGGTCATTTTTTACCCTGACCAGAGCTTTTCTCACCCCCCGTTATTTAAAAAAAAACACCAACAATACCAACACTACCCATTTCTATTTTTCATTTTTCTTTTTATTCAAAAAACAAGAAAATGAACACCCCCCCCCCCCAATGCAAATATTGCCTTTTTTTTTTTTTTTTTTTTTATTTCGCTTTTTTTTTCCCCCCCTTCTCCTTCCCTCTTTTTCGGTTCACGGCTTTATTATTTTTCACATAAAAAAAATTAACCACCCCTACCAATTTCCGATTTTTTGTTTTGCTGGTGTAAATCAGTTTAATTTAATGAGTGCTCCTCCATGATTTATCAATTTATGTTTATTTATCACATTGCCATTGAAAATACGTCGTGTATATCTTTTCTTGAGATTATATGTGTTGAATTATAAAAAGGGTAAAAAATTTACGAAAAAAAAAGTTTATCCACCCCCAACGGATACTACGATTGCAGTGTGTTTTATAGAGTTTTAGAGTGTATTCTGCAACTTTTTCGAACGTAAACATTGTGTCTAGCTGTCATTTAGTGCTCTTGAAGTTTTCGTGCTCAAAATTGAAGTTTCGTATTCAAAATTGGAAGTTACAAAATGCCCAAAAAAGCACACATTTCGATCAGCATCCGAAATTTGATTATTGAACATCACAAAACTGGCAAAATCTACCGTGATATTGCCGATATTGTCAAGCTTCACAAATATACGGTCGCTGGGATTGTGCAGATGTACAAAAAACGTGGTTCTATCTCACCAGCTAAGCGATTGGCGGGATGGATAAACTTTTTTTGCATACTGTATCTTACTTCTCAATTCCTTTTTTGAGCCGTTCCTATATGATGCAGCTAAAGGTGTTTTCACTACGTTAGTCTCCTGAGGGTATTGAGGATCACCTACAGCCGTTTGCTTAGTAAACAACTGGCTCCAATACTCTTCAATTCTGTACTCTGTACTCGAGGTCAGCACTTCACATTTTAACAAGTTCCATTTGCCAAGAAAAAGATCATAGTTGACTTGAGTCCGACGTAACTTGGCGATTTTCACAATATGCTTGGAACTTTCACTGAATGCAACGGCTGGAGGCATTGGAAATGAGTTTGCAAACCAGACCTCTTTGATTACGTGCTTACCAGCAGCAACGTAATGCTTATTTGCATTGTTGAAAAAGTGGAGTTTGTCGATCTCCTTCAATTTGGCCAAAGCTTCAAAGTTTTTCAGATAAAATTTTGCTTAACCAGTTGCTTAACTTAACTTTTTTGCTTAACCAGTTGCTTGAGTTTAACTTTGCCAAAAAAAATTTCGGTTTAACAGCAGTCAAAGAATAAACTCAAATAATTGATGAATTAAGAATTTATAAAATCTTCTGTATCATAAACTAAGAATATTTGTCTCAGAAATTTCCTAGAAAATATAAAAATTGTATGTACGAGTTTCAATAAAACTTTGAAATCATAAAGCTTCTTTAAGCTTATCGAGTTGCAGTTTATCCCGATTTCACCTTTGAACTGAGTTCGTTTGACTTTCGGGATACGAACAATCAAATTTAAATTCAAAATTACTGAGTGAACCACCGAAAATAAGTCCTTTATCTGATTTACAATTCGTTCCCAGTCATCTAGACTATTTGGATACCAAAAGAGTAGTCCGCTTTAGAAAAAACTGAATCTAACAAAATATTTCTGAAAAAAGTGAGTGTAAATCAAAAATGAGTTGATTGTTTTATGTAGTTTCCTTTTTGGACATTAAAAAATTTGGTTATTATCTTTCCAACCCACATTTTCCCCGCTTTTGCTTCGTTGTTTTCACTCAAAATTTATCCATTTCTTTCAACTGCCCCCCCAACCCCCAAATCCTTTCCCCCTTCCAGAAATCGAGCTCAACTTACACGGTGTTCAATAAGTTCGGATACACTTTCAAAATTTGTTAAAAAAATGAAAACATGTTTTTTTATTTTTTGGATTTATGTTATTGAAAGCTATGTTTACAAGGAACGTTTACAACATTTCTCTTGGAATGACCCCCTTTGTACTCCTTAACGAGCTTCAAACGTTTCTCGAACGCGTCGCAGGCGGCACGCACGGACTGCATGGGCATTTCGTCCCAGATTTTGAGAATTACCGTCTTGAAATGATCCAAAGTGCTGACCTTGTATTCGTTCAGCTTCGCCATCATATAGGACCAAACAAAAAAGTCGAGAGGATTCAAGTCCGGGGAGCTGGGAGGCCACAAAGTTTTGTCCAGAAAGTCGGTTAAATTGTCCCGACACCAGGCTTGAACCACATTTGCCGTATGGGCTGGTGCACCGTCCTGCTGGAACACGTAGTGCTCATCGCCGTAGAGGCTTCGGAGACTGGGGGCAACAACCTTTTCCAAAACCTCAGTTTTGTAGTACGCCGCGTTGATTTTGACGTTTTTTTCAATAAACACCAAGGGTAGCTTACCACGTTTGCATACTGCCCCCAAACCATCACCGACGCGGCACTTTGGAACCGAGGGATGTTTATATTGGATTCAGGAATGCTGTCCCTCGATGGCGCCCACACCCGGTCATTTTGCACATTGTGCGGCTGCTGCAGCACGAACAGTTTCTCGTCCGAAAAAACAAACTCCTGACCAGCGTGCCGAGAGAGGATCCTCTTAGCTCGATCCAACCGCTTTTTGCTGGTAGCCTCCGAAACGCCATGGACCTTACGTTTTTGTAAGGCCTGAAACCAAGGTCCTTGGTGAGTATGGTGTGAGCGGTTCCAATGGAAACGTTGAGATCTGCAGCCGTTTTCCGGATTGAGCGGTTCTTTTTGCGCCGAATTCGCTCCCTCACGATCTTGATGACCCGTGGCGTCCTCGCTGAACGCGGCCGACCGGATCTCGCACGGTCATTGGTCGAGGACGTCTCCCGGTATCGCCTGATGGTCGTGTAGACAAAGTTCCGCTTGACCCCATGCGATTTCAGCAGCCGGAATATATCGCCGGGTCGCTCACCGTTCAAAAAACGCTTAATTACGAAGTCCCGATACTCTTTCATCGCGCGTAACAAACAAACAACAACTAACAGAATGTCAACACCGCGCACATTCGGTAGCGTATGAATGAAGCTAAAGCTGACACCAATACCAATGCAGAATATGTACATGGCGCATACCTACGCAATGATGAAAACTTGTATTCGAACTTATTGAACACCGTGTAACGGCCATTTCTAAAGCGCTCCGTTCTCTTCGCGTCGAATTCTGTTTTTAAAAATAAAAAAATCAAATCTGACGCGTGTTCGGGAAGGGAGGGGGTTGTATCTGGAAATAAAAATGAATTGATGTTTTGCATATCATGACTTAACAAGATTTAACGGATTACCAAAATAGCTGGAAAATTGTAAAAATAATGAACGATGATGTAATATGGGACCACGTGCGTCGCATTCAAGCTAATCTAGAGTGCCGTGACCGCACAGCGCTCTGCATTTGACAAGTTCAATTGAGGTAGAGGTGGGACAGCGTTCGCCAGGGCATCTAGTTTGCAATAAAACTAATTAAATTATTACAAATAAATAATATAATGCAGCTAAAATTATTCAAATTAAAGTAAGTTGAAAAAAAAACTAACTATCGCAAGAATATTTAGAGTAAAATAAATGACGCTTTATGGTGCGGACAAAGTGTCATGAGCGTCATGAAGACGTTTTGGCACTGAAAGCTGGCGTTGAAAAGTCAGAAAATTTCAGACCCCTAGTTAATTCCGTTTAGACGTTAGAGCTTTTTTTGAGATATTGATTGGTCAAAAACGACCCCAATGCAAAGGAAGGCTAAATTAGCGAGTGTGAAAATACAACTGGCTGTAATTTTTTACATAGATTGAAGTCAAAATGATCCGTTTTCCCGGGTCATTTTCGAATTCCCGGTTTTTCCCTGGTTCGCTGGCCACACTGAAAGTTGGAACTGTTTTTAGTAAACAAAAGTTAAAACGTTAAAAATGAATCAAACAAACCCTATTACTATTCCATTGAATGCTTCCTCTCTACCAAGCTCGTTCAGTTCCGTGAGAACCCGGTCGATGGTCACTCACCGCAATCGATTTCTCCCATCGCTAGTCGTCGCGTTTGCTGCGTCGTCCATTCTCGTACACTTTTCGAGCATTTGCCCATTCCCATTTTCTCATGTTATCGGACATAAAATTACCCTCTCACCATCATTCATAATAGCCATCGCACACACTGACTGAATCCATACAGATGTGGGTGAGTTCCAATTCCTTCACTTCCACCGAAAGACTATCCACCCGCGTAAGACGCAGCTCGCCAGTGATGCCGTTTAAATCCATAGTGAATTAAAAAAGAAATATTTTTTACGATTTATAATGCAGAATATCCCTTAATCCCACTTTTTTGTGAAATGTAAGAGGGATTTCCAAAAGAACAACGAACTTTAACACATGATAATGTGGCATCACTGCTCACTCTCAAACCAGAACCAGTCCCAGTCTCATCCTCGTCCGTCTTCCTCTAGCAGTACTAGTCTGAACCCTGCACCCATTCCATCCCATTCGTTCATTCGTTCGTTGGCTTAGGTCCGTTTCCCTGGTAGGTATATTAATTTACTTTTCCTTTTGTGTGTTTCCTTTATTTATTTTTTCATCGATTCAGTTGGCAGCAACTGTTACTCGCTTTTTAGTCTTCCTTTTTTTTTGTTGGTCGTCAAGCAGAAGGGAGCGATTTGGTCATCGTCATTGTTGGAACGAACAGAATGTAAAAAAAATGCACCAAAGTCGAAGCAAACAGACTGGAACAGTCGAGCTCTGTCTGTTACCGCAGTAACCGCATAACAAAAAAAAGTAAAATAAAAAAGCATCGGAGAAACTGAAAAAATGCAATTACTAGTGTTCTGCTGCGAGTTGCAGCCGTCAACTTACACCGCCGAGCAACTTGATGGTGGACTCGATGTCGCTCGCTAGCTGATGCTTCTGGATGTCCAAGTAGAAACGGTGATATATCAAGGGTCTCGGGCCTTTCACGAGTTTCACTTTATCTGCAAAACAGAAAGAAGAAGAAAGAACCGGACGTGTTAAAAATCTTTATTTTATTTTTTTTTCCTTTGCGAGTTAAAATGTCGTTTGTGGCTTTGCCACGTTCACACAGTGCGAAAATAAGCAAAACAATCAAGCATCCGCCCAATCGAATCGCCAGCTCGGTGACCACCCCACCACCTTACACCATTGTTCTCTCGCACACACCCCCCCGCCGCCCCCCCCTTCTTTTTTTGTTATTGTCGTCCCAACCCCCCCCCCCCCCAACAGAAAAAAAAAAAAAAAAAAAAAACACGACCGGCAATCAAAAGGAATAAAAAATCCCCCCAACACCCGGTTGTGAGAAGGTGTGTGTTTTATGAGTGTGATCGCCCCACGGGGAGTGAACAAAAATGCACAATGCCCCCCCCCAAAACCGAAAAGTGTCACAAGACCCACCCCCCACCCCCCACAAAGGTGCCACACCCGAGCCCAAACCCCAATTCCCCAAGGTCCCAAAAAAATAACCGTTGATTGGAATATTGACGAATACCTATTTTCGTTACAATGGTGAGAAGGATTGGTGATGTTACAATGTCCAATTAAAATATCATTATTAGGCAAATGATAGTGATTTCCGTTTACAAAATAGGTCATTGAGAACAGTTCCGGAGCAATTTGCGATTAGGGCGAACATGCAGAATGTAAACAAAAGGGAAATGATGATTGTAATATTGCAAGTAGAATTTCAAACCGTAATTTACAAATTAACGAATAAATTCAAATACAATCTAGCATACAGACAGAGAACAAAGCTAGCTTCTCATTCATATATAATACTGATGGAAATTCGTTCGTTATTCATTGAAATTTGCATTTTTTAATATTCGCCTGTCAATACTAGGATGTTTGATTACGCCATTTTCAATGTTGGCCCCACAAGTACTGGAAATAAAAGAATCGCCCTATACTATTCGCCTATTGTTGACATTTTGATAGGTTTCGCCCTCCACTTTTCGCCGTTGTTTTGGTTATTTTATCAGTATCGCCTTTTACTTTTCGCCGTTGTTTTGATTTTTTGTCAGTATCGCCTTTTACTTTACGCCATGTTTATGTTTTGATTTAAATTACGCCTTTCACTTTGTCAACAATCAATATGGCGTAAATCGCAGAGTGAATTGTTTTGAATACGAAATAACTCTACGCCCTTTGCAAAAACAATATTTAATGAATAAAATTAAAGCACAACCAGGACAAAAAGGTCAAAACTCATGATTTAGTTGCATTAATTATGCATTGCATTGAAAAAACATTTTGTTTATATTTTGCATGTACGCCCTAATCGCGAATTGCTCCGGAGTTTTGTTAGAATTATACTAAACGGTCAGTTATGTCTGTCAGGATGAAACATAAGTGCTAAGGAACAAAATCCAATTCGAAAACGTTAATGGAAATACAATGCTGGTAACGACTGAGTGTCTAACAAACTGATACTCTAACCGATTCAATACGGCTTTTTCCTACAACGTATTTTAACATAATTTATGGTGCTAGAACAAGTGACAAAAACCATTAAAATAACATTTGCGAACAAATGTTTTTTACAAGTTGTTTTAGACCTTCCAAATAATCCTTGAGTTCAGACCTTGATTTTCTACATGAACACTAAGGAGACTTACGATGTCTCGGCTATACTTATTAGTTCAAAAAGCTCCACATAACATCATAATACTGTAAGAGACATATTACGGTACTTCAAACTATCCTTGAAAACAGATCTTGAGGTTCTACATGATCAAGACCACCAGACCACCCCCTCGTAGACTTCTCTGCATATTTTTTTTTTAAATTTTATATGGAGTGTAAACTTTCGTCAGACCCCCCTCCCTTCAGAAATGTCTACGCGGTTTCTGAATATGATAAGCAAGGCGACTTACGATACAGTAGAGCGAGACGGAACATCATAACACCGTTATAGCCGTATTGCATAGTTGCCAGAATACCTACGTTACCCTACCTTACCAATCAGACTAAGGCCGGTGTGGCCTCTGCTGTACACAGAAGTTGTTTCCATTGTAATCGGTCCATGGCTGTACCTCGCCAGCCTCGCTGTCTGCGGAGGGTCCGCAGGTCGCCTTCGACTTGATAAATCCACTTTGCTCGTTGCGCGCCTCTTCTTCTTGTACCTGTCGGTTCGTTTTCGAGAACCATTTTCACAGGGCTGTCGTCTGACATTCTTACGACATGTCCAGCCCATCGTAGTCGACCGATTTTTGCGATGTGTACGATGGGAGGTTCTCACAGCAACTGGTGCAATTCGTGGGTTCATTCGCCTCCTCCACGTTCCGTCTTCCTTCTGCACTCCACCGTAGATCGTACGCAGCACCTTCCGTTCAAAGACTCCAAGGGCGCGTTGGTCCTCCACTAGCAATGTCCATGTTTCGTGGCCGTAGAGAACTACCGGTCAAATTAATGTCTTGTAGATGGTAAACTTTGTGGTTCGGCGAACTTTGTTCGATCTTAGCGTCCTTCGGAGTCCAAAGTAGGCATGCACCTTTGTATTTCTCTGCTGGTGTCGTTATCGGCGGTCACCAATGAGCCCAGATACACGAATTCGTCTACTACCTCGATTTCATCACCGTCGATCTGAACTTGAGCTAGGAGGCTAACATTTTCTTCTCGTGAGCCTCTTCCCTTCATGTATTTTGTTTTTAACGCATTAATCACAAGCCCAATCCTACCAGCTTCAGCCTTAAGTCTGATGTACGTTTCCGCCATCGTCTCAAAGTTACGTGCTACGATATCAACGTCTTCAGCGAAGCCAAATAGTTGGACAGACTTCCTGAAGATCACGATGCCACTCGTGTCTATCCCAGCTCTTCGAATCACACCCTCCAATGCAATGTTAAACAACAAACACGACAATCCATCACCTTGCCGTAACCCTCTCCGAGATTCGAAGGGACTCGAGAGCGTCCCTGATACTCGGACGACACACATCACTCGATCCATCGTTGCTTTGATCAACCGCGTCAGTTTTTCCGGAAATCCATATTCGTGCATGATTTGCCATAGCTGGTCTCGATCGATTGTATCATTCGCTGATTTGAAGTCGATGAAAAATGATGTGTGGGCACGTTGTATTCGCGACGTTTCTGTTTGCCGAATCGCGAAAATCTGGTCCGTAGTAGCGCGGGCACCCATGAATCCCGCTTGGTATTGCCCCACGAACTCCTTTGCAATCGGTGACAGGCGGCGGCATAACATTTGGGAGAGCAACTTGTAGGCGGCGCTCAGTAGCGTGATCGCACGATAATTACAGCTATCCAGCTTGTCGCCCTTTTTATAGATGGGACACACTATTCCTTCCATCCAATCCTCCGGTAAATCTTGGTAATTACCCAGTGCAGCGCTCTGGCCAGTGCTTCACTACCGTATTTTAATAGCTCGCTTGGGAGTTGGTCAACACCAGCGGCTTTGTTGTTTTTCAACAGACCAATTTCCTCCTCAACTTCCTGCAGGTTTGGGGTCGGGGTCCTGTCATCTTCTGTGCGTGATCCTAGATTTATTACCGTGCCACTTTCGTTCGCTGTAACATTACCTGTTGGAGCGCTAGCCCGGCTCCAATGGGAAAGGTAACTTTTCGGCCTCAAAACTGTGTTGCGATTCAATTCTTTTAGGATGCTCTCGCTAGAGCGGGTGGTGGCTATCTTGTGGAAGAAATCAACTCTCAGAGTCCTGAAAAGGACGGAAATTTCCACGCAAGCCAAAACAAGATGCAACACAGCCTTGAAGTTAAAGTCTTCTTTTGGATGGACTGTCTTGGTTGGATCGCCTCTTCTTCTTTGGGTGGATTGCCTGGTGGACTTCTCGGTTGGATTGCCTTGTTCGGAATGCAGAAAGAACACTTTTGCTTCTTGGTTTCTTCTCTTTATTTCTTGTTTCCTCTTCTAGGTATAAACATAAACTGATACTGGTAATTTCTGCTGTCGGGTTTATATACCTGCGGCGATGTAGTGCAACAAAACAAAACAGCAAAGAGGGGTGGAACTTTTGTTGCTTCTCCGTTTTGCGTCAATCCTCAGCGGATACGCAATCACATACATACAAATCATTCATACACAGCGGATATTTTCATCACACACACACATTCATTCCAGAGGCAGATACAAATTAGCATCGCGCATGCGCGCTGCGAGCACCATCAAACATGTTTGATCCTGTTAATTGGCGTTGGCGCCAACATACACCCGCCGGGCTGAGATGAATTCTCTGACACTTTAACCAAACTAGCAATTTTATGTATTGCACGCTTATAGACCACCTTGCCAACTTGAACATCAACAGTACGCACCAAGTCATCTGTACCCGGATAAGTTTTTGTGATTTTACCCAATCTCCACATCTGTGCTGGTGTGTCTTTTTCTTCGAGCAAAACAATCATTCCGGGTTGGACATTTGAAGATTTAGTACGGTTTTTACCCCGTGGTTGGAGTGTTTGTAGGTAATCGCGATGCCATTTCTTCCAAAATTCGTCACGCAGCCGCTGCATATATTGCCACCGGTTGAGACGATTCAACTGAACTCCTTCAACGCTAGGCTCAGGAGTGGCGGTTAGTGGGCGTCCAATTAAAATATGACCGGGTGTTAGCACCTCTGAGTCATTCGGATTTGATGAAAGAGCATAGAGGGGACGTGAATTCAAAATTCCTTCCACCTGAGTCAAAACCGTTTGGTATTCCTCAAATGTTAATTGTGCGTCCTTAAGGGTTCTCTTTAGGTGAAATTTAGTACTTTTTACCGCAGCCTCCCATAATCCACCAAAATTGGGAGCTTCTGGAGGAATGAACGACCAACTTATTTCTCGAGGCTGACAGAAAGAGGATATATCATCGAACGTTGATTGAGATTTTAATAGTTCATATAACTCATGTAATTCGTGTTTGGCCCCACGAAAATTAGATCCATTATCCGAATGCATCTCTTTCGGATACCCTCTTCGACCAACAAAACGTTTCAATGCGGCTAAAAAGGATTCGGTACTCAAATCGGAAACGAGTTCTAAATGTATGGCTCTGGTTACCATGCACACAAAAACTGATATATAAGCCTTCACTAGTTTGGGTTTATATCGACCCTCCTTTACATACACCGGACCTGCGAAATCAACACCTGATATCTCAAACGGAAGAGCTGGCGTGACACGACATGAAGGTAAATTACCCATCAACTGACTAGCGAGCTTAGGACGAGATCGGAAACACGTTATGCAATTCTGGGTAATCTTTCGGACCGACGACCTTCCATTCAACAACCAAAATCGAGTTCTTAGAGCGGCTAGTAAATTTTTCGGACCTTCATGCATTTCTTCTATGTGGTATGCGCGAATCAACAGATCAACAACTGGGTGTTTTGGTAGAATATACGGGTACTTGGAGTGGAACAACAACGACGAGTGCTTGAGCCTTCCTCCTACTCGAAGGACTCCATCTAGGAAAAAAAGGATTTAAATCTGCAATACGCTTACACGGTTCGTCGTTCTGAACCCGCTGGATTTCGTCACTTAGTTTATCGTGCTGAACAACCTTAACGATCAACTCCAATGACTTTCGCAACTCTGGAATAGTTGGGTTAATTGTCAATACCCGGAGAGATGGATCTTTCTGGCGACAATTACTGATGAACCGTTGCACGTACGCCAATACACGCTGCAACCTTCGGAACGAGCTAGTACTTGAAAATATCGGGAGCTGATCTTCATTGTAAACAGGAGCGGCAACAATTGATTGTACTTTCAATTCGGGTAGTTTATCATCTGGGATATCTCTAAGTGGTTCCTCAGAATATTTATCCATTCTCAAGAAAGGTGGACCCTCCCACCAGTCAGTATTGGACCTAAGAACACCAGGTAGCTGTCCCCTTGACACGATATCTGCCGGATTATCGTTCGACCTAACGTACTTCCAGGTGAAATCCTTGGTTTCATTCACAATAGCAGCTACCCTATTCCGAACAAATACGTCGAGATTGGCTAATGGTTTCTTTAGCCAGGCAAGGACAATCTGACTATCGGACCAAAGAACAACTTCATCTACGTTAACTTTTAAATCCTCCAGAGCTGTCAAGAGCAAACGTGACAGTAATCTTGCTGCAAGAAGCTCTTTGCGAGGTATGGTGTGTTCTTTCTTAATCGATGCGACTCTTGACTTACTGCAAACAATGCGGAGACGAGCAGAACCATCGGATAGAATGCTACGAACATAGATAACTGCTCCGTAAGCCAGAACAGAGGCATCGGAGAATCCATGGATTTCGACGGCGATTGTTGAAGGAAAGAAAACACAACGTGGTATGGTAATTTCGCCAATCTTGGGAAGAGCGTTACGGAATTGTAACCATGATGCAAGAAGATCTCCCTCGATTTTCGTATCCCAATCAAGTTCAGCATTCCACAGTTTCTGCATATACATTTTGGCTAGGACTATCACTGGCGATAACAAACCTAAGGGATCGAACAACCGTCCGATCTCGGAAAAAACAATTCGTTTAGTAAACGTGGTTACGTCTGGCGGAATTTGAACTACAAATAGAAACTGGTCAGACTGGGGACTCCAAGTCAGACCCAGAACCTTGATCACTTCGTCTCCTTGGTTGAGACAAACCAGCTTCTCTCGGTCCGTTTCGGGGATCATACACAGCAGTTCCTCACAATTTGAGCTCCATTTGTGAACTCGAAAACCACCAGACTCAAGCATTTCACTAATCTGCCGTTGCATTTCAAAGGCTTCGTCCGTGGAACTGGCACCAGACAAAATGTCATCGACATAACAATCATCTCGGACAACCCTAGATGCGAGCGGAAACCTTTCTTCTTCATCATCACACAACTGCACAAGACATCTGGTAGCTAAAAAGGGGGCAGAGGCTGTACCGTAAGTTACTGTTTGTAGTTCTAGCACCCTTAAAGGCTTGGATGGGTCACTTCTCCACCAGATGCGTTGGAATTTGGATTGGGATGGTTCTACAAGCACCTGCCGATACATCTTCTCAATATCGGCAGTAAACACAACTTGATGTTTACGAAAGCGAAGAAGAATACTGATCAATTCACTTTGAACTGGCTTGCCAACATGGAGAACGTCATTGAGCGATTTCAGAGAGGGATTAAGTTTGGCGGAAGCATCAAACACTACTCTTAATTTGGTGGTGGAACTCGTTGGCCTCAATACAGCATGATGGGGCATGTAAAACCGATTCTGATCCACGTCTTTGGACTCGTCTACCTCACGACAGTGGCCAAGTGACTCATACTCTTCAATAAACCTGGAGTACTGCTGTTTCAAATTCAAATCCTTGTTGAGGCGTTTTTCTAAAAATAGAAAACGACGTAGAGCTAAGGCACGATTGTCCTGCAATTCTGAAACGCATTCCCGAAAAGGCAAACGCACTACAAATCGACCGGATGGTAAACGACGGTGTGTTTGGCGAAAAGACTTCTCACATTCGTCGTCAGAAACTAACGGGTTTGGATCGGCAACATCTTCAACTTCCCAAAACTTCGTAATAGTTTTGTTCAACGAATCAAGTGAAGCGGTATGAGACAGTTGCGCTTGGCTTACATCATCATCAATCTCCCCTGAGAAAACCCAACCAAAATGAGTTTCCTGAAGCTCGGGTAGGCCGTCAGCTAGGCGAAGTTGTCCTGACTTGAGAAGACTGAAAAATTTAGAGGCACCAATCAACATATCGATGCCTTTAGGTACGTTAAACTCTGGATCTGCAAGTTGGATTCCAGCAGGGATCGGCCAAGAAGAAACATTGATCTTTGATCCCGGAATGATCCCAGTTACTTTTGGAACCACTAAACACTCTACACTTATAGCGAACTGTGAATAAGTTGATTGTACAGTAACCGTCAACTTCTCCCTTGCGTACATCTTAGAACCACCTACACCTGTAATAGGAACACACATAGACTCTCGGGAAACGTTTAACTGGTTAGCTATGCGTTCGGAAAGGAAATTAACTTGCGAACCACTATCGAGAAGCGTACGACAAGGAATTGACTCGCCATCATTATCAAGCATGACAACAGCGGTCAACAACATCACAGTCTTTACGGTTTTAGAATGGTTACAAGAACATGTAGAATTCACGGTAGGTTGTTGTTGCTGGCTTGGGTTCGTCCCAGAGGTGGAGGCTTGAATCGAGGAATCGGGCTGTGGAAGTACTGGCTTTGGAGGTTGGGGTATTGACTCAGGTGTGGACTGTTGGGGTTTCGAGAAAGACTCATTGTGTAAGAGGGAATGGTGCTTTTTATGGCAAGTTGAACAAGTTTTCTTGTTGGAACAGTCAGCAACTCGGTGACCGGGTCGGAGGCAGTTGAAACAAATTTTCAACTCCTTAACCTTAGCATTGCGCTCAGTAGCGGTCATTGCGTGGAATTTTGAGCATTCAAAATGGCGATGGTCTCCCCCACAAATTAAGCAAGTTTTTGTATCTTTCGTAGATGTTGAGATGTGAGATTTGAGAGATGGTTTTGGGGTTGATGACTTGGTGATTGGCTCCTTTGTAGAGCTAGCGACACGGGAATTGTTACATCGATCAAGTATTTGGCACTCATTTTTCAAAAATAGCATAGTTTGGTTAAAGTCAGGTAACTCACCATGTTTCAGCGTCCTTTCCCAAAGTTGGCGGGTGTGATCATCTAGGCGGTTGACGACCAGCTTAGTTATCATAAGACCAGACAGTTTGTCGATGACCAAACCCTGGTACTCCAATCCAGCGACATGTCGGTCGCAGGCCTTCGTTAGCGACACGAGATCCTTGAGGTTTCCCTTCACTACTGGCTTGAGCTGGATCAAACCGTCGATGTGGGTGTCTACGATGACTCGTTGATTCTCGAACTGATCGGTGATTTGTTTCCACACTTGTTGAAAATTATTATCCTGTATCATTTTGGCGTTGATCAAATCAGCTGCTTCACCGACAAGGGCCTTGTCCAAGTGATGCAGCTTCATGGCATCGGAGTCGCGGCTTCGCACGACTAGATCTTCGAACATGGCCTTGAATTTAGGCCAATTCTCCGTCTTGCCGTCAAAGGTTGGTATAGGTGCTCTCAAGGATTGTTGTTGCACTATCACTTGTGGTGCTGATCCGTCAGCATGAACTTCGGTTGGGTGGTGTGCATCAGCAGACTTGGTAAAAAATTCCATCAGTCGCTCGACTCGATCGAGAGCTTCGGTGTGAAGTCGATCGAACTCATCGAGCTTCTCGTCTTGTTCTTCGACCTTTGACGGTGGTGTGGCGGCAAGCACTTCACGGTGTAACGAAATGTATTCAGTGTAATGCATTTCGAGCTTCTTTGAAAATACTTTTAGCAATGATTTGCTCACTTTTGTAGGATGATCTTCACCGTCTTCTAGTGTCACATTAATCTTCGTCACTTTGCCTTTAATTTGCCCTCTTTGGTGGATCAACATCTTCAGTTCTTCAAGATCCACGGGCTGCTTCTTCGGCGTGTGTTCGATAGGCATTTTTCACTTCAATCACTTTGGTTACTGTCTGTTCAGTTTTTCACTACGCTCAGCCAGACAAATGGCTGGCTCACTGCTCAGCCGGTATTGGCCGACGCTTCACACACTATTCGGCTGTGGCTTTCACTTAGCACTACTTCACTTTTCTTCACTCTTCACTGTTCTTTAAGCATTCAGACCAAAGGCAAATTTCCGGCGTTCGTTGCTGGCATATCCGGCTCGAAGGACCATGTTGGAGCGCTAGCCCGGCTCCAATGGGAAAGGTAACTTTTCGGCCTCAAAACTGTGTTGCGATTCAATTCTTTTAGGATGCTCTCGCTAGAGCGGGTGGTGGCTATCTTGTGGAAGAAATCAACTCTCAGAGTCCTGAAAAGGACGGAAATTTCCACGCAAGCCAAAACAAGATGCAACACAGCCTTGAAGTTAAAGTCTTCTTTTGGATGGACTGTCTTGGTTGGATCGCCTCTTCTTCTTTGGGTGGATTGCCTGGTGGACTTCTCGGTTGGATTGCCTTGTTCGGAATGCAGAAAGAACACTTTTGCTTCTTGGTTTCTTCTCTTTATTTCTTGTTTCCTCTTCTAGGTATAAACATAAACTGATACTGGTAATTTCTGCTGTCGGGTTTATATACCTGCGGCGATGTAGTGCAACAAAACAAAACAGCAAAGAGGGGTGGAACTTTTGTTGCTTCTCCGTTTTGCGTCAATCCTCAGCGGATACGCAATCACATACATACAAATCATTCATACACAGCGGATATTTTCATCACACACACACATTCATTCCAGAGGCAGATACAAATTAGCATCGCGCATGCGCGCTGCGAGCACCATCAAACATGTTTGATCCTGTTAATTGGCGTTGGCGCCAACATTTTTTTTTTCTTTTTTTTGGTAGAATAATAACCATTGAATTTTAGTATGCCATGATCTAGACTAGAATAAAAACTTCATTCTGTATTACACTACCAAACCTACTAGACGTACAGTCGTATTTATCCAACAAATCGATACTCCAATCGATACATTCCAAGTCTAAGTAAATTGGTGTGTGATTGGGTGAGTCAAAAACAAAGCAAGCAACTTCAGAGTCAAGCTGTGGGGCACAAGCATCAATAGACTCGTATTTGCGAACGAAGCAGAAATATCAGTTCATCATCATCAGTTTCTTTTCGCCTCTTATCAACTCCAGTGACGATCGTAAAATGAGAATCCTGAAGAATTCTGATAGAATAAATTCAGGCGTTTTTACAAACAGCCATTTAATGATATTGATTATCACAAATTGCAACTCTGAATAGGGTTGCAGAATGTTATATCAGCCTAGCCTCGTCATTTGGCCTACGTGCCATACATGTCATTAATTCAACGATAATCGACCAATTCATGTTGACATACTGATACATATTGATCGATATATTCCAAAGCAATTAGGGCATATTCTTCACTTCTGCCATGACTTCACTGGTAACGATGAATAGATTATCTTCACAATCTTCTAGTGGTCTAAATTCAGCTAAATTAAACCTTTAGTATCTAAGAAATACAGAAGCTAGACGCACGTTATAAACTTACTGCTCACATGAGAAAATTAGCACTGATTTGACAAGTACAAAATATAATCCACCGCTGCATATTGGGCTGAGTCAAGGGATACATACCCTATAAGTAGCGAATCAACCAAGACTTTCGTACCTCGAATGGAACTGATTTTCTTAACCCGACAAAAATCGACGCTCAAGCTTCTGATTGATAAGGTTCGAGTTCAAAATCAACGTTTCTCCAACAGTTTCAACTTTCAGTTTCCAACGTGCATTCAATACGAAAGCTTGAATCGAAATGGCTCTGCTGTTCCGGATCTATCGACTTCTACCTCTACTGACGGCAGCGACCTTCTTACTTGTGCTCCCAATTGGCATCGCCCAGGCTCAGCAAGGTTACAAAGAGCTGTGCAGTCCGTATTGTATCAATCGATGCTTTCAGGACAGCATGGATTGCTACGCCCGGATGTGTCCCAAAATTTGCTGCGATAAAGCTTCAATGTGTGCACCGAAAAGCAGTTAATAAAGGGGTAGTTTTTGACTAGATATTGTATTAAAAATTAAAGCTTGTTCACGTTAAATTTCGGACACTAAGGTAATGTCAGTAAAAATAATCTAAACACAGTTCAACAAAACCGATTGTTTATTTCAGTTTAATAGAGTTTTATAGACAGTAAAAACAGTGGATTAAGATGTTAACCCTTCTTTCTGTAAAATTCTCGAACTTTCTGTGGTATTCCCGCCATCATATTCCGTACAGTATCCTCAGATACGCTGGCAGTGGCGGTTCTCCATCTTCTCTTGAAATCGTCGAACCCATTTGCTTTCTTGTTAGTTTCAAAGGGTTTCCGCTTAACCACAGTCCAGTATTTTTTGACGTAGACTACGTCTTACGGGAAGGGTAGGGTGTCAATTGAAAATCTAGAAATAAGCGACGGTCACGAAATATTGTTACAAATTAAACGCTAATAACTTAATAAATGCTCGATAGATTTTCAAGACTTTTACATCAATCGGTTGTAAATTTTCCCGCGTATCAATTCAATAATCAAAAAATTTCCGTTAACAATTTCAAGCTATTGAAAATAACCAAAACCTAAGGTGATGTCTTATAATGCCGATTTTTCAGAGTAAATTTACTAAATGCACTGTACTTTACTGTCACAGATTTCAAATTTAAGCAAGGTAGGGCTCATATGCAGCACTGAACGATATAAAACGGGTACGCCTTCGCAAATTAACTCAGTAGTGTTGCAGTACTGGAGCTGTGCGGAGCAACGAGCCATTATGGATTGGCAGCTGGCAATGGAGGCAACCCCGATGGCATGAAACCTGCTGTGTGGAGCGGCAAGCTGCTAACGTAGCAGGTGGTGCAACATGCCACAGAAGGTGCACTGGCAACCAACCAGTGGTGAGCTAGTCGATTGCTCTGAGACTGTTGCTAGCAAGCCCTTGGCTAGGCAGCCATTGTATATGCAGTGGTGTGCTAGGCAGTCGGTTGCCAAAGCCGGTGATGATTTGTAGCCAGCCGGTGGGCACCACCACAAAGAGCTACATAAGGTGCTTGAGTGTGTGTGATATTCTTTGTAGCCATCTTTATCTGAAGCGCAACGTGCACGGCAGAAATAACCTGCTTCGTGAAAAGACCGAGCAGGACTAATTTAAATCCGTCCTTTTCAGGACGACCAATCCAAATCTGAGAGAGTTTGTTTAATTTGAATTTATGTAACAACTAACCAAATGGCAGACAGCGGTGGCTAAAACAATTTTAATTTTCTCTCCGTTGCATACCTTGAGCATTGTGCACAATTTACAAATGGCTGCCGTCATGAAAAATTGAATTGTCAATTGAAAATCGAAGAATAATCGACCGTCACAAAATATCGTTACAAATTAAACGCTCATAACTTCATAAATACTCGATAGATTTTCAAAATTGTTACATCATTCGAATGGAAATTTTTCCGCATATCAATTCAATTATCTAAAATTATCCGTTGACAATTTAAAACAAATGAAAGTAACGAAAATGAATGGTGATGTCTTATTGTTTGGTTTTTCATGCTGGATTTCATAAATTCACAGTACTTTCCTATCACGGATTTCAAATGTGAGCAAAGGAGGTCTCATATTCAGCACTGAACGACATAAAAGAAATTTTCTCATTCATGTCGCAGTACTGGAGCTGTGCGGAGCAACGAGCCAGTATTCATTGGCAGCTGGCGACCCTGGAGGGTGCTTTATTCGGCAGAGCGGAGCGGCAAGGCGCCAACTTTGGAATTGGCTGCTGGCGGTGGCAACCGTTGCTAGGCAGCCATTAATTATGCAGTGGTGTACTAGGCAGTCAGCTACCAGCCTGTGTTGTGCTTGTGTGTGTGATCTTGTTGGTAGCCATCTTTGGTAAGGCGCAACGTGAAACGGCTGAAATAACCTGCTTCTTCAAAAGACCGAGAAGGTTTTAATTACTATGCGGACAGTTTAAAATCCGTCCTTTTCAGAACGACTAATTCAATTTTGAAAGAGTTTGTTTGATTGGAATTTATTCAACATTACTATCCAAGTTCTTACCAATTCACAGCCAGCGGGGTCTAAAACAATTTAAGTTCCCTCTTCGTTGTATACCTTGAGCATATTGTGTACATTGTTCAACTGGCTGTCGTCACGGAACATTGAAACACCGGAAGCTAATAACTCGATCGTATTTTGATTGATTTATATGTGAGATTTTTGCTCAAATCAACTAGAGGTTTATACGATTGCCATTTTATTTACTCAAGTGTTTAAAATTTTACAAACAAAAGAAGTATTTTATTTCGCGGAAAATTTTAACGAATGTTGCGTTCCGGCAAGTATCAAGAAATTTTTTACGTTTGATTTTCGCTTTGATTTTCGAAATGGATATTCCGAAGTAACATTCTCGGCATACTCCAGTTAGTACAGTTATGAATAGTTATTCTGTTGTTTTAACGATTCGCGTTAGATAGAGTTTTACTTCTAGGAAGAAATAAATTTTGAGAAACTGTGAAGGTGAGAATGAGTACGATGTCTAATCGTTTTGATGCCAAACGTTTGCGCAAATTTCGGAAATTGAACATATGGAAAATCCTCCGACCATGTACCGATGCCGAATGAACTCGTGATTATCAGGCAAAACTTAAACGTTTCCAACTACTGGTTGAGATGCTGGATTTTGCCAACTACTGGTTTATAATGCATACTAACATACAGCGTTCTCCTGCCCGGTCTGGTCTAGAAATGTTTCGTTAAGGAAAAACTATTTGCGTTGCAATATAGTTTGAAATAAACATTTAATTTTCTGCATTATCTAATGCGTATAAAGGAAATGCTAGATTTGACTTGAATTCATGGAATATTTCATTAAAATGTAAACCTGATATCACTGAAATCAGGTCTGTGGTATGAAAGATTGCAAACAATTTCTTTTTTTACGCTTGTTTTGTGTGCTTGTAATTATGAATTTTGCGCGTCTGCTAAAATTCATTATTATTTTTTCTGTGAATGTTCCGCTACGAAACTAACGAAACTAATCAAACGGTTTAACGTAGTCTACGTCAACCGGTCGTGTGTTAAACACAACCCACTGATTTTTTTCTATCGGGTTAAGTTCTGGACAATTGGGCGGATTGGCTATTTTTGGCACGTATTTTACCTCTTCTGCCTTATACCATTCCAAGATGGATTTTGCATAGTGACTAGAGGCCAAATCAAGCCAAAACAGAGCTGGAGGGTCGTGGCTTCTTATAAACGGTAGCAACCGCTTTTGTAAACATTCTTTCTCGTACACATCCTTGGTGATAGTGCCTGAAAAAATTTTGGATTTTCAACCACACTACATACGCCTCCCCACACCAAAATTTCTTGGGGATTCAGACACTTTGTTTCCCGGGATCCCCGCCACTACATTTTTTTTTCCTTTAAAAAAAAAAACACACACGCCGAAGATAAAAAACTTTCCCACCACAACAAATAACACATTTTTTTTATCCCCCCCCCCCCCCCCCCGCGAGCAACAAAAAATTGTTTTATCCCACACATATATTTCATTACAATTTTAATGAATAAATGGTTAGGATGAATGAACCACCGCCCCGCCATTATAGAATACGAACCAAGTGTGAAAAAGCTAGTTCTAGACAAAATAGTCATAAGGTCGAAAGTAACATTTGTAAACAATGACTTCTAGCGTATTTTTCTGGGATCTGAGAGCTCCCACAAACAAAATAGCACCAGAAACAGATACAGGGAGTTATTCCTTCCCGTCGGTAGTGGATACAGATGTTAGCAACCTGGCATTGCCAGGAAATTTACATTTTAAGTCATTGTTTACAATTGTTACTTTCGACCTTTTGACGATTTTGTCTAGAGTTGATTTGTACTGTCATGCCTGTCGTTCAGGGATGCCATATTTACAGACATGTCTGTGAATATGCAGACTTTTCATTTTTATTGCAGACTTTTTTAACGATACAGACATTTAGCAGACATTTTTTTTATGTTGCAGACTTTTACAGACATTTCAAATATTTTTAAAATTTCAAATAAAAGTGTTCTCTGAAGTTCAGATTTAAATCATAAAAGATCTGAACAGTATAGTGGATACGGTAAGAAGCTTTGTTGAAATATTTTAAAATAACGTAGGTAAAATTTATTTTTAAAGTACACTCAGACAAATAATTTTAAAAATTTCATAAGGTTCAACTTATGAACGATGCTTTGGAATTTCAAAAGGTTGACTGATGAATGGATTTTGTTTCACACGACTTTGTTCTTGTACGCCTTTAAGCTTTACTCATTACAAGTGTTGATGTATACTAGTGGGCATGTCACTGGACTCATAGCCTCAACGTTCAAGGTTCGAATCCAGGTTGCTCCATATTTTTTGTTTCAACATCATTATATTTCGCAAGGCAAATTTATGAAATTCATACTTATTTCTTGTAGCAAATAATCATAATGCAATCTTATGAATTACGAAAGTTTATTTCACCGAGTGTTGTAGTGTTTTTTTTTATTAATTAAATAAAATAAAAAAACATTAAATTCAACTTCTTAATTTTGATAACGAAAAATTGACTTCATTGTAATTCAATCGGTATTTTTGGACAAAGAAAAAAAAGTCTGTTGAATTTATTGAATGAAAACTAAATTTTGATTTTAAAATACAAAACTGGAAAGAACGTTATAGGAACAAAAAAATACTATAGAAAATTGTGTCATCTATGCGAATGCTTCAAAAATATGAAACAAGATGCGAATGCTTCAAATATATGAAACAAGATTGCATACAATACAAGAAATAGATGCAGGAAGGTTTACATAATCACACATATAGCCAAAATGACTTAACTCGGTCTCTTATTACGTCTTTTCGTTGAAAGAAGTCTAATTTTGCAAAGAAAAATAATTTACAGACTTTTTTAGACATTTCCAGACATTTCAAATTTTTATCGCAGACATTTGAAAAAAATATCTGGCATCCCTGCTGTCGTTCCTTAGCATAGTTTGATTTGTTTTGACGGGCTATATTTCGACGAAGATTTTTTAAAGGGCCTAATTGACAAACGCAAACAAAGGACTCTTGTTCTTCTAAATGGCTGTAGTAGATTAATGAGGAAAGTTTCCAAGGTCGACAAATTCAAGGAAAAAAACCATTGTTTACGTTTGTCAGCTAGGCCCTAATGAAAAATCTTTGTCGATTTCAGTTGTCAGATGTCCAAAATTGTCAAAATCATGTGAACTATGGTGCATCTATATGTGGTTGACAGCGATGCCGAGCCCCTGCTTATAGCACTCCTTGTGGCCAAGACCATAAAGATTTTGAAAATGTTCTAGTGAAAGATGTTATGACCACTTGATAAAACCTATTAGCTGCCGTTATAACCAGCATACGGCCAAATGGCCACAGCTGTCAAACTACACTGTGATATCGTGGTTGGTTTTTGTTGTTCTTCTCTGTTCGATTCATTTAGCAGTAAATAATATGGAAGAAAAAAGTTCTAGTGTTGCGGGAAATTGTGTTTGATAGCAAAATATCCAAAACAAATTGAGTTTTTTACAGCGTATCATGCTCCAAATCATACACGCATTTAATTTTATGGTGAATATTGGCACGATAAGAGCCGAAAGTTAATGCATCTTGGAAATTATGCGAGTTTACTACAACGAAAACAAAATTAAAACAAATATATTCGATAAATTAAACATTACTTTTCTAAAAATTGATGGACTTCAATAAAGATATCTAAAAGAATACTGAAATCGGTCTCCGTTCTACAGTTCATTGCATTAAATTTAGAATTTGGTGCATTTATTTTCCTACATTTCAATTATTTCTTGTATTTTAATATGGCGATTTATCTTTGCAATGGCTACTATGAAGCCAATTAACCGTTTAATGCATTTACTGGAATTAAAATGTTTTTAAAATGCTTTTTCAACTGACCATAATAAGATAATATGAATAAGTCCTAAAACGACATTTCAAAACAGCATTTTACGAGTTCATAAGGCCGAAATAAAACCTTTGATAGGAGTAAAAGGAATTTGAGAAAACAAGGTCGTTATATCGTTTTAAACAAGCTGTGTAGGTTCTCATAAACCTGACTAAAATATGAAACCTATTGGCACCTCTTGGTGCCATGATGAAACCAAATTGATTTCTAGTGGCTTTCAAGAAACTTAAATTAAACTTAACAAAGCTGGATGTTTTTGAAAATGTTACTTGGGTAGTTTTTCTCTGTACCTATAATTGACGATACAGTCCTTAGGTCTGAGTGAATACAAAAAAATGAAAGTCCCACCTCTCAGCATGATAAAAATGATTGAAATGCTGATGACTGATGCTTGGAACAAACATACATCCTCAATGTAAAACCTGGTGATATTATACTAAGGCAATACTGACGCCGGCCCCGCTCGGATGCTGGTCAAATAAGGAATGGGTAGGAATGTGTTACTACTCGGTTTATTCGAAGCCGAGAATACCTCTGCAGTCGCACGAGAAATTACTGGGATGTTGGATAACAGAATTGGGTGACAAGTACCACCTCATACCACCTCATAGCAAGATGCTTAGAGGTGGACCGGAAGATTTGATGAGCTACCTTCCCCTTCTCGAACAGGATTTTTTTCAAAACACGCCACACGGTATTTCGGGGAAAACCCAACACTTTAGCAAGTCCTGGCCCAGACCATGAAGGGTTTTCCAAATGATTGCACACAATTATTTTTCTTCTTTTTCCATTTTGTATTTCTCTGAAACACGTTCGAACTGCACCGCGAGAAAAAAAAAAAACTTCTGATGTTATTGTTATAGGGAACACATAAACTATCATAGTTTACAAATCCGACCACTAGGGCCGCTGTAAGAATCAAAAATGTTTGTTCCGATACTAAATAGGCCACACCTTATGGACGAGTTCAAAAAGAATTGGTCTGCGGCTTCAGAAAATGCGACAAAACTACTGTCCAAAACCTAATGAGTGGAGGACTCTCCATAATCAGAAAATTCTGGAAATAAAGTTGCTTTCATTCATATTTTCGTTTAAACTAACAGAACAAGACTTGATTTAAATGATGCAGTATTTAATTTTTTATTGTATTTTATTCCATGCTTTAAGAAAAGTGTGTTGCCAGTTTATTTTCGATACAGTCCTTACTGAGCATGCATGAGCACGATTGACCGCTCTAGGTTGCTACTCCGTTATTGCCAGATCATCTGTTATTACACAGAGAGCCAACAGATGATGATTGGGACTAGCATACATCCTCAATCTGTAAAAACTGGTGATATTAAACTAAGACAATACCGGCGCCGGCCTCGCCCGAATGCAGGTCAAGAAGGGAATGGGTAGGAATATTTTGACGTGATACTCGCTATGAGGGAATGTTTTTGATGTAGTCTTTAATCTTTATAAACTCTGAAATTAGTTATCCATTTGTACTACGTGACTGTTCCGTTTCACTCGGTGAAAGGTTGGTTTTTGGAAGATAATTCTGAAAACCTAGGTGGTTCGTAATCCAATATACAATAAATGAAATATTTTTGTAATGAATGTAGGTGATATAAGATTTCAGGTAATGCTTAAAAGTAATTCACTATTTAAACATATTCAATCAAAAAAATTCTTCTATTCGAAGTCAGAGAGTTCCTTCCTGAAACTTTCGACCATAAGTATGTTGCAGACCGAAATCTAGATTGTTTGAAGAACAATCGAAAAATCGCGGTGATCCCACTGTAGAAATTTCTGACTATATCCCGTTTAACAAAGCCATTATCCTCACCCCAAGTCACATAGCCAAAACCATCCTGCTTTATTAAGTTTTATTAAGGTTTTATCAAAGCCACTAGACATCAATGTGGTTTTATTATGGCACTAAGAGGTTTCATATTTTAGTCAGGCTGGATGAGAACCTACACAGCTTGTTTACAACGATCTTTAAACCTCGT
>JAHHFK020005736.1:177500-182764 GCA_024533555.2 Aedes koreicus | reverse complement strand
CGAGTCCCTTCGAATCTCATAGAGGGTTACGGCAAGGTGATGGATTGTCGTGTTTGTTGTTTAACATTACATTGGAGGGTGTGATTCGAAGAGCTGAGATAGACACGAGTGGCACGATCTTCAGGAAGTCTGTCCAACTATTTGGCTTCGCCGACGACGTTGATATCGTAGCACGTAACTTTGAGACGATGGCGGAAACGTACATCAGACTTAAGGCTGAAGCTGGTAGGATTGGGTATGATGTGACTAATGCGTTGAAAACAAAATACATGAAGGGAAGAGGCTCACGAGAAGACTATGTTACCCTCCTACCACGAGTTCAGATCGACGGTGATGAAATCGAGGTAGTAGACGAATTCGTGTATCTGGGCTTATTGGTGACCGCCGATAACGACACCAGCAGAGAAATACAAAGGCGCATTATGGCTGGCAATCGTTCCTACTTTGGACTCCGAAGGACGCTAAAATCAAACAAAGTTCGCCGAACTTCAAAGTTGACCATCTACAAGACATTAGTTAGACCGGTTTTCTCGGCCATGGACATTGCTAGTGGAGGACCAACGCGCCCTTGGTGTCTTTGAACGGAAGGTGCTGTGTACGATCTACGGTGGAGTGCAGATCGAAGACGGAACATGGAGGAGGCGAATGAACCACGAATTGCATCAGTTGCTGGGAGAACCTCCCATCGTACACATCGCAAAAATCGGTCGAATATGATGGTCTGGGCATGTCGTAAGGATGTCGGACGACAGCCCTATGAAAATGGTTCTCGAAAACGAACCGACGGGTACAACTTAGTGATCACTTAGTTTATTTTTACTGTACTTCTTCAACAAATGTATAAAAGATTTAAAAAAATACTATAATTTGATAATTTTTTAGTCACTATTTGGTCACTATTTTTATTATTTTAGTCACTAAAGTCACTATTATTTATCCACAAATCCGCTACCAGCCCTGCGCATGAAAGATTGCAATCAATTTCGTTGTTTATGCTTCCTTTGACTTGAAATTAAACGAGGGGAAATTTTACGCGCTTGTTAAAGTCATTATTCTTTTTTGTGTAGCTTTATGCGCATACATTACAAAAGTTACCAATTTTCACGAAAGTATGTTGGTATTACACATATAATAAAGTAATTTTGGAAAATACATACGCCAAAACAATTTTGCTAATGGCAATTCTACATCCACAGAGTCATAAAGGGTGGAACGGTCAAAACTTGGTCGACTCAAATATGACGTAGTGCATTTAAAAAACTTTAACACATTTCATTTTATAGGTGTATGCGTACGAAATGTTGACTCTACACACTACCAAAATGTCATGTAAATTTCTGACAGGAAGCTGGGATCAGTCGGAAACAGAAACCAGGAAGCCGCAGCGACCGGAAGAATAGTGGCCAGAATTTTCAAACGCAATACCAACCTTTCCATCAGAGATATCGGAAACAAATTGGAAAAATCCCACACAACAGTGCAAACAGCAAAGAAACGAGCCGGACTGTCGAGATGATCAGCAGAGCACAACTGCCAAACCAAGAGCGCGTAAGTTGTACACGAGTTTGTTGACCAAGTTTGATTGAGTCGTAATGGACGATGAAACATACGTTAAGGCTGATTTCAAGCAGCTCTCAGGTCAAGAGTTTTATACGGCTCCCGGAAAAGTTAAGGTTCAAGATAAGTTTAAGCAGAAAAAAATGTCAATGTTCCCGAAAAAATACTTGGTTTGGAAGGCGGTTTGAACCTGTGGGCTAAAAAGCGAAAATTTCGTGCAGTTGTCACGAGGCACTGTCAACCAAGATATTTCTGTAAAGGAATGCTTGCAAAAACGCTTATTGCCTTTCTTGAAGAAACATTGTTGTTCCGTGCTGTTTTGGCCAGACCTCGCTTCTTTCCAAAAAAAACCGTGCTCAGATCCGTGAACTGCAGTCATGAATTCGAGAACAAGCAACCGTGAACTGAATCACGTTATCATGAATTAAATAACTTTTAAAGGGAAAAATCCTGAAAACGTGAGCAAGTTCACGGTCCGTTTTCATTTTCGGGAATGCTTTTTTTTCTGTACGGAAAAATGCTTCAGGAATGGTATACCGCCAATAGTGTGCAAATCGTTCCCAAGGAGAAAAACCCTCCAAGCTCGCCGGAACTGCGCCCAATTAAAAAATGTTGGCCAACCGTTAATAGAAACCTCAAGAAAACTCAAAAACAGTTGGAAATGAAAAACAGTTCAAGGCAAATTGGCGTTCAGCATCAAATACGGTGGATATAACAGCGGTACAATACTCAATGGAAGGTGTGAAACGTATAACCCGATAATTCGCATTTCGGAAATCGGAAGCCAAATAATGCTCCTGTGTAAACGATGAACTTCAAAAAGAAATAAAGATTGATCATTTATATAATAAACTTATCAGTGTGCACTTAATCATGTTTGACAAATTTTTGACCGTTCTACCTTTTAATAGTGACGCGATCCACGAAGAATGTCATTTCGGAACTCGTGTGCTCCAAATGTTTTTTTTTCAACATCTGTATGAAATATTTGAGATTGGCTCAAGCGAAGTTTCTTAACATTCCGCGAATTACGGTGCGTCTTATTTCTCCAAAGTCCGGCAAATGTTATTCGACAACACACAAAGTGACCGATATGAAGCAAACAACTACACTACGACAGTACACTTCCCACTGAATTAATGAAGACACGAGTGTATTTTTTTTTCTCTTTTTATGCCGGACACAGTATACTTGAGGACGAGTCACTCGTTCTCATCAGATTGTTTGTCCTAGATGACGATAAATTGCGGAACTGGCCTGGGTTATTCTATGGACGCATTTTGCATGCGGGAGCTTAATTAATTTACTGAGAAGGAAGAACTTGCAAACAAAAGCGTGTGAATGTGGGGTCCCTTGATTGTTGCTTTTCTTATTCTTTGTTTATTGTGGCTGGTGAGTTACTTTCTTGGCATAAGCGTGGGTGGTCGTGATACGACTGGGGTGGAATGATAATCGTTCTATAATCTACAAATCATATTTTTCCGATTTTGAAAGGGTGATTTCTTTTTTCAAACCGTACGTGATAAAATGAAGGTTTTTGAAAATCATTAATTATAAGGAAAATAAAGGTGAAAGTTTAAAGCGGCTTTTGTTGTTGGGTAGGCAAAGAATGAGTTCTTCCTTGCGCAATATCTGTCATCATTTTTAGGGTATTGTATTGAAAAGTAATAAATCATATTTTTGTCTCAGGACCGTTTCTTTTGAGTATTATAGATAGGTTAGGCTTTGTTGGATGATCTGGGAAACAGTGAATTATTTTTTACTCGATCTACTCCTATCTCCATGTATTGCTCTAACTCGATGCGTGTATTGGCTAATTCAACCTCTTTGGCCACCAAACTCAATTGTCTCTTTAACATCGAGCTTGGGAGGGTTAGCTTTTTTTTTCATTTGCAAGAATGTTTGCTTTCGATATACTTAAACTCTTTGAGACGAAAAATTGATGAATGAAAAATGGTAGTAATCAAAATACTGGTAATAGAAATAGAAATTGTGTCCGTTTCTATCTGGTAAAGAGTCTAAGCGCGGGTTTTGTCAACCGGTTGGTGTCGTTCGTCGCGGCTTGGGAAGTTTTATACTTGTATGAGCTTCCGGATCTAAATTTGCAAAGCTTTGTCCTGATTCTTTTTCTTCATGCTGCATTAACGGTCCCCACACCAGAGACGGTCTCTCATATTATCTATAAATTGAAATCATCAATATTGGCCGATACTAACGGCTTTACACCCCTTCCTAAGAAAGACGTGAACAGAGATATCTGTAAAAAAAAATCGAATCTAACGATGCCGACTTGGATTAACATCAGACCAACTTCAGGCGAAAGACAACCACACCACCGGCGCTGAGTTCATTGGCCACATCAGGTGTCGTAATGTAGAGATTTCTGGTAAATGTACCCGGATTTGATCCAACGATTTCTCAACCGTTTTAGAACCAAATTTCAATGTTTATATACAGGGATTAGACAAAATGATCGGGACAGACAAATTTTTGATCAACTTTGAGTGCTCTAACTTTATGAAATATTATCCGATTTAATTTCGCCAAGAAGCATTCGACTGAAAAATTATGTTTCATGTTTCGGTAATATAATTGGCCATGGCCCCCGGACACCGGAGTTCTTCTGGGTTTCCGGAGAGGCTATCTCACATCCCGAGCAAAGGTTTATACCAAAGTGATAACAAGTTCTAATATCTGATTATCACTGTTTGATCACTAAATATGTTATCATTCAGGCTGATTAAACAGCCAAAATAACAAAAAGGATAACTAATTAATATTCGTTGGATATCATAACATTAACTCGTTTTACTATCATTGAGTTCATTTTGATAACAAATTTTGTGATATGAACAAATTACTTGAGATAATTTCAAATTATGTTATCAACAAGATATCAAATTCATATACTAATAACTGAAGTACTGCTTCTGGTGAAAAGCTCAATTTCATATCCATGACATGCTTGTGATATTCAGCATCCTTCAGCATGCTGGTAGTATTCAGTAACGTTCGTCAAAAATCGTCTTTAAAAAATGATAACAGATGATAACAAAACTATTCAATGTTGATAACTAATTTTTTTATGCGATAACAAGTGAGTTCAAAATGATATCTGAAATAACAAAACTTGTTACTTATTTGATATCAGTTTTTTATTTTACTTTACTAGGGATGTCGGTCAATACAATATGGTCCTGCAATGCTCAGCCTTCATTTTGCCACACCTACTCATGAAAATTTGTTTTGAACTCACATTAATTAAAATTCAAATGTATTCTGGGTGACTGCCGTAATTTCAGCGTAGTTCATTCATGTGAGATTGAGAAGTTTATTACCATTTTGTATTGTATTCGTTTTTTGTATATCAAATTATTATGGCCAATTTAAAAAAAATTATAACAAATATCAATTTATTTAGAATTATGTGTTATGTTTCAGAGTGTCACGGAGAGTATATTCTAAAATTGATCATTAGCATAATTAATAGAACTTGGAACTCCGACAATTATCAAGTTTTTTCCAAGTTGTTTCACAAAACTTTCCTTGAAATTACTAGAAAATAAGAAGAATGATTAGTAATTTCCATTTAATTCCAACTACCTTTATTGCTTATCTTGACAGATACGCGTATTTCGTCTACAATGTGCAGGCTTCTTCAGTGTCGTGTACTAATACTCGACTCCTTGAAATGATGCGAAACAAAT
>JAHHFK020005736.1:0-172500 GCA_024533555.2 Aedes koreicus | reverse complement strand
GAAGATACAGGACTTCGACAAGGAGACCTTTATCGAGGCGCTTCGAACATACAGCGGTGCAAATCACGACGCAGAGGAGTTGACAGAAGCGATAGTAATGACTTGTGACGCATCAATGCCAAGGAAATTGGAGCCCAGGTGCCGACGGCGCCCAGCTTACTGGTGGAACGGAACACTCAGTACCCTCCCTGCTACATGCCTCCGAGCGAGAAGAAGTGTCCAGAGGGCAAGAACTGATGCCGAGCGGGGAGAACGGAGACTCGTTTTTCGCGGAGCTCGCGCGGCTTTCAAAAGGGAGATCAGGCTGAGCAAGTCGAACTGCGTCAAAGAGCTTTACCGAGAAGCTGATGCCAACCCATGGGGTAACGCCTATCGAATCGTGATGGCAAAGTTGAACCGTGGAAGGACTTTTTTCGCACCATGACTCAACGTTGTGGCCGCTTACGCCATATGAAGACGAAGAAGCTGAATCCAATGGCTCACGGATCTACAACAAAGGGCTCGTAATAGTTGCAAAGGGTCTGAAGGTGAAGAAAGCCCCTGGCTCGGATGGAATCCCCAATATAGTGCTAAAAACCGCTATACAGGCGTTCCCTGAAATGTTCAGGATGGTGCTACAGAAATGTTTGTATGAAGGCTATTTTCCAGATAGATGGAAGGTCCAGAAGCTGGTTTTGCTACCGAAACCGGGGAAGCCACCAGGGCACCCAGCATCGTATAGACCCATGTTTGTTGGACACCCTCGGAAAGCTACTGGAAAGGATCATCCTCAACAGGCTCACACAGTGCACGGAGAGCGAGAGTGGTCTATCGAGGAGGCAATTCGGATTCCGAAAGGGAGTCTCAACGGCGGATGCAATCCGGACAGTCGTGTATAGTGCAAAGAAAGCATCCACACAAAAGAGGAGAGGAAATCGACTTTGCGCCGTAGTAACAATCGACGTGAAAAACGCTTTCAATAGTGCTAGCTGGGAGGCTATCGCCGTAGCACTGCATAAGATGCGTGTTCCCAGCTACTTGTGCAGGATGCTGAAAAGTTACTTCCAGAACAGAGTCCTGGTGTACCAAACGGAATTTCCCCCCCCCCCCCCCCCCCCCCCACCGCCGGCCAAAAAATCAATCACGATTACGGCGGGGGTGCCACAAGGTTCCATTCTAGGTCCAACACTCTGGAACGCGATGTACGATGGAGTACTAACGCTGCAGCTGCCCAGTGGAGTTGAAATCGTTGGATTCGCTGACGATGTAGTGGTCACTATAACTGGCGAGACGTTAGAGGAGGTCAAGATGTTGACGGTGGAGGCGCTGGATACCATTGAAGCGTGGATGCCCTGATAAAAAAATTACCTTAAACAAACTGTATCACAAATCCTCCAACCATTTCTTTAATGGTTTGGATGATACCCCAAATAGGCCGTTAAGAAAAATAACCATACGAAATTTATTAGGATGACAGGAGCAAAACTGCAGCTGGCCCATCATAAGACGGAGGTAGTGCTAGTGAGTGACCGGAAAGCCGTTCAACTAGTAAACATCAACGTCGGAGGACACGAAATCGCATCGAAGCGCGCGCTGAAGCACCTGGGGGTAATGGTTGACGACCGTTTAAATTTCAACGCACATGTCGATTACGCCTGCGAAAAGGCGTCCAAGGCTGTCAACGCGATAGCAAGGATTATGCCAAACGTCGGCGGGCCGAGGAGCAGCAAGAGACGCCTTCTGGCAAGCGTTGCAACCTCAACTCTGAGGTATGGAGTTCCGGCCTGGGCCGCAGCGCTGAAAACAAAGCGTAACCGGGATTAACTGAACAGAGTATTCCGACTCATGGCTATGCGGGTCGCAAGCGCCTACCGAACGATTTCATCGGAGGCAGTATGCGTCATCGCTGGGATGATGCCCATTTGCATCACCCTGGTTGAGGATGTGGAATGCTATCAGAGGAGGAATACAAGGAACGTGATGGGTATCGTCAGAACGGACTCGTTGGCTAAGTGGCAGCAAGAGTGGGACAATGCGGGAAATGGAAGGTGGACCCACCGGCTCATCCCAAATGTGTCTCCGTGTTTGTGAATAGGAAGCATGGAGAAGTGAACTTCCATCTGACGCAATTCCTGTCCGGGCATGGCTTCTTCCGGAAATATCTGCATCGGTTTGGTCATGCACCTTCGCCTCTCTGTCCAGAGTGTGGAAACGTAGAAGAGACACCGGAGCACGTCGTCTTCGAATGTCCTAGATTCGAAGAAGCGCGCAGGGATATGCCTGGTATGACCGCCGACAATGTCGTACGCGAAATGTGCCGCGAAGAAGAGAAATGGAACGCTGTCGACCGGGTAGTAACGCGAATGCTGTCCGAACTGCAGAGGAAGTGGCGTAATGATCAACGTTCCAACGCCACTGGCTAGATCGGTTTCGGGAGAAATTCTTTCGCCGGGGAACTCTCCGCCGGAGTAGGCTAGATCCACTGCCGGGGACTAGTTGAGTAGATCTCGAATCAGCACTGGACTGGGTCGTCGAGGCACCAGTGAACCGGACGCCTGGCTCCACCGGCATCGCTGGATTGACTTCGGCACCCTACCGGTTGGCCCGCGAATAACAGAAGAATCGGTCTCGGAAGAATGTCTACCACCAGGGAACTCTTTGTCGGTGTAGGCTAGGTCCACCGTCGGGGACTAGTCGAGTAGAGCGCGGACAAATACTGGATTTGGATCGTCGGGGCGCCAGCGAACCGGAAGTCAGTATCCACCCGGAATCGCCGGACCGACCTCGGTATCCTACCAGTTCGTCCATTGATGTGGGAGGACAATAATGTGCGAGGTTCGTCCATTGAGGTGGGAGGTCAATTAACCGATTACTTATTGAAGCCAAAGGGCTCAGCATGTCGATCGTTGATTAGCGAAAATTATGCTAACAATATAACTACAGGAGCCGAAGGGCTCGGCATGATGGGAGCCAAAGGGCTCAGCTAAAATAAAACTATAAATGGGACGAGGTGCACATTGCACATAACACCTCCCCTCCGAAGTAATACTGCATGGTAGTCCCGGAGGGGAAGCTCAAGTGATGATGAACTAGGAGAGTGTTTTTTAGTGGGTAGGCACACAGGTGAATCCCACACAGCGCCAAAAAACAAACACTGGCATGTGCATGAACAATTAAAGGCCAGTCTTTAGAAGATTTTTTGAACTCCTAGCTGCATGAAAAAAAAACACACACACATACACAAACACATACACATACACATACACATACACATACACATAAACATACACCTCCACATACACATACACCTCCACATACACATACACCACCACATACACATACACCTCCACATACACATACACCTTCACATACACATACACCTCCACATGCACATACACCTCCACATACACATACACCTCCACATACACATACACCTCCACATACACATACACCTCCACATACACATACACATACACCTCCACATACACATATACATACTCATACACATACGTACACACATATACATACGTACACACATATACATACACATACATACACAAATATACACTCATATACACACACACACACACAGCCACACACACACAGCCACACACACAGCCACACACAATACAGCCACACACACACACACGACACACACACACACACACAGCCCACACAGCCACACACACAGCACACATACACACCCACACACACACACACACACACACACACACACACACACACACATACACAGCCACACACACACACCACAGCCACACACACACACAAACACACAGACACACACACGAAAGAAACACACATACACGGAAAAACACACAAACGGAAAAAAACACACACACCCGGAAAAAACACACACACACACATGTAGTAAAAACACAAGGAAAAAAAAAAACAAGCAAAAAACACACACACACGGAAAAAAACAGACACACGTGGAAAAACACACACACACACATACACGGAAAAAACACACACACTCATTTTTAGCAAGGCACAGCCATTAGACAGTGGATTGTCCTCTACGTATGATTTGATCAAGTTAGACATCTGCCAGTATAATTAGGTTGGACAAGGTTACCTCTTCCATCTTTTGAAGCACGCTGTGCATCCAATAATTCCAAGAGTCGCCGTGAATTTGCATTAGTTCCATTCGTAAATGATATTGTTTCGCAACGCGTTGATTCAGTAGAACTTTTATCTAAGCTCAACTTTTACATTCCATCCCGGCAACTAAGAAATAGAAATATATTTACTACAAGCCATCATCGCCCAAATTCTCTAATCTGACCGATAGACAGCATCCGTCTCTGGAAAACTGGATTTCCGGAACCGTGTTCCGAAAAACTTATAAAAGATTTCAATAGAAAACCAACAATAATCATGCTTAAACTCGTAGAATGAATACACAGGAATACGTGAGATTTTCATATGACAATCCGGCGACTTGATCCTGGAACGGTTATTCCGGAGTAGGTTCCCACGGGATCACGGATGGTCTAATAACTATAGCAAACTTTCTTCTGGAACAATTTAAAGAATTTTGACATCCATATTGCTAGGGTTCAATGCAAATCATTTTCTGGCCGTTCAAGGATTAAGGCACCGGATTGTCAGAATTCCTGTGTATTCTGTGCACGACTTTAAGTATAACTACTGCTGATTTTTTCTTGGAATGTTTTATAAGTTCCCATTTTCGCAACACGGTTCCGAAAAACCACTTTCCGGGTTTCATAGCAATGGTCATTCAAGTTTCGTGGGTAAAAATATACCCTGTTGGCCTCTTAGAGCTGTTTTTTTTTATACACAACGCTTAATGACAGGAAGCTGGTAATACCACTCTCTAAATCGCTTCAATCAGGTGCCCTGATGGTCCCATCCCTGCCCATTGCATTTAATATATCATTAATGCATAATATACGTTTAAAAGTTTTTTTCTCTATTATTGTATCTTACCTTACCTGGTCTACCTACTTACCTGTCGACCAGAACGCATACCCGTAACCACTCCTCGGGATTCTTACTTTCCTTGAGGAGTCTGTTATTCTTTGGAAGCTGCTCCATAACTATTTTATCCTACGAAACTTGCAGAAGTGTACGTCATCAGCGCTGGCATGAAAAAAAAAGACGAAAAGCAGATTCCTCTCGTCCACTGCGGTTCTTTGTCAATTCCGCACGAACAAGTCGATAGAAAAAATCATAACGTGGTTTATGTGGGCTAAAACTTACTAAGATGTATACATGCGAAGATGTCTGCAGATTGTGGTCATGGTGTTTGTAATTCAAACTGTTCGTATTCGAATGTTAAACATTGCAAAAGCTTGGACCAATAGGGCTCATTTTGCACGTATAGTATGCAAAAAAAGTTTATCCACCCCAGTGAAAAATTGGATTGCTTCAAAATAAAAAAAACAAATTCTTTTGCATTAACTTGGATAATTTTTTTTTTGCATACTGTAAGTACAAAATGTACTTACGTGGCAAAATGAGGGGTGTACAATGTCAAGTTCAATAAATCATTCGCACGTTAGAACTTCTATCGCATTATTCCGGTGTAAGGAGGGAAAGCTCGAGTGCTTGGCAGGCGACTTGAAGTAGATACTAGCTCGACGGCTAAGTCGCTCACTCGCTATGAAATAGTCCGGCTGATGATAGTCCGGCAGCGGCGAGACAAGGGCTCACGGATGCCCTACCAGCTGCCGAAATACGGGTGTGTGATGGTCCTGGGGCAGCGTTTGAACGATCGATTTCTTTTCGTTCGTTTCTCTTTTTCTAGGCGTACTACGCAGGCCTATCCTAACTCCTGGGCCGCTCTAAACTAATATCAACCTGCCTACTGTTAGGTGTATGGCACCAGAATTTGGGAGAACACTTCCAGCCACCAACCACCAACGGCTATACAGGCCTACCGACTCTATTGGTTCTTCTCGCTGGGTCGCTATCGACTGGTACAGAGCTATCGATCTACCTACCCAGTATACAGTAGGTGTATGGCACCAAAAATTTCTCGTCATGAGGTACCTCAATGTTATACCAATGTCCGGTTGAACTAGTATTGTACCATTAGTTCGTAGCTATGGTTCCTCTCGTACTGGATAGCGTTCGTAGGAGGGTAGAACCAACTATTCTCATGACGGTCTAAGCCTTGCTCACGTTGGCTACATTAAGAGAGCAATATTTTTTTAGCTACAGGCTACAGTGACTAGCTAACGCCCCATTTTGCCATACCATTTTGGCAAAATTTAGAAAAAATGAAATCTTTTTGCAGTAATAATGCACAACGCAACTCTCTTGAGAGGATCGATCAATGCAGATTGGTTTCTGAACGCTAGATTTCCTTTTTAATGAGTCTCAATCAATGTTACTATTGATTATTTTTTTATTTCTTCAAAGTGTCTCATTGATCACTATTTTTATTATTTTAGTTTGAGCCCTTTGAGGGATGGTGGTCTGCTCATTTGGCGAAAGAGCAGATCATCATTTCAATAGCACAGCATTGTTTCTATTCGTATAGATTTTAGCGAAGTATAACCTTTGACTATTTAATAGTAATAATAGTAATAATGAAATCAAATGCTAATTTGAAATGCACTATAATCTATAGTTGTGACGCTCACTTCAATCCGTTTACAAGTATGTCACGATCCGGATGCTCGCGTTGCCTGAAAATGTGTACATCGGCGCTTTTACGCCTCTGCAATTAATCGATTTCGATATCATAGCGTCGACTACACCGCAGGTACTCGCACGTGGCATTTTATGTTAATCGACGCTATTAACCCGCATAATCATTATGCCGCTCCATAACTAGCAGGAACAAAAAAAAAAAAAAAAAAAAAAAAAAAATTAAGATCCTAATTGAATGTGCAAAAGATGAGATGTTGAACAATGCATCGAAAACTCGCACGATTTCTTCCATTGTATTATGCTGCTCGTTTGTGATGTGCCTAGAATTTACCTAAAAGAAGCACGCGGTAAATTTGTTCTGTCCCATAGAGCACAAGGGTGTCTTCAAACGTGAGTTTTCGCTAACCTTTGAGACGCGCAGTGTCAATTGCAGACATCAGACCCATAAATAAACATCACGGCGTGAGAGTACCGATGCAGAAAATAAACAGTATGGTGGTGTAGATTGATTCTTTTTGTGTAGTCCCTTCTAACCTGAAATAATCAAGCTATCAATTTAGTGGTGAAGTGTTCGTAATGATGAACTAATGCCCAAATTTAATTTCTGATTTGATCTGCACGACACGTTTCACTTTTAATTGTTACTGTGACTCATTCGTCTTTGAACTGCAACTCGGCCTTTCTGAATTTAACAAAACTTAATGAAAGTTCTTCAATTAATTATATTATTTCATAATTGTCCTCCAGTTTACTCAGCGAAAGCAAGTAAGACAGAACATCTTAGTCTGACATTGTGTAATCATTTTTCAAATAACAGGATGGACCTTAAATAGGTCCATTAAGAATCGAAACGTTGGATAAGGAAAACATAAATCTGGTTTTGCTAAACTAAGACCGAAGGGTCAATCCATTAGATAATGATCCAACACAGTCGAATCTTTCCATCAATGAGTGGGTACAATTATTGTTTAAGTACATACGGGATCAAGTCCAGATGACTTCGAAGTTTTCTGAGCACAAACCTCAAATACTATCAGGATTTCAGGCGTGAAATTTTCAAGAATTGTTTGCTCCACTGGAGCATTCTTGAAAAACGTGAAGTTATAATTAACCAAACCTATGAATCATATGGAAAAAGGCTCTCCAGTTTCACCTTAATCATTTTTCACGAATATAACAACTGACAATAAATCCATTTCTTTTTTCAAATGTTGATACAATTGCTAGCTTTCCAATCTATCTCCATAGAACGGTTTCGTCTCGTGCTGGGTGAGGAAGTGATAATCAAGGGATAGAGGGAAATCGAACACGGTCAAAGGGAATAGCGCGTCAATGTTTGTACAATCATGGGCATCAAGCGTGCTAAAGTGTGCGGGTACAAATTAAAAAGGGAAAAGATCCGAACCCGAATTTCAAACGAGTCACAAGCAAGAAAATCGAAGAATTAAAAGTCATTATTTATTTATTTGTTTTCTTACAAAAAAGGGCGTTACGAGTGTATTTATTTTTGCAAGAAGTTTTTTTTTTTATATGTATAAACCACAGTTTGCCCAGATATGATTTGGAGGAAAGGGTAATACATTTGCTTTAATTTTAGCTTTTGAGCTTGGGCTGTGAAAGAAGTGTGGATTTATTGAGTGTATAATTATTTGGAAGTGATGTTGAAGTGTGAGAAAATGTTGGCTTCCTTTTTAAATGCTCTACCAACACAAAAATTCGGAAACTTGTGTCGAGTCGGAGATTTGGTAAATACTTTCCAGAGTGCTTTGTGGGATGTGCCCTTTTGTGAGGTGAGTTTCATGTCTACCTTTTGCTCTGGTACGTCCAATATAGCACATGCATCAATACTGATCTATGAATATTCAGACTTTAGCGATCCCTTTGGCCTTAATGTTGATTTTTTCTTTTGCTCCGAGTAATGATCGCGTGGGCAGAACAAAGACTCGCGTAAAGTTGTCTTCATTAGAGAAAGAGATGAACGTAGATATGCGGTGCACTTCGACACGAACTTACATAATTATTATTTTTCTAGCCAGATCTCACGCAACGTTGATCCATAGACCACACATGAGCTTGAAATATAATAATAAATTTAGTTAGTACTTTTCGGTATAAACCCAGTTCTTTCAGTCAATTGAATTGGTTTGTTCCGCATTCAATGAAAGAAAAGGTAACTTGAAGATATTCCTAGGTAAGTTTGCAGATCCGTTTTTATTCTTTTTTTTTCAGGGGATTTTTTGTTGTTATGAAACGCTAATTACAGTTAACACGATTATACTATGTTTTAACAATAAATAAATTACAACACTGTTGATTGATTATAAAATGGGATATACACTCAACCAAACTACCTTAAGATAATCATAAGGTAAACCTTATAAGACATCGAAAAAAGATCAAATTGCATTTTCATCGCCCAGGTAACCAATAAGCAGTTCCGAAGCGTCTTTACGGCAGCCTATCAAGCAATTAAGTCGCCTTAAATGCAATATAAATGCCACTTTTGGCCCAATATACGGCGGCTTTACTGCAATGCTATGATAATGCTTCATTAATGCTATTTTGCATTCGAAATGCTTATTACAGGCTACAAGCATTTAAATAGCATTTGAAATTCAACTTTACAACATATAGCATTCAAGATGCTGATATAATGCTGATATAATGCTTGTAGCATCTGAAATGAAGATTTAGGGTTGATTTACTGCATATGCTAATGCTTAGTAGTTACCTGGGCGAGTACAGGGTGCGGCAGAAAATAATGCGAAAATTTGTTCTATTTCTTTCAAGTCCCATTTTCAACTAATTCATGCAATAATATCAACATTTTCGAGTGCAATTATCTTTATAAAGTCCTTTTAAACAAATTTATTCAATGTGTCCTCCATTTTTATAAATAACATCCTCGAGCCGACGCCCGAAGCCAGAGCATTTCGGACGTAGTCCTCCGACATTGACTGCCATGTGCGTGTTATGGTTGACTTCAGGGTTTTCACACTAGGGTGTGGTGCTTCAACATATGCCCAAATCGAATAATCCAACGGATTAAGATCTGTACTGCTAGGGGGCCACAAATCCTTCGGCCAAAACTTCATGTTATCGTTCAACCATTGTTGGGTTCGATTGGACGTGTGACACGGCGCTCCATCCTGCTGTAGGACAACATATTGGTCCTCGGAGAAGTTGGCCTTCTCCCAGGGAAGCACTTGGTCCTTTAAAATACCGATATACACTTCGTTATTGATTTTAACTCCAGCATAAATGAAAACAGGCGGCATTTTCAAACCGTTGGACGCCACCAAGTCAAAAATTTGAATTTCACTTTTTCCGGAACGTTCTCCATTTTCTGCGGTGAAATGAACCGGTCCGTGCGGCTGTTGGCCTTACCATCGATGCTGAAAAGCTTTTCGTCGGAGAACAGGATTATCATTTTTTCCTTCTTCAACAAGGAAAGCAATCTCTTGGAACGAGTCACTCGTAGTTCCTTGAGCCGGTCCGTAATCAAGTGGCGTTTCACTCTGGCTCTGGAAGATGCATGCAGGTCTTCTTTGATGATTTTCCGAATGGATTTCTCCGAAATATTGGCTTCCTTTGCAAGTTTTCTTATGGAACGCACCGTGTTGCGAGCAATTTTTGCACGGACCGATTTGACGAATTTGCAATAAAACAAATAGAATGTTTGGATGCCGCACTTGAAAGTAAACATAAACAAATACACTTTCGACTGAAATTAGTCACTAGCTACACGAATTAACCCAATACTCAAGTTTGAACATTTTCGCATTATTTTCTGCCGCACCCTGTATCTTATAAAATTTGGATAAACGAGTATGAAATTCTCAACAATCAAAAGATAACCGAGGAAAGATTGAATTATATAAAAAAAAATCATAGGGTATTATTGTGGATTTTGCTATATTTCTTGGCTCAGTGAACTTATCGGAAGGAAACCAAATTTATATGGTAGTTTTGTAAATGTAATCAGTTTAGTTTAAAAACTTTCTTTAAAAACCTTGACATCAACACCCTTCATAAGAGCTTGTACAGCCGTATCCAGTGCCCATTTCTCAATTCCTTACTTCCAAAGCCCCATTCGCTTGGTCTTTCTAATTTCTCATTTCGTCATGGCTCTATAACTTATGGGTAGCGCTCAGGATAGCTCAGTGGATTCGTGTATTCCGGAACAAAATCCACTGAAATAAACTCATACCACTCCAGCACGCTTTTAGCGTAGTATACTTCATGATATATCATGAAGCCAATTCTGACCAATACAATGGGTTTTTATAGTGGTCTCAAAAACGAAAAAAGGCGTGTTTTCCAGTTGATGGTGCCATTTGTCACGAAAGGATCAATGCCTTACCACAAGAACATATTGCCTCCCAAATGTCGTACTTTGATGCGTGTTTCGGCCGTTCCTCCTTTGAAGTAAACATTTACATCAAACCTAATTATTTGATGTGTAATACTCCTGGCTTTGCAACTGCTAGAAGTCAGCAGTTTTCCTACAGTACGATTCGATAACTCTGGATTTTTCATATGAGTGAAAAATATCCTTTCACGCACGGTTTTTCGGGTTGTTTCCATCTCGCCAAGAATTGCACTTACAACTATACAACTGAGGGAATGTAAACAATACACTTCGAAGATATACTGCTTAAAATTTGGTTAATATGTGTCAAGTTCGAAAAGAGTTACCCAAGTTTGAAAATGTTGCAATTGGTATTGATTTGCCCTTTATTCCATTGATTCAATCAAAAGTGGTTTTCGGCAATGTTGTATCTGGTAAAATTTCTCAAAAGCACCGACCGTCATTGCTGCCAATAGCTAGGAGGAAGACCGTAAAGATATAATCTCAATTCCTTGGTAATTCATTAAGTGTCTGTAATGAAAATTATGAATGTCGACATTGGGACAGTAATCATCTGTCAGTTTCATGCTCAAACGAGCAAGAGAACTGTCAAAGTTTTAACATTTAACCTTAAAATGGCCAATACAGGACGATTTTGCAAATAAGTGAACTCTTTGCATCCTTAATCTGATTCGCAGTGAGCTGGAACTGAATCTTGCTTTAGAATGGTGATTACTCAATATGTCATCTTTCTTTCTTAGCATTTCAAGCTTATTGCTTTCACAATTCGCTTGTTGCTTGCCCTCATCTTAGTGTTCTAAATTCATTTTCAAAGTTATTAATTTCGATGCCAGGTACCATTTTTGCATTAGTATGATTGTGTGGGTGTCGAGAAATTTTCCCTTAAAGAAAAATTCCTAGACCAGACCGGGAATCGAACCCAGCCACGTCCAGCATGGTGTTGCTTTGTAGCTGCGCCTTTACCGACTGAGCTAAGAGAGGACCCCATTACTTAATATGTATGTTAGCTAACATTGTTCCATAGTATCGCAGGTAAGCAAGGAATCACTTGTGCAAATTTATATTCAATCCTCTAATCTTTAAAAAAGCATTGTTTAAGGTGTAAGGCACGCCGTGTTATTTACTCTATCTTGCGCTTCTTTTTATATGTTTTCGTCTTGAGCTGTCTGGAACATTAATTTAAATTTTTAAGTAAGCACTTAGATTCATATCTCAATATCTTATAGTGAGTAGCAATTTAGATTTATTTAAAAATAGCGAAATATAACGGCAGCTGTGCACGGAAAAAAAATCCGTTCTCATATTCCAGAATTAAAAATCATGACATCGTGAACTAACGTCATTCCTTAAATCACACTTTCATGAAAAGAAGCACGATTCTCAATTCTTGTCTGTTTGGCATTTCGCAACACAATAAAAATGACTCGGAAAAATGATCCTCGTATTATAATATCGTGACATCATAAATCCTTTTGCGTGATTTTGTCCCTGTTTTCGTAAACGTTGTTCAAGAACTGTCATTTTGTTGTAACGCTTGTGAAAACTCTAGTCAGTGGTTGTTGTGAGGTGTTGTAAACAAGAGTGAAAGTTTTTTTTTTTTTTGTCTGGTTTATCGAGATTTTCAGCCTCGGGCTGGTTCATCTCCCGTCGTAGTCACTCAAATGCATCTTTTTGGGTATTTTCGTAACTTGTCCGGGGGTGAGATTCAAACTCGTGACTTTGGCGTGAGAGGTATGGATGTTAACCACTACGCCGGGGTCGCCCCCTTAGAGTGAAAGTTTTAAAATGCCGACAAAAGAATCGCTTTGCTGCTGCGTCAAAGGCCGTCAAATGAAAACGCCGATACAATTTCGATTGAGCAGGAATCCGTTGAACCATTGGTTGGAAACATTACAACTTGACCGTTAGAAAAACCAGTTGAAATATTGGATCAAAGTGACTGCAACGTCAGTGAAAATGATCAGGACGTTAAGTATGTTTAAATTGAAGAAGGAGATAAATTTCCTCCTCAGGATGCAATCACCGATGCTTTTGAGGAACCTTATGCTTTTGAGGAACTTCTGGCACTGAGAGGAGTTGAAAACTACTATGACATGCTTATAAATGTGGATGGTATTGAAAGCAGACAGGTGTTTTCCGAGATGGACAGGGACGATATCAATCGGTTTTGCTTTTAGCTTTTATTTAGCTTTTAGCTTTTATTTAGCTTTTAGCTTACCTGGTTTGTATATTAAACTGTATTGTAAGTTAACTCGTTCATTGCTCGATAACAACTAATGTTCCATAGAAACAATTTTTTCCTCCGGTGACTCTTCAATTCCTGACGAATACTTCGACATGGCAGAAATATCATGTTTACCTAAAGGTGGTTAAAATCATCTTTTCATGTTAAATGTTCTTAAATTATGCTCACAATATAATAATATAATATATAATGATCCCAACTGTAGAGAAGGTAGAGTTAGCTGTTGATCTAGTGCCAAGAGACGCGGTCGATTTAGACATTTTCGACATTAACGCATCAATGGTTGAAGCAGCCCTACCGAAACATAAGCAGTTTTTTCAGCCTGGCCCTGATGGCATTCCCTCATGTGTGTTCAAAAAGTGTAGCTCATTTTTGGTTGCTCCTCTTCAAGCAATTTTCCACCAATCACTTCAGCATCAACTTT
The DNA here is from genome assembly GCA_024533555.2 of Aedes koreicus. NCBI lineage: Eukaryota > Metazoa > Arthropoda > Insecta > Diptera > Culicidae > Aedes > Aedes koreicus. The sequence continues at coordinate 158,835 of JAHHFK020005736.1, read as the reverse complement.
TCCATCCGCCTGGAAGACATCTCATATGCTCCCGGTGCATAAAAAAGGTAATAAGTTAGACATTTCAAACTATCGTGGAATTACTTCTTTGTCGGCTCGATCCAAATGCCATGAAATGAGTGTGAATGTTGTACTATTCAGTTCGTGCAGGAACTACATAAGTGAATCTCAGCACGGATTCTATCCCAAGCGATCCGTAGAAAGTAACCTATGTGAATTTACCTCTTCTTGTATCGGAACTTTGGGCGATGGAGCTAGGTTGATGCCGTATACACCGACATAAAAGCTGCCTTTGACACTGTGAACGATAATATCCTTCTGGCAAAGCTACTTCGAGTTGGCGTGTCAAACAGAGTATGCAATTGGCTCTGCTCGTTCCTAAGCAACAGACAACTCAATGTGAAAATTGGATCAAAATTGTCTACTCCTTTCTCTCCGTGTTCTGGTGTACCACAAGGTAGCAACTTAGGTCTACTGCTGTTCGTATTATTTTTCAACGCCGTGACGATCCTGTCAGCAAACGGTGGAATACTGATTTATGCAGACGATTTGAAAATTTATCTCGTTGTACGTAATGAAGCTGATTGTAGGCAACTCCAAGAGTTACTAGATCGATTCGCTCGTTGGTGTAGGTTCGACCTTTCTTAAAGTCAGTGTATCGAAGTGTTGTTTAATCTCGTATCGGCGGCTCAAAAAGCCTATTATGTACCGCTACACGATTGAAGGACAAGAACTTGGGCGCGTTGATAAAGTCAAAGATTTTAGAGTACTCTTGGACCACCAACTCACGTTCAAGCTGCAATTACTCAGCCGTAGTTGACAAAGCCAACCGAACCGCCAACTTGGATTTATTTTGAAAATCGCCAAAGATATCAATGATCCAATGTCTACGCGCTCTCTATTGCTCTCTAGTTAGATCAATTCTCGAATTCGCATCAGTGGGTTGGTCATCATACGAAGCTGTGTGGATGTTTAGGATCGAATCTGTGCAACGCAAATTTGTTCGTCACGCACTAAGAAACTTACCAATAAACCATCCGCTAACTTACCCTATAAAACTTCCGCCTTACGAGCATCCCTGTGCATTACTGAGCATTGAACCACTGACGAATAGTCGTAAGATGAATCAAGCTGTATTTGGTACCGAAATCGATGTCCTGCCTTGCTGGAGCGTATGAGGATTTATGCTCCAGAACGTGTATTGCGGTCACGACTGCTAATTCAACCTTCTTCTCCGAGAAATACTCTATATGGCTCCAACGATCCCGTGAACTCAATAAGCAGAAAAATTTAATTAGAATATCATATTTTTTATTTTAACCAGCTTACGCTTACGATCTCTAAATGTATTTAACTAAGCTAGGATAAAAGTATACTTACAGGCTATTTGTTAAATTCGTGAATTTTGTTCTAATATTCATGAACAAAATTTTCATTCCAAATACAGGCCATGACCTATGTGTCTGCTTTTGTGAACTGTATCACGATATTAATTCCATTTCAGAAACTTTAATCATTACGTATTCATGACTATCAATAAAACTGTTCACGATTTCAGGTTACACGTTGCATGCAACTACTGTAAAGGGTGTCCACAGTTAAATTGCATCACTTTCAATAAGCTGTAACATTTCGCCCTTTGGGTTGATTTCAACGAAATTTTGGGTTGAAATGACCTCAGCCGGTATTGTTTACACTGCGTGAGTTTCATTGTGAAATGTGTCGTAGATTCGAAAATGGAGTCGAAGGAACAACAAGTGCGCGAGAACATTTTGCACACGTACCTCGACAACCCACTTATTTCGCACCGAGCCATCGGAAAGATGTTGAAAATTCACCAGTTTACATTGTCTCGTGTCATAAAACGTTTCGGGGAACAGTTAACTGTCGATCGGAAGAAGGTGAGTGGTAGAACAAGTGTTTCGTACTGTGTGAAGGATCACAAGCGAGTGGTTGCTGCCTTTAAAGGCAAACCCAACTGTTCCGTTCGGGATGTCGCGAAAAAGCTTCACTTGGCCAAAAATTTCGTGCAAAAAGCCAAGAAACGAGCCGACCTCCGTTCATTCAAAGTTCAAAACCGCAATGAAAAACAGAATAGGACAACTAAAACACGTGCGCGTAAGCTGTACACACAAATGTTGACGAAACCACACTGCTGCATCATGGACGATGAAACACACGTAAAAGCGGACTTAAAAAAATTCCCGGCAACCAGTATGTGACTGCGAAAGACAAGTTCGATGTTCCAGAGTCTCCCAGAAAACAGCAAGCGGCAAAGTTCCCCAAGAAATTCATGATTTGGCAGGGGATTTGTTCGTGTGGTAACTTCGTGGCAACTTCAACTGTAAATTGTCAGGTATACATGAATGAATGCCTGAAAAAACGACTGCTTCCGTTTCTCAAAACATACAACGTTCGTACAGTTTTTGGCCGGACCTAGCCTCTTGTCACTACTCCAAGGATGTTCTGGAGTGGTACAAGACGAATGGTGTCAATTTCGTGCCGAAAGATCTTAATCCCCCAAACTCTCCAGAGTTGCGGCCAATTGAAAAATATTGGGCAATAATGAAGCACAAACTTCGTAAGCATCCTAAAGTTGTCACTACAGAACAGGAAATGTTGAAGTCATGGTTGAAAGCGGGAAAAAATGTCGGTTCAAGCGTTGTACAAAATCTTATGCGGGATATTAAGAAGAAAGTTCGGGCTCTTGGATTTGGTAAAGAAATACAGTGAAATAAAAATACCTAAACAAAGATTATACATTGTATTTTATTCCCTGAATATTTCATTACAATCGGTTGAGAGACTTGCTTTTGAGGACGAGTTTAAAGTGATGCAATTTAACTGTGGACACCCTTTATTCATGAGTATAGTAGTGTATTTTCGTAAAAGAAAATTTTACTTGGTCTGAAATTCGTGACTCGAGATTGACGTATTCTAGAATGATTTTTTATCTGTGTGTGAGCATCTACTTCATTCTTGGTATTTCAAGCAAATTGCTGTCACAGTTTGCTTATTTCTTACTCTCGATTTGATGTTCCATTTTGACTTGCACAGTGATTAATTGAGACCAGTGTTGCATTAGTTTGATTGTGTGGCATGTACACTCATACCCTTTTTTGAAAAATTGCTAGACCATACTGAGAATCGAACCCAAGCACGGTGTTGCTATGTAGATACGCCTTTACCGACTGAGCCAAGGAATCACTCTTCTGAACTTGATAACAATTGTCTCCCCTCATTTTTTTACGTATATAAAAGTTATTCAAAAAATAAAAAAGCTAAGTACTACTTCGGTCGCCCATTCCGGTACATCGAAAGGAAACATCAAATATATCAAAAATTTCGATATAAAACAAACAACCATGCACTTGACACGTTAGTTCAATTTTATAGCTACAAACTAAAAAACAACGTTTTTTATGAATGTTTACATTCGTTATGCTTGAAAACAAAATAAGCACTTCGAATGAAGCCATTTTACTACCTATTTAACTAAATGCCGATGTGGTTTCAACGGCGCTTCAGTATGTTGAACCGGAATTGAAAATTGGCGGACTTACGGTTAAGGAGCAGTGTTAGTGATTTATTTTCAAATTGAACGAAACATAATGTACAGGTAAATAAGTTTATAAGCTTTTTGAGAGTTACATTCCATTTCCTGTAAAAATAAATTTAGAAAATGAAGGTGTAGTGTGTTTTGGAGTTGATATGACGGAATATAGTTCTTAATTCTAAATTGATTGGCTCATTTGTGATTGATTTGTCGCTGCTCGGTAGCAGATGACTATTTATGCGGTCGATAAACGCTTACCCTAAATGGAACTTCACAAACCTTGTGTGTGCGACTATAAGATAATGATACTTCACGTAACCGCTTTCAGCACATTATTCTTAGAACGAACGAGGAATGTTCTTCTCTTGGTTCTGTTGTTTTAACCCTACGCAGCAAACCATAAAGCAGCCGGATGATTTATTTACTCACCGAAAAGCTGTTAATTATGGACTTCACTAACTTTTTCGAAATTAAATAAATACGGGCGGCGTCTTCTGACTGCGTTGGTTTTTCGGTTCGGCATGGCCGTATTTCTATGTGCAAACCGTGCCACCACCAAAACAAAAAAAATAATTATTTCCACCCAAAACAAAAAAAAAACCTAATATTTATTTTTAAAAACAAAAATATTATCACTTTTTTTTTTTTACCCAAAACCTTGACCCCAAAAAAAAACCACAACTAAAAAAAAACATCAATAGGACAAGGTTGCATCCCCCAAGTAACATTGCCAAAACCATCCAGCTTTATTAAGTTTTAGGGTTAAAGTTTTATGAAAGCCACTAGAAATCAATTCAGCTTTATTATGGCAGCAAGAGATGCCAATAGGTTTCACATTTTAGTCAGGTTTATAAGAACCTACACAGCTTCTTTACAACGATCTTAAAACCTTGACTTCTAAAATTCCTTTTACTCCTATCAAAGGTTTTATTTTGACTTTATTAACTCATAAAATGCTGTTTTGAAATGCCGTTTTAGGACTCATTCATATTATCTTATTATGGTCAGTTGAAAAAGCATTATAAAACCATTTTGCCTCCAGTAAATGCATTAAACGGCTAACTGGCATTGAGGAAAGCTACCAAGCGATCAGATAGTTTTATAGTAGCCATTGCTAAGATAAATTGGCTTTTTGGCAAAACTGTGATTTCTTGCAATCGCCATATTGAAATATATGAAATAATTGAAATGTGGAAAAATAAATACACCAAATTTTATATGTAATACAATTGAACTGTAGATCTGAGACAAACTTCGGTATTCGTTTAGATAACCTTATTGAATTTCATCAATTTTCAGGAGTTTCATGATTAATTTACGGAATATATTTCTTTCAATTTTGTTTTTCTTGTTGTAAACTCGCATAATTTCCAAGGCGCATTAATTTTCAGCTCTTATCGTGCCAATATTCACCATAAAATTAAATGCGCATATGATTTGGAGCATGATACGCTATTAAAAAAACTCAATTTGTTTTATATATTTTGCTATCAATCATAATTTCCCGCAACAGTAGAGCTTTTTTCTGAGCCATTATTTACTGTTGAACGAATCAGAAGAGCAACAAAGCAAAACAACAAAAACCAACCACGATATCGCCGTGAACTTTGACAGCTGTGGCCATTTAGCCCTATGCTGGTTTTGATGGCGGCCAATAGGTTTTATGATGGTTCTCAAGTGGTCATAACATCTTTCACTAGAACATTTTCAAAATCTTTATGGTCTTAGAAAGGTTTTATTAATTTGTTTTCACAACCGTCTATAGAGTGGGCCACTTTGTACATATTTCGGCTTTAAAGATGCATAGAGGAGGTGTTGGTGGACAAAACAGTTTTGAATGTAGTGTCATCAACAAAGCCGGGAGGAGTGCTATACGGCTGGAATAGAACTGAAATTGTTACTTGGGCCATGAATGGACCCAATCTGGTGCATAGAGACCGGCATTACATCCATATCCCTTGTAGAAACATAAAATGAGTGTAGCTTTATAAAATGAGTTGTGTAACTTTTTGTGAAACATACTACCAAAAGTCTTATTAAACTCATCTGAACAAGTGTATAACTTGTTGAAAATCACTAACAGCTCAAATACTTTATGAGTAGTAATAGAAAATGCAATCAATCGATGCATATTAGGCTGAGTCAAGAACACATACCCTATCATAACTCGAAAATCGTTTATTGTAATGAAATTGTGTCTGAGAAGAAAATTTAGATAATCAATGAAGCTTTGAAAAAAAAAAAAATATTCGAAGTTACATTTGAATAAAGTGAATAAAAAATTTACAAGATATTTTTTCAATTTTATTTTTCTGAAAATTCCTTCTTTCTTTCTTAGCGTTTCAAGCTTATTGCTTTCGCAATTAGCTTAGTGCTTGCTCTCAACTTAGTGTTCTAAATGCACGTCCACAGTTATTAAATGAGAGCTTTCGATGCCAGGTACCATTTTTGCATAAGTATGATTGTGTGGCAAGTACAATCATACCCTTTGCCTAGGAAGTCGAGAAATTTTTCTTTAACGAAAATTCCTAGACCAGACCGGGAATCGAACCCAGCCACCTCGAGCATGGTTTTGCTTTGTAGCCGCGCCTTTACCGACTGAGCTAAGGAAGGATTCATACAAATAATAGAAGTTGTTTCCAGGTGAGGTTTGAGGTTTTTGTAGAAAATAGCATATCACTATAATATAGTATGATTCTTCAAATCATTTCAAATTAAAATGCGCTTGGTAAGCAATTTTCTTAATGTAGCCGTTTTCAAGATTATTTGAATTTTATACCAGCAAAAAAAGGTTTTTCATGAAAATATCCCTCTTTTACAAGTTAGTCGTGATTCTCTATCAAGAACGAGAAGTTTTTCATAAAGTGCATAAGATTTCATACAAGTTACCTATTGACACCAAGAAGATTGAACGTACTCTTTTCATGCATTGGGTGAAACGAAAAAGAATATTATAATCTACACACACTGAAAATTTAGTTTCGTAAATAAGCTTTCACTAGTTTCGTAAACATGGTGTTTAGTTCATAGAACAAATGTCTCGTAAATTATTCGAAACATTCATATTGCTTGTCATCTTGTGAAATGCTATCATTAAAACTTTTTGTACAATGCACGGAATGAATTTCGTGAAGACGTGGCTGGGTAGCTCAGTGGTTACCCGTTCTGCTTACTGAGCAGATGATCGGGAGTTCAGTCCCAGGCCCGTCCCTTTCCTTGCTATTTGTCACTTGCTTCTTTCTATCACCACTAGATTTAAAATAAAACAAAAAGCAGTCTACTGCGCTTTCATTGATCGCATTACTTACCACAGTGAATCCATGATCTAAAAATAACCTGCCTTACTAACACAAAAAACTATCCTTCCCTTGACAATCATGGAGAAGCAGAGGTAAACACGGTCTCTAACCAATGATTGTCAAACTAATCATCCTTCCCTCCTCCCCGAAGACCGTAAGGACGTGGCCGGCGCCTGTACTGATCTATAAATAGAATGCTCTAGTGAACTTGTACATTGAAGATGTAAAGCTACTCCCAAGCTCCATCTATGTGGTTCTCTGTGCAATTACACTAGCTCTGATCAGTAACGGAGTAGCAACTACGAAACGGACGGGTTTTTTTTTAAACAAAAAAAATGCACGGAATGAATTTCGTGAATCGCTGCTTCTCTTCAATCGTAAAGGGCGAACACGAAATTATTGCGACACCGAAAATGTCATGCCAATTTTCTTATAATGTTTAGAATCAAACCAAAATTTTAGGGTAGTTTTATACATATGTTTACTTCAAAAATCAAAAGAAAAGTTAATCGATGGAGCCTTGAGTGTAAAATTGAACGCATTTTCGCTTGATGCCCTCCATCAAAGTCTTTACAGTGTCATCCGGTACCAGTTTCTCAGTTTTTTTTTTTCATTTTCTTAACATGTCCTTCTCGTCTTTGACTGTCTTCTTGCTCTTCCGAAGTTCCCGCTTCATCATTGCCCAGTACTGCTCCACCGGGCGCAGCTCCGGACAGTTTGGCGGATTCATGTCCTTTGGAACAAAATGGACAGAATTGGCCTCATACCACTCCAGGACACTTTTAGAATAGTGTCATGATGCCAAATCTGGCCAAAATAGCGGAGCTTCGTCGTGCTGCTGCAAGGACGGCAAAAGGCGCTTCTCGAGGCACTCAGATTTGTAGATCTCGCCATTTACTGTGCCCTTTGTCACGAAAGGCTCACTCCTCAGTCCGCAAGAGCAGAAGGCCTGCCAAATGAGATATTTGGAGGCGAACTTCGACATTTTCTTCTTCTTAAATTTGTCGTCCACATAGAACTTGCTCTTGCCGGTGAAAAACTCCAACCCCGGAATTTGCTTAAAATCGGCTTTTATATACGTTTCGTCGTCCATCACAGAGCAGCCATATTTTGTCAGCATCTTCTCGTAGAGCTTCCGTGCCCGAGTTTTAGCCGTCGATTGTTGCCGCTCATTGCGACTTGGGAAGTTTTGTACCTTGTATGTATGTAGTCTAGCTCTCTTCTTTGCATTCTGGACGTAGCTCTGCGACATGCCGATCTTTTTAGCCAATTCACGGCTTGAGACATTGGGATTTGCTTTAATCATCCGCTTCACCTTTCCCTCCGTCTTTTTGTTCTCCGGTCCCGGTTTTCTTCCAGCTCCTTTGCCGTGGTCCAACGTCAACCGCTCCTGGAACCGCTTCAACACTCTGGAGACGGTTGAATGGTGAATGTTCAACATTTTTCCCAACTGCCGGTGCGACAGGTCAGGAAATTCCAGGTGTTTGGAAAGAATTTGTTCTCTCGACTCGCGTTGGTTCACCTCCATTTTCGTTGAATCGAAAAACACGACTTCGAGTTTGACAGCATGTAAATAATACACATCAATGAGAAAGTGTGCAAAATTTGATTGTTTTTTACCCAATTGTAAAAAAGTTATGCCCTGTTGAATGTGTCGCAATAATTTCGTGTTCGCCCTTTATTCATACATGTTGGTGTTGCTGCTAAGGTGAAATCATTGATTTATCCCAAAATAGCAATTAAAGCGCTGTCGAGAGTATTTACTTCATACTCATTAATCAAGTAACTTCTCACGAGTCACCATGGCCTAGTGAGTTCAACCACGGATTCAATAACAGCTCTTCCCAAAAATACAGGATCGAACCCCGCGTTAGAAACATAAAAAAAAACACCTTCTGTGTTTTTATTTTTTTATTTTCCAATTACATTTTGAGTTGATATAAATAGATCTGTCATGCAACCTCCAGAGAAACTTTTCTTATTTATTGGTAACAAAATATTCGTAGCTCTTTGTATTGTTGTCGTACAATGAACGAATGTTCTTTTTGTGTCAACAAATGCTTTATGCTTTTGACAGCTGCGCGTGTGGCATTGAATACGAAGGTAGCTTGTTTAAAAGTGCAAATCTATTTCGTTGCAGAAAACAACGAATAAATTCGTTTGTCCTACCTTAGATTTCGTAGTATGAACGAAAATTAGTTTTCAGTGTATGTACATGTATTATAAAATAGTTCCTACATGTGCGTCAAAAGATAGGTTGACATTTTATATTTTATATTTTAACATCAATGCAAAAGTATCCTTCAAGATGCCTAAAGTGTAGAATGATTTTCAATAGAACTCAAAACCAGTCATTGTTGAAAACACCCCGTTGACTGTCCCCCTTGAGGTACCCCTTCCCCTTGCTAGCCTATCCCGCACTGGGGTAGCTTGGCAAAAGATTGTGTGCTCGAAAGGATGCTGCCGCCTTTCAAATGCCCCCCGCTCAATTTCAACTGCGTCTATTCAATTTCAGAGCCTGTCGTACTCTAACGGACCTATCAATACTATCTCTTCACGTCTTTGGTTCTATCAAAATTGCGGTCCACTCCTAGGGTTTCATGTTGATAAGAAGGATATTTCCATTTCAAAAAGGGTTTCAAATGGTGAGTTGACAGCATTAATGAAGGATACGACAGACCTTTGGTCCTCACAAGTTCCTACCTCACGCCTCTACGAGTCATATGATCACAAGACTGCCAGCTGAAACATGGAGACGCTGGTTGGCGTAGCCTGGGCAATGTTGACAATTTGACAATAGCGAAGTGAGTGGGTGCGATCATCTACATTAAATTTATAAATTCACTACGCTTTGGGATCATCTTTTCGTTCTAAAATCACTTATCTTATGAGTATGGAGCAACATTACAAGCATTAAAGGCTCAAATTGTTTTTCATCATTAGGCATAACGTTCACATTAGATGTGCTTGGATCGTTGGATGTCAGATATTTTTTGTACATTAATAAATTATATTCTCTTATTATTATTATTGTGGATAAAAATATTAATCTTACTTGACATTAATGCTAGATGAAAAAGGTGAAGTCTATCGACGAGAGGATGAACAGCTTAGTCACAGATTGTCATTGTTCCTATATTCATCCTACTTGAAATAAAACGATATACACGTGACAGGATTAGTTAGTAATGTTTGTTGTAACTATTTAACGCAAGCAAACATTATTAGAAAACGAAACCGATCCCTCAACTGCCCAATTGTTTGATTCATCGTAGGATGAATATAGGAACAATGAGATTAATATGGGGCAGTTTCCCTACATTCTATTATCGATAACTGTCGTGCTCATGTTATCATTTTGTTACGTCATTCTATAATTTTATGTTATGATATGAAAGTATATTATTACATTTAAATTAATTTGATTATTTAAAATCACTGTAGTACCTATGAGATTCTCTACAAATGATTATTGCGATGCAAGGAAACGGAACAAGATGCCGAAATTTAAGTTATACTATTATATAAAAATTATTTCAGGTTATCCATGGAACTACTAAGTTATGTAAAATAATTTTTAATTCATTTTTTTTTCTCATGGTTACGATACATTGTCTAAATTTTCAGGTTTTTCTGCAGGTTTTTCTACAAGTGCAGTAGGCCAGCAGTATGCAAACATGTAATTTAAATAAAAATCATTTAGGAAATTTTGACATGCAAAGTGTACAATTCGAAAACATTATCCAGTCCAGGCTACCCAATTTTCCGTACACTATATATACTCATACGCACTCTATATATATACTTATTTCTTTATTATATTCTATATTTGATATATATTGTAAAAACCTAATACCTTATTGATTTAAAACATAACTGGGAGGGTGCATCAGGGCATCATTGAAGTTGCAATTGGACAATGGAGTGGACGGCCAACCGGAGTCTAGGAGGGGATGTGTCTATAATTTATGATTGGTACATTCCACTCCAACAGTTGTAATGAATTTGACGCGCCTTTCTTAAACAAACCATCTAGTGGAAAGCTTAACTGAATTGCGTATTTTGTTATTCGTTTTATAGGATTATATTGCTGGAAGGAGATTATCTTATTCCCGCAGGTTTCGCGTAAGTGTCTCTGCTTACGGGCCTGCCCAACCCTTTTTGGCCCTTCATACAGCGATATGTTGAATTTAGAACGGTAACAAAGCATGATCGTTCTGTTAAGTGGAACCACATGCAGGGCAAGGCCCACGCTAGGATGGTGGCTTCCTACATACATACATACATACATAAGAAGGATATATCCATTTCAAAAACATCATAACAGATAATCTGCTATGCCAAATAAAAAAATAGTTTTTTTTTCTTAATAAGTTCATTTATTTGTACAGGCTCAATTGAATTAACTTTACAGAGCAAATTTTGCTTTTTCAATATACATATAGAATAGTTCTCATTGATACATCGACACAACAGACACAACCGATGCTCGAAACATACTCCTAACCAGAACTGTTGTGATTGTATAGTTGTTAGTAGAAAAAAGAGCAATAATTTCGAATAGACAAAAACGATTAATGGTACGTACAAATACCTACTACGATTCCAGAAAATACGACAGAGACAAACTTGTTTAAGTACCAAGAATCCATAGTATTTCAACACATTCTAAAGGAAAAAAAATGGTTCTCTAAGCTATCCATGTTAAAATAATAAGTACAGCAATATAGATAATATGAAGTCAAACATGTATTTAAAATGGAAAAGAAATGTATTTTTTTTAATTCGTTTATTTGTAAGGCTCAGACGTGTGTAATACTTTGTAGTCCCGATAATATTGAGGTGGCCACAGACTCAGGAAAATCTGGAAATGCGGGAATCCAAAATCATCGGGAAATATGCGGGAAAAAGTCGGGAATTTCAAAATCCACCGGGAATTTTTGTCACATGGAAGGAACCATACTCACACCCTTTTCAAATGATTTGAGTTGCGTTTTTTGTCATCTACTCGGTTCAACGATCTCATTAACGGAATGAAGCAGTGATTTTAAGCAAATCCAGCATTTCTGAAGAAGATAGCTCAGTGTTCTATAGATGGCTGTCAACTGGAAGGCGTTCAAAGAATTGACTGGTGAAATCAAGGATCTGCGAGCCAGCCCTGGCTTTGAAGTCCTGCGGCTTGCACGTTGTATAGAATTCCTTCAAGGCAGGGCTAGGACTAACAGATTGGCATGTGGATCGTTTTCTGCTGGCTTTGTTAAGCCTGTTCAAAAACGTACCGCTCAGAAGATCTGGCTGGGACAGGTGAGGTTTCACACGTGATTTACTTTTGGTTTTATTTTACTCGACTTGGACTCTTAGGTGATCCTTTTGACTGAATCGCTATTGTATGTCTTATTGTTAATTATGTTCAACCCCTGTTAAATAGACTGAATATAAAATGTCGACGATATTTTGGATTACTATAATTACCTATGGAGAGCTTGAGATAAAAAATAATATAAAATCGTGTTTTTTTCAGGTTCATTAGTTTTTCCACTGAGATTCTGCGAAGTTTGTTGGGTGGGAAATAAACAAGTTGCTAGAATAGAGCTACAAATGTTGCCCCATTTGAGAAGATTTGTGGCGAAGCCAGGTAGCAGGAAGAAAGAAAGCTACAATATCGTTAATTGAAATAGAATTGACGGAGAGCAATCTTCTGCCAGCCCTTAATGTGGAAATCGGTTTTGCCTCTAAATCGGCAATCAAGAAAGCGAAAGAATTTGCAGAAATTTCTGACGTTATGGCATTTTGCAACGACTTTCGATCTTTTGGTTTATTGAAGAAGCTACTCAATAAATCTCTTTTGACGTACCCTTTAACGCGTTACGTCATCTGCATTAACCCTGATGTTATAACTCACTCAACGGATATAGCTAAAAAGCGTCTGGAGCTGTGTCTGGAAACCTTCGTAGGTAAAGACTATCGGAGCGCTGCAGTAGGTCACAAAATGAAAGAAGAATTTGGGCAGGTGTGCTCAATGCCGTCTTCAAAGACATCGCTTGCCGGATTCCAGAGAAAATAACAGCGCTTGGACAAACTGATTGGTCATTCTAAGAAGGAACTGCCAAATTTGACAACATTTGTTAAAAAGGTGCTCATCCTGTCGCACGAAAATGCGACGATGGAGCGAGGGTTTTCAATAAATGAAAAGTGTCTGGTGGTGAACCAAACTGAATAGAGTTTGGTAGCTCAGATAATTGTCTACGAACTGTCAATGACGTTAAAATCACGAAGTCCTTGATGCACGCAACGCTCGTGCATCATTTTGTACTCGAAAATGTCCCATGCTTTACTATTTTTCTTCGATTTTTATGCTTCTACAAGACCCATGACTCATGTAGAGCGATTTTTGTTCTCGTTTGCAAAATGCGAGACCAAAGCAGGTTACGCAATACGGAAGAAGCCCGATATGCGGCTGCTATCCGTCATTTTGCCTAAATGAAACAAGTCCGAATTTCCGATTGAACAATTTCCTCGAAAACATCAAAAATATCTATTAATCCAATTAATAATATGTATGTATGTATGTAAAAGATACCACTCATCGTTGCAGGCACAGCCATAAGACAGTGGATCGTCTTCTACGAATGATTTGATCAAGTTCGACATCTGCCTGTATTCAATTTAACACTGTCTGAAGGGCCAAAAACGGATGGGCGGACTCGTAAGCAGAGATACTTACGCGTAATCCGCGGGATAATGAGAATCTCCTTCCAATGCTAGAATCCTACAACCTAATGTCGAACAAGCCATCAAACGTGAGGACTTCCCAATGAGTGGGTAGAAGAGCTCGCCATCAATTCACGAATTGTTAATGAGTTGGCAATTCCACTCTCCCCATCCAAATCGCTTCAATCCGGTGCTCTGATGGTCCCTTGCTAATCCTTTTTATTTGATGTATAATATAGTGATGTTCATATAATAATGTAGAGTATTTTTCTTTATAATAATAATCTTACCTTCCCTGGTCTACCTGGTTGTAAATAATATAATATGATGAAATAACTGAAACAATGATAGACATATGAAAATTATATGCTGCTTGGTGCCTCATTACAGCTCAATCATTGGTAGTTGAATGTAACTCCGGAATGTGAAACCTTTTTTGCCAAACCATTTCGTAATTGAATGAAGTATAAACATGCATTATGGCATTTAAGTTTATACTAAATAATAAAAAATATGTACGTATTTATAACATATGGGTCATAATCAGCAGAATTGAAAAGCATTTATTAATTTTAATAATATCCAATGATCTAATTTAATAGAAAAGAACCTTGAGCTACAATGACAAAAAAATAGCTATACTATCTGGAACATACTTCCTTGTATCCTTGAAGCAGATAAAATTTAATTTTTATTATTATTATTTTTAATAATAATTTCAATATGTTTTTAATAATATAAAGGGTGATACGGTCAAAATTTGGTCAAGGGAAAACGCGTGTAAATCGGTGTAATCGTTTATTTAAAAAATCAAATTAAATTTCTTTTTCAAGTTCAATTAGTAAAAAAAAAAAATAATTATTTAGTCTTCCTCCCTTCCCAACCCCAACTCCCCGCCCCCCCCCCTCCCCCCCCCCCACCAATTTTTTACCCCCCCCCTTCCCCCCCCCCTCCCCCCCCAAAACCAGTTTGCCTTGAACTGCTGCTCGTCCTTAGCAGTTTTTTTGGTCTTCTTTAGGTTCCGCTTGACAATAGCCCAGTATTTCTCAATTGGGCGGAGCTCTGGCGTGTTGGGAGGGTTCGTGTCCTTGGGAACCACCTGCACGTTGTTGGCGGCGTACCACTCCATGGCCTTTTTACCGTAATGGCAAGATGCCAAATCCGGCCAAAACAGTACGGAACAACCGTGTTTCTTCAGGAAAGGCAGCAGACGTTTATTCAAACACTCTTTCACGTAAATTTCTTGGTTGACAGTCCCGGAAGCTATGAAAATGCTGCTTTTCAAGCCACAGGTACAGATGGCTTGCCAAACCAGATATTTCTTTGCGAACTTTGACAGTTTCGTGTGCTTGAAAATATCTGCTACCTTTCCCCTTCCTTTTGCCGTATAAAACTCCTGTCCCGGAAGCTGCTTGTAGTCGGCTTTGACGTAGGTTTCGTCGTCCATTACCACGCAGTCAAACTTCGTCAGCATCGTCGTGTACAGCCTCCGGGATCGCGCTTTGGCCGTCGTATTTTGTTTATCATCGCGATTTGGAGTCACTACCTTCTTGTAAGTCGATAGTCCGGCTCGTTTTTTGGCTCGATGCACGGTTGTAGACGATACACCCAGCTTATTTGCGGCATCTCGGAGAGATAGGTTAGGGTTTCGCTTGAAACTACCGGCAACTCTCTTTGTCGTCTCAGCGGCTTCCGGTTTTCGATTTCCCCCCGATCCAGACTTCCTGGCTGTCGACAAACGTTCCCCAAACACTTTAATTACATTTGTAACGGTTGATTTGGCAACTTTTAGCGATTTTGCCAACTTTGCGTGCGAGTAGCTCGGATTTTCGCGATGCGCGAGCAAAATTTTGATACGCTGCTCTTCTTGCTTGGACGGCATTTTGACAACTGAAGAGTGAATTCCAAAATCAAAATAGGAGCAACATTCTACACACACACACCTTCAAAATGAGGGGTGTTCAGGTTTTTTAAATGCAAAATTGAAAGAAATACGTCAAGTTGATATTGACCAAATTTTGACCGTATCGCCCTTTACAATGATGAAAATAATACGATGTTGCAATAAAATACTAAATAATGTATATATAATTATAAAATGCAGCCATTTGCCTCTTCGGCAGCGGTGTTAGTTGCTTTAAACTCTGAAATAACGGAAATCTGAAATAAAAAGAAATAAAAATAAAAACAAGAGGAAATTTGATTCATCCGCTAACTTTTTTTTCCCACTGGGCCCATAAATGATTCTTTATGCCTGTCTAAAAGAAGATGTAGGATCAATGTTAGGTTTTGTATTTTTAATTGTCTTATGATAAAGAAGGGAAAAAATTGCATTAAAAACCATCGTATCTTTTCATATACATACCCGATCAGAAGGGCATAACATAAAAATATCAAGATTATAACAAACCTTGTTACGACTAACTGATTATGATATAAATTTGTTAAAATATTTTTCATCTGGATGATTGTATAGCATACTTATAACAAATTAAGATATAATACCCTGGGAGGTAAATGATGAATAAATTAATTTATTTTTAAAATTATTTATTTTTTTTTGCATCGTACCAAAAATGTTATTAAATTTTTTTTTTTTTTTTTTTGTGTCTACATTATTTTGTTTTTTTTTTTTTTTCCCTTTTTGGTTTTTTTTTTTCTTTTTTTTTTTTTTTACCCTACATCCGCGATCTATATTCTACCACCCTCTGTTACAAAAACAGCGTAATTGAATACCAACATTTGATATATTTTTGTTGTTTCCTTCTGGTCGGGTAGCGTGAGTTAGGTTGGCTTAGACTCACAACGATGCATAAATGCGAAGCTGAAAATAGCATTAAAAATATTGTGAAGGTTTTGTGATAATTTAAAATTATAATAACCATTACACTTGTTATATCTGCAGATTGTGGTCCTGCTACAATTGTAAACGGACTTGCATTATCATAGCCACGAGGGAAAAAATAATCTTAAATTATTATACCAGAAATTAGCACTGAAATTATTATCGGAAATTAGCACCGTCGGACCGTATTAAGAATACTTCCATTTTTCGTGGCAGGGTAAGATTTCAGCATACTACCTTATCGGGTCGCGCTGCCGATGCCAGGACAGACCGCACCTCCTTGGTGGACACAGACGCTCGGCACGCACCTCCTCAATCTAGCTGAAGTCAGAAGGACAACAGTGCCCAGGCTGCACTACCAGCTAAGTACGCAACCCTTAGCTGGCGGTCTTTGTCATCTCTTGACCCGTGGAAGCATGAGGTAGGAACTTGTGAGGACCAGGGCTATGTTGCGGGGACGCACGCTCCCTGCCCATTGTCAACTCACCATTTTGCTGCCCCTATTAATCCAATTAATAATAACTCTTTTTCTCAGTCGGGAAAAAAAGGCAAAAATGCGGATAAAATTCGGGAAAAATGCGGGAATTTTAAAATTAAGATTGTGTGGCCACCCTGATATTGTTATTTACAATACATTGCTTTTTGATGTAAAGCCTGTCCACGTTAAATTTCGGACACCAAAATAATAGCAGCAAAAAAAAATGTACACATTATTCAACAAAACCGATTGTTTATTTCACAATAATAGAGTTATATCTACATTAGAAACAGTTTATTAAGATGGTAATCCTTCTTTCTGTAAACATTCTCGAACTTTAGGTGGTATACCCGCCTTTAGGTTCCGTACGGTATCCTCAGATACGCCCGCCGTGACGATTCTCCATCTTCTCTTGAAATCATCGGTACCATTTGATTTCCTCTTAGTTTCGAAAAGTTCCCGCTTAACTAGAGCCCAGTACTTCGCTATTGGGCGAAGTTCTGGACAGTTTAGTGGATTGGCTGTTTTCGGCTCGTATTTGACCTCTTGTACCTTATACCATTTCAGGACGGATTTCGCATAGTGACAAGAGACCAAATCAGGCCAAAACAGAGCTGGAGAGTCGTGGCTTCTGATAAACGGTAGCAACCGCTTTGCAAACATTCTTTCTCATACACAACCTTATTGATAGTGCCGGTAGAGACGAAACTTTTAGGTTTTCGATCACAACTACATATGGTCTGCCAAATCAAATACTTCTTCGGAAATCTGGACACCTTCTTTGTCCGGAAATTCTCGGCAACGGCGTTTCTTTGCATTGCGGTATAAAAAGCCAGACCCGAAAGCTTTAAAGTCTTCGAGTACGTATGTTTCGTCGTCCATTATGATACAAGAAAATGATTGCAAAAAATTGGTGTAAAGCTCCTTAGCACGACTTTTGGCAGTGAAATTTTGCTTGTCATCACGGTTGGGCACCTTTTTCCCTTTGTACGCCTTCAGTTTTTGCCTCTGCGTCATTTTTTGTACGTATGATTTTGACTTCCCAACTTTGCGAGCCACATTTCGCACACAAAGATTGGGATTTTTCTCAATAATGGCTACCACCTTCTTGTCCATTTGTCGGGAGCATACTTTTAGATTTGTTCCACTTCCAAGCTACCGATCCATAGTCAAGCGCTGGTCAAATGATTTGCAAACAAAAAACACGGAACTTTTCGGTAGTTTTAGTTTCTTGGCAAGATCGCGTACCAAAAAAAAAAAAAAATACACCAGACAAAAGAGCGCCGGGCGCGGGCATACACAATAATATTATTAATATTAAAATTATATTAGTAGCACCGCGGCTTGAAGCATCCCTCCCCCCCTCCCCCCCAAAATAAAAAAAAAAAATATTTTTTTTTTTTTTTTTTGTTGTTATTATATGAAAATAAAAAATTAGATAAAAAATGGTTTTAGGTTATTGAAAATAGGGGTGTATTTGTTTTTTCTTTATTTATTTTATGCCCTCCCCGCCCCCAAGGGTTCAAAAAAAAAAAAAAAATTAAAAATAAGTTTTAATTTTAAGGTTTTGGTAAAATTTTCAAAATTTTTTGATCAAAAAAAAAGAACAAAAAAGACCACAATTGCCACAAAAAAGGAGTCGGCATACATGTAATTTTCAGTTCATATGATAATATCCCTTCACTACATATAATATCTTATATGACATTGTTTATTCATTACCATTACCATTTATCTTTATCATCATCATTACCATTTTTATCATTACTTGTGTTTTCGTTATTTATGTATATATAAATAAAAATAATTTTATAATTTTTACCTAATAGGTTATATATACTTTTAATTGTTATGTATTATATGTATAATTATCATTTCGATCCTTTTTTCTCCTCTTATGATTTAGAAGTATCTAGTGCCTTCAATACAAGAGGCTGAACGGAATATGTGGTAGGCTTTTGCACTTATTACTCAATGTATTTTTCATTTCCGGTTTGCAAATGGATATTTTACAAAATCTGAGCTTATCTGATTCATACAACGCTGTGTTCCATTTGGATAGTGTCTCATTTTACAGTTTAATCTTTGTCATTATATTTAATAATATTGTTTTATTGATTTTACTTCATAGATGATATAAACATTACTTATTGTTTTTTATCTCCATTTATCTTTAACTCCGTTTCAATTAAATCTTCCCAGTTTTCCCAACTTAGGAGCACTAACTAGCACTAACTAAAGTGGATTGCTGTTTTAAAATCAGCATCAAGCAGCAAATAGTGACCATG
This sequence comes from Aedes koreicus, assembly GCA_024533555.2. NCBI lineage: Eukaryota > Metazoa > Arthropoda > Insecta > Diptera > Culicidae > Aedes > Aedes koreicus. The sequence continues at coordinate 139,658 of JAHHFK020005736.1, read as the reverse complement.
GAGCATTTCTCTGCCAAATTGAGCAAATGACTGAACTCGACCCTCTCCGATTTGGATGAAACTTTGCACATGTCTTCGGAATTGGTGGCGATGGATTTTCCGCCGGTTAAGGGAATTTTTTAACTCAAGACAAATTTTTCAAAAGGGCGTATGTGTTTTGTCATGCGTATTTTTCAAAAAATCATAACTCGAAAACCGTTGGTTGTAATAAAATTGCGTCTGAGAAGAAGTTGTAGTTAATTAATTTGACTTTATGAATAAAATATGTACACTGTAAAAAAAAAAAATTTCTTCAAAAAAAATCAAAAATTAAACTTAAAAATCAATTAGCAAATCTGTCCAACGTACGATTTTTATAATTTTTTTTTCAAAAAGGCTTTGAGTCATAAGAAGAAGAATAGAAGTTGTTCTACGATGGAGCAACTTAAGATAAAAAAGTTCTTAGAAGTAAGAAAAATTCAATTTTTTTTCAAATATGTTGTTTTTGCATAAATAACCATATTTTAATAATATAATACTATTTTTCTAGTGATTTTAAACAAAAATGCTCTTGGTGAGCAACATTCTAAATGTATCCGTTTTCGAGATAATTTAAAATTAATGTCGAAAAAATGGCCTTTTACATGAAAATATCCGTTTTTCAAAAGTTAGTCGTGATTGTCCATCTGCAAAAGTATTTTTTTCAAATTGTACATGAATTTTTTTACAATATACCTTTTATTACCGAGAATACTAGACAAACTGATTCCTGATATTTACTGTAGGTAACAGGACAAAATTTGCTGCTTTTACTTACAGTATATTATGAAAACCTAACCCGAAACAAAAATAATTAGTATTCATGTTAGTGTACAAGCGTATTTTGTTCAGGTAGAAACATAATGTATTTAATTAGTTAAACTGTTTATACCAGTAAGAATACAATTGTTACGCCCATTTATACCTATTCATGCATTCCCTATGGTGTTGACAGAAAATATAATTTACATGCATACCCCTGCACATACCAATATTTCAAAAAAGTACCTAAAGTGCGTACCTAGTACGTATAAAAAGGATTACATTACAAAGTCATGACATCAGTTTAACAGTGTCTTTCATAAGTAGCGTAAAGTGTAAAACGATTTGAAATGGAACTCGAAACAAAGCATTGTTGTAAACCTTTTCGTGAAATCGGGAGACGGTGTTCGCCTAAACTTAGAAATTTAACTGACAAGTTAATTGAAAAACTTTTATCCATGCAGTGTACGGTCCATTTGGATACGTCATTAAGAATTTGTGATTCATGTCGGTTATATTCGTATCGTCGTAATCCTGTCGAAAGAGTGGAGCAACCAGAAAACGGTGGACATGACGAAGCACCACATCACGGCTAAAAGTCACCACATCACGGCACATCACGGAACGATTTGGAGGAAATACCATCGGCAGCTTCAATTACCTCGGCATCTTCTCAGGACAGTGACCTACCGGATTATTCCAGGATACACAACATTGAGTTATTCAATAATGGAATTGCAGGAATAAATGTGTCTCCGATATCCATTAGAGAATTTTAAAATGATAAATACCGTCGGTAAAAATTTGCCGAAATTGTAGCAGGTATTAGAAAATATCTATTCAGCTTACCACCACAAGAAGAAGTCGAAGAGTTAGCTACATTGAAAACAAAGGTTGTGGAATGTGATGAAATTATTTCCAAATTGAAAGAAAAATTCATAGAACCAGATTGTTCGAGAATAGATAAAATACGTATATTAACAGTTTTGCCTAATTCGTGGACGATTCAGCAGATAACTAGCAAATTTGAAACAAACAAATACCTTGCAACAAGCAAAAGAATTGGCAGCCAAAAATGGAGTATTGGCTACCCCCAACGACAGATCGGGGAATCGTTTGAATCCGTATAAAAAGAATCAAGTGATACAATTTTTTGACGAGGACATCATCAGCAGAGCCATGCCGGGACAAAGAGATTATGTCTCTGTAAACACTAATGGTAAGCGTCAACAAATTCAAAAACGGTTATTACTTTCATCACTTAGAGAAACTTTCACTCGATTTAAAGAAGTCAGTGAACATAAAATTGGATTTAGTACTTTTGCAGCATTACGACCAAAACATTGCTAAATGCTTCAGGTTCTCACAACGTTTGTGTTTGCGCAATTCACGAAAATATTGATTTAATGCTTCACAGTTTAAAAAAATATTCATTCAACACTGATTGTAATCAACATTTTGAGAAGTTATTGTGTAATTCATCATCAAGATCAAAATATTGTTACCTCCGTGAATGCGAAAATTGTCCCACGCTGTCAGAATTTGAGATAAGATTTTTAAAAGAACTTGAGAAACATAACTTGTCTGAGATATCGTTCGAACAATGGATTACAACTGATAGATGTAATTTAGAAACGCTATTAAAACCTGTCGATGAATTTGTTGAATATTTTAGCGAGAAATTAGAAAAACTATTAACTCATGATTATATAAAAACAAAGCAATCTAAATTTTTAAAAGATACAAAGTCTTCATTAAAAGAAGGAGAAGTAGTTATTATTTGTGATTTTGCAGAGAATTATTCATTTTTACTTCAGGATGCTGTTCAAAGTCATCATTGGAACAATGATCAGGCTACAATTCATCCGTTTGTTATTTATTATATGGAGTCAGGAATGCTTAAAAATCTAAGTTTTGTTGTAATATCAGAAGTTCTAAGACATGATACAATTGCGGTACAAGTATTTATTTCTAAATTACTAACGTATTTAAATCAACTAATGAATATAAAAAAGGCCATTTTTATGTCTGATGGGGCTGCTTCCCAATACAAAAATAGAAATTTTTTTGCAAGCCTCTGCAAGTTTAAAGAGAAATACAACATTGATTCTGAGTGGCATTTTTTCGCAACTTCACATGGTAAGGGACCATGTGATGCAATTGGCGGCACATTAAAACGAATGTCAACAAGAGCAAGCTTGGCCAAACAACATGAACATCCAATAACAAGTGCGAAAACTTTGTATGATTGGGCTATTAAGAGAAATCAAGAAAATTTCACAAAAATATCATTTTGCTATGTTTCACAAGAAGAATATGAAGAGGGAGCTGCAGAATGGGGTGGTAGTTATCAGCAAACAAAAATGATTCCTGGTACACAGAAATATCACTCCTTCATTCCAGTTGCAGATAACAAAATCGCTGCGAAAATATTTTCAACTGACGAAATACTGAGTTTTTATAATATTTATAGGAATGTTAGGAAATAGTGTTTGTAAAAATGTAAATATAATTTTTTTTTAAAATAGTAGAAAAAATAAATAAATCATGTATGAACAAAAAAAAAACTCAAAATTTTTATTTGGTAATTAAGATTCGTTAATTTCGTTAATTAAGAAGATGTTCAATCTTCTTGGTGTCAATAGGATAGTTGTTGAAAATTTTATGTACAATTTGTAAAAAGTACTTTTGAAGATGGACAATCAAGACTAACTTTTGAAAAAGGGATATTTTCATGGAAAAAGCCATTTTTTCGACATTACTTTCAAATTATCTCGAAAACGGGTACATATAGAATGTTGCTCACCAAGAGCATTTTTGTTTAAAATCACTAGAAGAATCATATTATATTATTAAAATATGGTTATTAATGCAAAAACAACAAATTGGAAAAAAACTTGAATTTTTCTTACTTCTAAGAACTTTTTTATCTTAAGTTGCTCCATCGTAGAACAACTTCTATTCTTCTTCTTATGACTTAAAGTCTTTTTGGAATTTTTTTTTATAAAAATCGTACGTTGGACAGATTTGCTAATTGATTTTTAAGTTTAATTTTTGATTTTTTTGAAGAAAATTTTTTTTTTTACAGTGTACATATTTATTTCATCAAGTCAAATTAATTAACTACAACTTCTTCTCAGACGCAATTTTATTACAACCAACGGTTTTCGAGTTATGATTTTTTGAAAAATACGCATGACAAAACACATACGCCCTTTTGAAAAAAATGTCTTGAGTCAAAAAATTCCCTTACCCGCGGAAAATCCATCATCACCAATTCCGAAGACATGTGCAAAGTTTCATCCAAATCGGAGAGGGTCGTGATTTTGACTTATTCCGGCTGATTTCATCTGGAAACGCTCCATGGCAACAATGAATTAAAATGTATAAATGTTAGTTTTGTAAAATTTCAATAGATTTAACAAACTTTTTCAAGATACCTCAAATCAAGATTTTGCTGAATTGCTGCCATCGCTGAAAACGAACGAAAACGTGCTTAAGCGTGGAACCACAGAACTCTACATTGTAACACTTTACAACATTTCTTGCATTTTAGGATCAACTGAATGAAGATCATGTATTATAGATACGAATGCTTGTAATATTTTTCATTCACAAAAATATATACACTATTATATAAATATTTCATGAGAATGGGAGGGACCATCAGGGCACCCGATTGAAGCACTGGATGGGGAGAGTGGGAATGCCAACTCCCCATTGCTAACAGTTTGTGAATAGAGGGCGAGCTTTTCTTCCCGCCCATTGGGGCATCCTCATGTTAGATAGCTCGCTTTTAGGACCAATTGTTCAATCTTGTTGTAAGGAGATTCTTTATATCCCTGTGGAAACGTATAAGTGATGTTGCCCAACCCGTTTTTGGCCCTTCATACAATGGCATGATTAGGATAATCAGTGGTTATTAAAGCTTGAACAAGTCTAACAGAGAGGAGAGCCCATTGTTGTCGGACTTAGTTTCCGTGTGACAATGGGTGGTAGTACATATCATACGTCATCAAGATGACGTACCGATAAATTCGGATTTTGCTGCCGTTCGTTTGCGTTTGCGCACTTACACTTGATTCGACGCCGTTTTACTGAATGTAACAAGAATGTGAAAGTGAAGAGTTTCAGCTGTCATATAAGTGAAACTTTTCAGCTATCCGTGGAATAATTCAAAATATACACTGAAAGAGAAGTGTCCGAACTTTAACCTGGACAGGCTTTAAGTAAGTGGGATGCCAATTACTCGTTGCTGGCTCGAGGTTAATGGGTCACATTATCGTTTGGAAGGGGCTAGGCAGGTATCTTATTTAAGGCATTATTTGCTGCTCATGGATACGACATCTACAAAATCCTCAGACACTGTTGTCACTTTCAGGAACTAAATCGCTGATGGGTGACCACAGCTTGCTGGGCAGGTACAAGTAGCACGGAAACAAAAGGAAATAACTATATAGCTGCGACACAATGGCAGGGGATTTACTAGAGTGGTGGGGAGGGGGGTGATGACATTAAACTCTTAGATCAGACAAACAAAGAAATTCGTAAATCGCTTGCATGTAGGGAAGATCACGCATTCCCAAAACATCTCTTACCTCGCGGAAGGGTTGTATACCACGGGACACTAGGGTATCCAATAGTCGTGCTCTGGAGGCATCATTAATGAAATGTTGTTTGCATAATTCCACCCTATGCCTTGTAAACTAGTAATTCAACAGTCTTGATCTCAAGCTGTATATTTTGGAAAATTTATCTTAGATTTTGAACAATCATGTGTTGTGACAAATCATTCATAAAAAGGTCGTATTTTCGTAAAAAAATTCAACGTGATAAACTTAAATTTAACATACCTCGAAAACAGATGGCTTTTGATTTAAAAAGATCACTGAAATCATATCGCATCATAACAATATATGTTATTACGTAAATAACTGAGTTTAAAAAAATACACTTACAGTTAATTTTTAAACAAATGTTTCCCGAAATTTCACCGTCCTGGAGTTTTCAGTTTGTAATTTTATGAAGCGACGAAGAACAAAAAATAAGTTTTTGAGTTATTCAAATGTTTTATGTTATAACATGTGTATTTTTTAACGATTTTTGTTTCTCATTTGTTTTTTCGTATTTTCGTTATTTTTACAAGCTTTATAAATAGGTTGTTCTTTGTTAGTTTTAACATTCAACAATCGATTTTAGAGCTTCATTCTAAAATTCATTCGTTATTTTCAAAAATGACTATTGAGTCAATTTTTTTTTAAGTTGTCGAAAGTATTCAGTCTTCAAAAAATCCATGTGCAAAGTTTCATTGAAATTTGAGCAACCTGAATTTTGCCAATCCGTCATTTGGCGTGGAGATGCTCTAAATTATAATCGATAAAATGTAACAGACTTTTATCTTTATTGCCGGACAAGGCTTGCGTTGTCTTATTAAGTTAATATTTTGTAGGCTTTATTGAATGAACAATTTTTTAAATGTGTATGTGTAATGAACAATTTCTTAAATGTGTATATATATGTACATATGTACATACATATTCACGCTATACTATAATACTTTAATCTATATATTCATACTAATAATTGGTTGAAAACAGTACAAAAAAGTCATGACATTTTTTCCCATTGCCAGTTCACTTTTGTGTGTATGTTCAATTTAATGCCTAAAAATGTAAAATGTCGCACCACTGTTTTTGATTCACCGAATCAACATCAGTGTTCGCGAAGCTATACGTATTGTAATGTGGTACAATTTCATAGTTTTCACTTTCACTCCTCCTTCTTTTTACTTTCCATAACAGACTGCCATAGAACAACAAGAACATTTGATTTATAGCTCATCCTTCTTTGCAAGACCGCCAGAATTCCAATGCTTTCCTTTGAATAGAGGCAATTATACACCGAAATGTGGTAAGAATAAATTGAAAAAGGACGTTGCTCACAGAAATAGGGGCAGTTTTAGTGTTAAATTTATTGACCATCAGAAAGGCCCCTATTCGCGAGATCTTACACACGCGACAAATATTGAGGCGGTTGTTTTGGGCCATATGTTTTGCTATTATACATGGCTGAAGTTGGCGCTTCATTTTCTCAGCACCTGATCGTTTATGATTCGTGTGCGTGTATCTATTGAATGTTGGAAAGCTTTTGCTCAAAAGATTAAAATCATTGTTGGGATGATCGCAAATATGGGAAAAGATACGGCAACATATTGAACATTTAAAAAAATAGCAGATAGTGAATGAGAAGACGACGATAAATTATAGTATCGGCGCCAATTGGCAGTAGCATAAACACAACTTCAAGATATATCTATGTTTAGCCAGGTAAAGAAAGTGTAGCTTACCTAGCTGGTTAAGGGATTAGTTAGCTTTTGCTGGAAAGCGGCCAATTTTCTGTTCGACGTAGAAAGTGTGTCGTCAGGATCGAATTATGCAACCAATTTCTCATTGTGACCCGAATTCCATTGAAAAATAGCAATGAGTTGAGGCGAGACATTTTACCTGAAATTTCAGAAGTGCTGTAAATGCGAATGTTGATTGTTATGCAATTCTATATTCTTAACGAGGGAAACGTCGCGTTCATTGAGTAGGGAAAGGTCGTATTCTTTAAAGAAGCATCCTTTTGCTTTATTTTCATCTGCTACGATGGACCAGGTGAGAACAGTGAGACTTATTTTGTATAGTTCCTATAAATAACTAAAAAAAAAACTCTCGCAATCGAACAAAAGCAGTACGTGGTCAAAAAGGCGAGAGTGTCTTTTAGCGATTGTCTTAAAGTTGAACCAGAATCGTCGTGTGCTGTCCCTTTTGCTCTTCTGTAAGTTATGAACTTAAAACACCCAAAATTTGTCCCACACGTTACAACTTTGTGCATTTGCTTTCATTTGATCGATAATTCTTTGTTGTTTATGAGTTTCATCCGAAGGAAATGTTATACACTCTAAAATAACGGCGGGATACCTTGGTTGTTGAAAAGAAATGGTCAATGTTCACCTTATTATTTCGAAATGTGGGTTTTTGAAAGCATCTTTCTAGCATGTGGTCACGTGTCGATATCACGTTAACAGGCCAATAACGTTATTACGGCCCCATGTACTTGTATTCAAATTCAAATTATGTGATACTTTTATTAAAAGAATAAGTATGTTCGTCAAGATTATTGTATTACTTTAAGTGCATTTTCATTACTTAGGTGCATTTATAGCTCCTAAATAATTTTTTCAGTTATTTTTCACAGCATGGGAGAATCTTGACTACCGAATGTTCATCAATAAATGCAATTATCGATACGATTGTAGAATTATTAACTTTTATATTATCATCTACATGACTTCCAGAATTATCAGACTTCCAAAACATTAGTTTTTACGTCGTATTGCTGAATTTAATTTTCTATTTTAGAATTTTTGTCATTGGTAGATTTGAGTACATGATGCGTAACATTTGCTATTATTTTTCTTTTTTCTAATGTCGCTTTAGAAAAACCTATTCTCATACATTTTTGCAATGCGGTTGTTTTTGACACAGTCACAAAGTATATATGTCTGAATGATTAGATTAAACTGATAAGGCATATTTGTTTCTACAGTCGTTAGCTGTGTATTTTTTTTTATATTCAATCAGTCAGTAAGTACATGAGCAGCTTAACGCCACCATTGCCACAAACTCGATCAATTTACTTTTTCGGGTGTGTTATTTATGTTAACACGATCGATGCAAAGGGCACGTGTGTGTGTGTTTTGCTTTGTTTTTATGCACATGTCGAATTTCGTTATCAACAAAAAATATCTATCCGCAAACGACAAATATACATGCGCTTGGCAATAAGGGTTGTACGATTTATTATTATTATCGAAAAACTGCACTTTTTATGTTTTTCTTGATATTTGGACGAAAACGAAAGCAAAGAAGCGTATTGAAAGACGCCTTCATTCTACTACATTTGGGTCCGTATGCTTCACCGAATGTGGAGCTAAACGTTCTTCTTCCTGCTTTGATAATATTCTATCCCAGCGTTCCAGCACCGCGAAAATCGAACGAGGAGCACCGAAAAACAATTATGGTTTCACGGGTTTACCGCGTGCGATGTTATAAATTACCCACTATCACCAATCTGAAATCATATAAAAATAAAAATTGGATTCAAGTATCGTAGCGTGCCAATATTTTTTGCAATCCTTATTCTCGATTTTACTACCAATCAGTTGTAGTAACATTCATGAACAAAGTTATCTAGTAAAAAGATAACAATGACAAATCCCAATGGTACAGGTTAACAGTTTATCATGGCGAAACTGCTCTAATGATCCATAACTATTACGATGCAATAGTAATGGTGCTGCAATATGGCGCCCATTTGAAAAATCCACGTATTCTCTTCCTAACACAGATGTTAAGGACAGGGTTGGTTCATTAGGCTGTGCCTAGGTCAAGCTTATAAAACGAATCTTGCTGATCGATTTGAAGGCCCAAAAAAAATGCAGAATCCTCGTCATCAGTAAACGAGTTTTGACACACCTCCGGACCAGTTACAAATAATACCCAAAGAGGTGTTTCTGACTACAACGGGGGATGAACCAGCCCGAGGCTGAAAATCTCGATAATCAATCCAGTATTACCCATCTATGTACCCAGTACTACCAACAGCATCACTATTTGGGAAAAATGCAAAATGTGTGTATGTTTACACTGGTAATATTTTTTTAAACTTTGCTTACACTCATTTTGTCTACATAGGTTTCGAACATAATACACATGATTCATATATTGTAAGAAACATTTGTATTGCTTATCATCTCGTAAAATGTCATCATTACACCTTTCGTGCGTACCAACTAATCACTGTTCCACAAGTTGGTGTTGTTGCTGAGGAGCTCAAAAAGCACCTCCAAATGAAATAAAATGCGTCACACGATTCGAGGTGAATGCTGTGAATTCATTTTCATTCATTACCCTACTTCTCACAAATCACCTTGGCTATCGAGATCAACCATGGATACAGAAGCAGCTCTTCACATAAAGACTGTTCTCGAAACAAATGCAACAGACAGAAACAATCACCAAAATTTTAAGTCGAATATTTTTGAAACTCTCAGGGAATAAACAAACACATATGATGGTAAATAAATGAATGATAATGGTCCCGCCACATACCCCCACAAAGGTTTGAGCTGGACGATTTATCTTTAAGATAAATTAATATAGAACAAAAAATCAATCAGACTAACAAAAACAAAGCCGATATGATTGCTTTTATAGATATAAACTCCTGGATCACTTTCCATCACTATATAGAAAAGTTATAAATTCAAAAATGCTGTAAATTTCAATTTTAAATTTTCGTGAGCATTGCCCAGTGATCAAAAATGCCGAAAAAATCCAGGACATCGCCAGAAATTAAAAATCCCGCTAAGTTCAAAAACTATGAGCAACAACCGCATTTTCAAGACATTTCTGACATTCAATCAGATGGCTCACTACTGATCCAAAGAATCCCTCAAACAGCATAAGCTTTCAATTTGGTTTAAAAAATACAAAACAGTCATCTATACCTGTTTACGCACGCTAGGCTCAAACTTTTGTAGACTACACAAAAAAGATACTATTTTAAATTACAATAACAAAATAAAAACTTTAAATAAATCATCATCATAAAGGCGAAAGTATAGTTTGTTTGTGCCCCATGACAAATATTAAAACTTTAACAATAAACCATAAAAAAAATATCCGTTTCAATAACATCGTCAAGATACAACATTCGTCAAGAGTAAAAAGTTAACAGAGTAGCTGATAAAAAGGCAGCTTTGAGGTGTGAAATACATTGTCTCTTAAAATCTGTTAGTGCTGCTGCACGTTTGATGTGTATATGCATTGAATTGAAAACATTTATACCTTTAAAAAACAACGAATTTTGTGAAGCTGCGTAAAAAAAATGGTGTTCTAATATCATCCGGGTTTCTAGTGTTATATCTGTGAATATCACTTCCTCTTTCAATTCGATTACACAAATATCGAGACAGCAAACCGTTAATTACTCTAAAAATGAACACCATTGTCAAATACACAACTCTCTGCTTCACCGATAGCCACTGTAGGGCATCTAACAAAAAAGAGGAGGAAGTGAACCTATTACATCTCAAAATCAAACGCATTATCTTATTTTGCAAACGCTGTAATCTCGATATTTGTGTTTGATTAGCTAAAAACAAAATGGAAGGGCAAAATTCAATGTAAGGAGAGATGATTGATTTGTACAATTGTATTTTACTAGCAATAGTTAAATCATTTTTCAATCGGCTGAGAATACCGTACTTCTTGGCTTTTTTCTTGATGACATCGTCAATGTGAGAGTGAAATTTTAATCTATCATCAATAATCACGCCAAGAGATTTAATCTCACGAATGCGATCAATTGATACATCATCAATTTTAACAGAGACGCCTTCGATCGCTCGATTCCGCGAAATTACCATGAATTTAGTTGTACTTATGTTCAATTTCAACTGTTTGTACTTCAACTATATACTTAGAGAACGTAAATGCGAAAATCATGGCTTTTAGCTGCAATGAACAACACGGTATCATCAGCAAAAAGATTAATAGCCCAAAATCGCAAGACTCGTCGCATGTCATTAATATATAGAATTTATGAAAAGGGCCCTAATGTCCCGTGTGTGTCCCTTGTGGTACGCCAAGGCTGTTCTCCACAGGGCTCGAAACAGAATCATTGAAAACAGTCCGTACAGTCCGTTGAGTTCTGTCAGACAAATAGCTTTCAAACCATCTGTATGCAGAACCCGAAAATCCAAGGCGCTTGATTGTTTCTAACAACAAGGGCCGAGAAACCGTTTCAAAATCGCGTTTCAGATCCAAAAAACATCAACAATTGTATCTTTACGCTCTACGCCATTTTGCTAAAACTAAATTTAACGCTGTTTCACAAGAATGACCTTCGCGATATCCCGATTGTTCCGACGCAATCAAATTATTACTATTTAAATACGTTAATAGCTGGCCTTTTACAACAAGTTTTACATTTTTTTCTGAAGTGTGCAACATGTTAATAGGACGAAATTCTTCGGATTTAATCGTTCCAATCGTTCGATGAAATATTAATCCAATCGTTCAACGAAATATTAATTAAATCTACATGCTATTATGTGCTCTAACTGTTCTAATGTGCCATTAAAGGTTGTGGATCGCGATTTGCAATGACTAGGTTTTAACAAAAAATTTAAAATTTTCCATAACTCTTTGCTGTTGTTTTGGTGCAAACCAATTTTCCTCCACAACGTGTATATTTAACGGATTGAGAATATTAGTTACGCGCTTCTTTGTACCTATTCAAAAAGATATGCCTTTTAGTTCTACACCATTTCTTGTACAGCTTATCTCTTCTACGTTTAAGGTGCAAAAAATCCAAATTGTACCAGCTGTTCGAGTTCTCTACTAAAACAAATTTATGTTCTACTAGTTTATTGGTATATATTTTTAAGACGGCTGTCAAAACAGCTGATTTCTGATCTAGAGAACTGTTATTTGTTTGAAAATCCACACTTCTTTCGAAAAGTCTAGCTTGTTTCGAATACTTTTTCCAACACTTCAATTTCACCCAATCGCTGTGAACACTACTATTATGTTCAACTTTAATAATAATAATGGTTTCTTGATGGGTTAAAGGGCGATACGGTCAAAATTTGGTCAATATCAACTTGACGTATTTCTTTCAATTTTGCATTTAAAAAACCTGAACACCCCTCATTTTGAAGGTGTGTGTGTGTAGAATGTTGCTCCTATTTTGATTTTGGAATTCACTCTTCAGTTGTCAAAATGCCGTCCAAGCAAGAAGAGCAGCGTATCAAAATTTTGCTCGCGCATCGCGAAAATCCGAGCTACTCGCACGCAAAGTTGGCAAAATCGCTAAAAGTTGCCAAATCAACCGTTACAAATGTAATTAAAGTGTTTGGGGAACGTTTGTCGACAGCCAGAAAGTCTGGATCGGGGGGAAATCGAAAACCGGAAGCCGCTGAGACGACAAAGAGAGTTGCCGGTAGTTTCAAGCGAAACCCTAACCTATCTCTCCGAGATGCCGCAAATAAGCTGGGTGTATCGTCTACAACCGTGCATCGAACCAAAAAACGAGCCGGACTATCGACTTACAAGAAGGTAGTGACTCCAAATCGCGATGATAAACAAAATACGACGGCCAAAGCGCGATCCCGGAGGCTGTACACGACGATGCTGACGAAGTTTGACTGCGTGGTAATGGACGACGAAACCTACGTCAAAGCCGACTACAAGCAGCTTCCGGGACAGGAGTTTTATACGGCAAAAGGAAGGGGAAAGGTAGCAGATATTTTCAAGCACACGAAACTGTCAAAGTTCGCAAAGAAATATCTGGTTTGGCAAGCCATCTGTACCTGTGGCTTGAAAAGCAGCATTTTCATAGCTTCCGGGACTGTCAACCAAGAAATTTACGTGAAAGAGTGTTTGAATAAACGTCTGCTGCCTTTCCTGAAAAAACACGGTTGTTCCGTACTGTTTTGGCCGGATTTGGCATCTTGCCATTACGGTAAAAAGGCCATGGAGTGGTACGCCGCCAACAACGTGCAGGTGGTTCCCAAGGACACGAACCCTCCCAACACGCCAGAGCTCCGCCCAATTGAGAAATACTGGGCTATTGTCAAGCGGAACCTAAAGAAGACCAAAAAAACTGCTAAGGACGAGCAGCAGTTCAAGGCAAACTGGCTTTCTGCGCCGAAGAAGGTGGACAAGGTGGCTGTACAAAATCTGATGACAGGGGTCAAGCGTAAGGCCCGGCAATTCGGATTTGGAAAAGCGGAAGCCTAACTGAATATTTTTCCTGAATTTTATACTAATTGAACTTGAAAAAGAAATTTAATTTGATTTTTTAAATAAACGATTTCACCGATTTACACGCGTTTTCCCTTGACCAAATTTTGACCGTATCACCCTTTACTTTCAAGTCTAAGTTTATAACAACACTAACAGAGTCAAAATTACAGAACACATGGTCAATCAAAGTTTTACTGTGTCTGGAAATACGTGTATATTCATTAACCAATTGTTTTAAATTAAAAGTGTTTTAAACACAAAATATGTTTAAAAAATATTTAAAAGAATTAGCAATGTTTTTGGAAAGTTGGTTTAATCAACCTCCTCTCCTAGGCTAAATGCCCGCACCTCGGGCTACCCATCGCTACCCATCAAATCCTGTGCAACACTTGCGCCATCTTTCTTACACACTTTCATCCACTCTTCCTTCAAATCCTTGTCGTTTTTGAAGACCTTCCCTGTTTTCCGGAGCTTGCCCTTCATAACCGCCCCGAATTTTTCTATCGGGCGAAGTTATGGCGAGTTTGGCGGATTTTCCTCCTTCGGCACTAAAACAACATCGTTGGCTTCGTACCACTCCTTCACTGATTTCGCGTATTGGCACGATTCCAAGATCCGGAGAAAACAGAGTATCACCTTCGTGGAACCGGAGGAAGGGCAGCAGGTGCTTCTGGAAGCATTCTTCTCTACATATTTTGCCGTTGATGGTGCTGGTCGTTGTATGGCTTGCTGAATTTGCCGCAGATCACAAATTTGTCGACCAAATTCTCCGGAACATCCGGGTGGGACTTGCCGACGAAAAATTCCAGGCCGGGGATCTGCTTGGTGTCCGCTTTAATGTACGTCTTGTCGTCCATTACTATGCATTTCGGCACCAACCACTCGCGGTACAGCTTCCTGGCGCGTGATATTCTCACCGTATTCTGTTTATCGTTTCGGTTAGGCGCCTTCCTTACTTTGGAGACATGCAATCCGGCCTGCTTTATTGTCTGCTAGACGAACCAGACGGAAGATTTGACCTTTTTGGCCACGTCCCAAATCGAATGGTTCGGATTGCGCTTGAAGTAATCTCCCACCTTCCTTGCGTTCACGGGGTCGGTCGTCTTCGCTTTTCTTCCACTGTCAGCTCGCCTCTGGGTCGTCTGGGTTTCCTTGAACGATTGTACCACGCGGGACATGGTTGAATTGTCGATTCCCAACTGTTTCGCGATCCACCTGTGGGACTGGCCTCGATTTTCCACAACCGCGCCCATATTTTTTTTTATCGAAGCAATTCTTGCTTGAAAGCCACCTCGATAACCATTCGTCAGATTTTGCACGTATTAACATTACACTCTAAATTAGTTCTACTCAAAAATCATCACATTTTACTCATGCAATAAAACATTATACACAAATGATTTTTTTTAGTACAATCTTTATTTTTTTTTTATTAATCATTTATTTGTACAGGCTCAATCGAATCAACTTTACAGAGCCAAGTTTTCATATTTTTATACATCATTTATCTTAAAACTAAAGTTAGGGGGATAGAACCGATTATTCGCGGCCGTCTCGAGGTTAATAGGAATTACAAATTACGAATGGGAAGATGGGTACATTAATATAACATTAATTAATAACACATTAATTTTAAATTCTCAATTGTCTTAACACTTATAACTATACAATGTATGGATTTTTTTTAACTTGAACTTTTTTTGAGAAAGAAAAAAAAACACACTCAAACACCGATAAAAAAAAAACTTATAGTAAACATACAGGTTAAACTAACTACAATCTAAGGCTAATGTTAGTCAAAAACACATAAATGAGTTTCAAGTACTCCAAATCACGTACAGCTAAAATATCTCGAATTGGCATATTGGGTTGTCTACCTCGAGCTCGAAGGGAATCATTAAGCTCCGATCTGACTCCACGATGTTCAGCACAAGACCAAATAACGTGATCTGCGTCCTGATAGCCTTGTCCACACTCGCAGAGATTGCTGTCGCTCATCCCATCCCGGTATAAATGAGCGCTCAAAGAATAATGATTGGACATGAGGCGAGACATGACACGAATGAAGTCTCGACCCACATCCATCCTCCTTAAGCAAGATTTCTTCGACACCTTTGGGATGATAGAATGTTGCCATCGCCCCAAATCTCCTTTACTCCATTTATACTGCCAGCTGACGAGTGACTGTTGACGAAAAATAGGGAAAAATTCGTTGAAGGCGATTTGTCGATCACAAATATCGCCTTCCATAGCGCCCACCTTTGCAAGCGAGTCCGCTTTCTCATTTCCCAGAATTGAACAATGAGAAGGGACCCATACAAAGGTGATGATAAAATAACGCGAAGATAAAGCACTTATTTTCATGAGAAAATACGAGGAGTGCTCTTCCGGCCTCAATGAGCGGATAGCCTCTATAGAACTGAGACTATCCGTGAAAATGAAGTACTGATCCGGTGTTAATGGGGCAACAATTTCTAGCGTAAAGTGTATTGCCGCTAATTCAGCGACATATACGGAACAAGGAGTTTGAAGTTTGAGATTGGCGCTATAAATTTCATTAAATATACCAAAGCCTGCTGACTCCTCTATCAAAGATCCATCAGTGAAGAAAGATTTAGTGGAATCAACTTGGCCAAACTTTGCAGCAAATATTACCGAAGCAATCATAGGACGATGATGCTCTGGGATTCCATGAAGCTCCTGCTTTTCGATCACCTGGGAGTTCATAACTTCACACCTGGTGAGGAGCCGGAGAGATAATTCTGAAAACCGATCCGAGAGTGGCAACATGCCAGCCAGCACTTCAAGACTCATGGTGTGAGTCGAGTGCATGCAACCTAACGCGATACGAAGACACCGATACTGAATACGTTCCAGTTTAATGAAGTGCGATCGAGCCGCTGACTGAAAACAAAAACTACCGTATTCCATAACCGACAAAATCGTTGTCCGGTACAACGTTAGAAGATCTTGCGGATGAGCTCCCCACCAGGTCCCGGTAATTGTGCAGAGAAAGTTTACCCTTTGCTGACACGTTCGCTTCTGATACTCAATATGGGATCTCCAGGTGCACTTTGAATCGAACCAGACCCCAAGATATTCAAAGGGCATAGAATGAGTTATCGGTGTACCCCAAATTTGAAGCTTCGTTTGTGCAGGGTTATGCTACCAACTCAGTTTTCTCCGTAGAGAATTCGATACCTAGCTCTAGAGCCCAAGTAGACAAATTGTCTAAGGTATCCTGTAAGGGTCCTTGCAGATCGACCCCATTGGGTCCCGTGATAGACACTACGCCGTCATCTGCAAGTTGTCTCAACGTACAGTTGTCACTTAGACAACCGTCAATGTCTTTGACATACAAATTATACAAAAGAGGGCTTAAACATGATCCCTGGGGGAAACCCATGTAGCTAAATCGTGAAGCTGTAGAGGTTCCATGAGAAAAGCTCATGTGTTTCTCTAACAGCAAATTGTACAAAAAATTATTTATTAATGGTGAAAAGCCACAAGCGTGGAGTTTATCTGAAAGAACTTCAACAGATACTGAATCAAAAGCCCCCTTTATGTCCAAGAATACAGAAGCCATTTCCTCTTTTTTAGCAAAAGCTCACTGAATATCTGTGGAAAGCAACGCGAGACAGCCGTTCGTTCCCTTACCCCTAAGGAAACCATATTGAGTATCTGAAAGCAGGTTGTTCGTCTCAACCCATTTGTCCAGGCGGAAGAGGATCATTTTCTCCAACAACTTTCGAATACAAGATAACATCGCGATGGGTCGATAGGAGTTGTGGTCGGACGCGGGTTTACCAGGTTTTTGAATGGCAATAACTCTCACCCGCCTCCAATTATCCGGTACAATGTTGAGTTCCAGAAACTGATTGAACAAGTTCAACATGCGCCTCTTAGCGACGTCTAGGAGGTTCTTTAGCAATTTGAACTTGATTCTATCAGCTCCTGGAGCCGTATTGCTACACAAAAGGAGCGCGAGAGAGAGTTCTACCATTGAAAAAGGTTGGCTGATCTCATCTATCGGATTCTCGGTTTCGCGAGGAATGATCCGTGCTGGCACAGAATCTGGACAAACTGTTCGCGTGAACTTGAGGATCCATTGGTCCGAGTACTCCTCGCTCTCGTTGTTCGTAGTTCGGTTACGCAATCTTCGCGCCGTGTTCCAAAGAGTACTCATCGACGTCTCGCGCGATAGCCCGAATCTTCGCCAGTATCCGCGTTTCTTGGCCTTGATGAGGCTCTTAAGTTCGCGTTCGAGAGCCGTGTATACTTCGAAGTGCTCAGGTGTTCCACGTCTACGGAAATTTTTAAACGCGTCGGACTTTTTACGGTAAACCTCGGTGCATTGCTGATCCCACCATGGAGAAGGAGGTTTCCTGCGAAATGACGTCCCTGGAACTGGTCGAGTTTGAGCTTGAAGCGCGCTGTCTAAGATCAGGTTGGAGAGGAAGTTATATGCTTCCTGCGGTGAAAGCCTTTCTACCGTCGTTACGGCTTCATCTACTGCTGTCCTAAACTTTGTCCAATCGATGTGACGGGTAAGATCATACGTGACGTTGATGGATTCCGATGGATTGAACCCGGTGGCAACCGAAATTTTTATGGGCAAGTGATCACTACCGTGGGGATCTTGAATCACATTCCATGTGCAATCCAACGATAATGAATTCGAACAAAGTGTGAGGTCTAATCTTCTGCCAACTGAGGATGTACCAGCCAAACGTGTTACTTCTCCATTGTTAAGAACTGTCATATTGAAGTTGTCACAGAGGTCATGTATCAGGGAAGACCGGTTGTCATCGTACAGTTCTCCCCAGCCTGTACCGTGAGAGTTAAAATCTCCCATGAAGGAAGGACCGAACAAATATCTGAAAGTTGTTTTCGGTTAATCGAGGCTCTAGGAGGAATATAGACAGAAGCAATGCAAAGGCTTTTATTTTTAATAACAGCCTGACATGCGACAACTTCAATACCTGGAATTGAAGGAAAATTCACTCTATAGAAGGAGTAGCACTTTTTGATCCCCAAAAGTACTACCCCTCCACGCGAATCCTAACGATCAAGACGAATAATATTGAAATCATGAAACGGAAGATTGATTTCGGAAGAGAGCCATGTTTCACAAAGACCGAATGCATCACAACCGGTAGTGTGAGCTAAAAATTTAAAAAATTCCAATTTAGGAAAAAGACTTCGACAATTCCACTGCAGAACAGTGATAAAATTCCCGACCTCTTTTGGAAAATTATCCATCGAAGGAAATGATTGCTGCAAGGAGGGGCCACTTGATTGTCAATTGCTTTAAAAAAGTCTTCACTGTGGGAAGCATTGCCAGAACAATGCTTTTAAGAGGGTCAGAAATTTCGAGGTACTTGAAGATACCTTCGGCAATGTCATCAAATGAGAACAACCCACTTGAGGAGGGGGCTTCTGTTCATAAAATAGGGGCCTCGGGGGTTTTGGATGTCCCCGGGAGAGATGGAAAGTCCTGGGTGTAGTTAGTACTACGGAAACCAGGAGGAATTGTTTTTTCCTTTTTTCCACCTTTTTTTAAATGGGCAAGCTGGTTTCGGGCTTCTTTTCAGCAACTTTCCGTGGGCGGACGCGTCTTCGCTTCCGTGATGCACCTTCCGGAAAACTGACTGATGTTCCCTCTTCAGCCAAATCAAAGTCAGACTCGTCATCTGACAGAGGAGCAAAGGGATTTGTATTGGCATCGGGTGATGGTGAGGTTTTTTTCACCATTTCGGCGAAAGATTGCCTGGAACGCTGTTTTAGCGAGCGTTCTAATTGTTCTCCGCGCTGTTTGTACGCCGGGCACGACGAGAGAGCATGAGGAGGAGTACCCTTACAGAAAGCGCATTTGGGTGTGCTGTCTGCGCAGGCGCCATCCTCGTGCTTCTCCCCGCAATTGGAGCAGCGTGCCTTATTGCCGCAATGGGAGGTCGTATGTCCCATCTGCTTGCATTTTTCGCAGATCATTACCCGAGGTACAAACAACCGCACAGGTAGTCGAAGTTTTCCCAACTCGACGTATTGAGGGAGGGCTGAACCAGAAAAAGTCACACGAAACGAATCTGAGTGGGTAAATTTCTGTTTACCCTCACTGATCGATACTGTGCCTAGTTTTCGCACATCATGTATCTTGACTGAAGGAAGCAGAGGGTTCTTAAAGCGACCAACCCCCTGCTTCAACAGGATCTCAGGGGTCAAGCTCGCTTCGGTGACCACCCCTTCAATCTCAATACCTCGAGCTGGGATGTACACTAAATACTCCAGTGTAAAAAACTGGGAGACAGCTATCTCGTTAGCTTGTTTAACGTTGGACACAACGACCCGAAGTTTATTGGGTCTCACCTTAATAATCTCGGTCACGGCCGAGAATCGTTTTGTCAGATCATTTGAAATCTGATATATGTTCAGTGGTTTCGTTTTGGGCTGAAAATAGACAACCCATGGACCAGCCGAATCAGCTGGATAAGCACGTGATCTGGTAACTCTATGAGCTACCTCATCATTTATCGCCATAGATGATTCATCTTGCGACAAATCATCTATGGCTCGCTTGTGGGAGCTTAGACGCTCAACCACGAACGCAATTATCTACAATCAATCACAGATAAACAAACTAAAGCTAAGCACACTCTCTCACACGCTCTCACACTTTCTCACTCACTCTCACACACAATACAAAACAATATATTCAGAAGGAAGAGAACAAAAGCCTATCTTATATATATCACTGATCTGCTGCAGCCGGGCGACGATCCGTGGCCGCGTATGCCGGCTAGACGTTGGGCTGAACGATGATGGTAATGATGACGATGATGATGTTGCTGGTCGGTGGTGGTTAGCAGATGATCGACTGCACGCTTCACACGATGGACTGCTGGTGTGCGTGCCGTATAGATGCGGAGCAATATGGCTTTTAGGTCGTGGCAATATCGCTAATTGCAATTATTGACGTTGTTGCACTGTTTAACACTCAACGTTTTCTACTTCAGAAAACTAAGACTCGATTTCACTCGCGATTCAGAAAAAAAAATTAGAGCTGTAGACTTGAAACAACTTGTGAAAAGCTTCCAAAGCAACGGAGAGCTGACCGAACGAACTGTTCCGTTCGCTTATTCACTGGGCAATGTGAGTACAATCTTTAGGGCAGGACCAATTTCCAAATCAGAAACGTTGAAAAAAATCTCCACCAATGATTGAACAAGATGGTCTCATATCTTTCACAATTTCCCTTTGAGTCGATAACACAGATCTGTGAAATATCCATGCAATGATAAGCACCAGAAAGCATATCTTTTCTTTTTAAACATACAAATTATTTGTTCTTTTGACAGCGCATATGATATTGAATACGAAGCCAGCTTCATAAATAGTATTATACAAATAACTTTCGTTGCAGAAAACAATGAATTGTTTGATGAGTCAAACGATCGATTTCGTAGTATTAACTAAAATTTATTTTCAGAGAAAAGATCACTCGAGGAGATAACATACGTTATACCAAAGGCGTTAAAATGCTGAAGAACATGCTGTCATTCCTCTTCTCATCGGCCATGGCTAAGTTTTCGGCCAACTGGCAGTGTATTTTTTATAGAAGGCTCGACAAACGTAGGATTTAAGCTAAATTTGTTCTATTGAATTATTTTTTGTAGTTTGTTTTCATAGCCATCCGAAATTAGTTCATTTTTTTAATGCATCTGTGACAGTCCAACGCATTCTCTAATCTGCTTGAAACTGTTGGCAAAAGAAGGCGACATTATTTTCTCTCCGTTTTCTAACATTCGCGTTCCCTTCTCCAGTACACGATTCCTAGAATGCTATATTCAACATTTCAGCAGGCGAAAGCTTAGCGAAAAATGTGCATTTCCCACCACTGATTCAAATCCTCCCTGCGTAAATCCAAAGTATATTCACTGTTAATTTATGGATGGTCTTCAGACTTCATCATTTGAATCGTGCGTAAATTAATCACGAATACTCTGTATACAAATTCGATATATCATCTCATCTGCTAGTTTACGTCATTCAATATGGACTACATAAGGTGTACATTGGTAGCGGAACAATGCTCGTTTTCCAACGCTATTACTCAACCGTAACAAAAAAAGACTTGAATTTTGGTACATGATCAATGCTGTTAGGCACAATTCTATTGTTGTTCTAGTTGTGTACGGCACTAAACATTTTAAACAATCACTTGGTTAGCATGCGGTCTATGTTTGAAGGTTTGTCATTAAATAATCTTGTTTCTGGTTTGTCACTCTCTGTTCCGCCGATCTGAAAAGGAAAAGCATCTTAATTAAGTAACTTAGAAATGAGTATGGAAGGTGTCATTAGAGGACTGTTCCTTCAGCTAAGCTGTTCAAGTCAATTAGTTTTTCATATTTTTCTAACACTTTGTTGTTCACTTCACTTTAAAATTTTTTAACGCCTCTACGATCGTATTAGTAGCACAGAGAACAGACATGCAAGCTGGAGTGCCCTCCGTGTGTGAATTTCTGTAACTGCCATTTTATAATTACAGCTCATTTTCGTTAGTTTTGGTGAATAGTATGTTGATGGCGCCACGAGATATGATAGTCTGTCAATTTTAGTTTGGTGAAACCTAGACTAGGCGGCGTTGTTTTTCCAACGGTTTGCTTTTAAAAATTTACACAGTAAATTGGAAAAAAAATGATCGAGCCTGGATGTCTGTTCTCTGTGTTAGTAGAACGATTGTTATTGAAAAACTACTCGGGCACTCGACATTGAAGAAGTCATCTGTCGAATGATAAAGTTTTACTAGTTGAATTTGAAGGGGTTTGCCCTCGTCTGATAGTGATAACTTGAAAAAGTGTTTCAGTTCTTATTTTTTATTTGAAAAAAATAATGAAAAAATGAAGTGTTCCCAGATTTTCCCAGTTTTCTAATTACTTTGTTGGTAATATACTATGTGAAAAAGTTATGTATCAACTATTACCTCGCCTTTATATATGAAACATTTAAAACAGGCTAGATAGGCACAAACAATTATTCTCTGGTAAAAACTGTTTACTGTTAACATCGCCGAAATGTAATAAAAAAAGGAATAATGAGATCCCACTTTAAGTGGTTCTTATGTTCAGGTTTTTTAAACTTCGATTAGTATTAGTGATATTAGTTCCTTGTTCTTCTTTTTCGAAAGCTTTCCATGTTCAGCTATCGCTTCTTCGGTCAAATTTCTTACCTGTTTGTGTTGTATCTTTTCACCGAAGAAAAACGTAAATATATCAGTAAAACTGGCCCATCGATCGTACCTGATGATGAGTAACGCTGACTGCTCTTTACACCAGCCAACTAACCAACCAACAGAGATCGATGAGATGCGCCGAGGATCAATTTTTATTTATTCTTTCGGTGCTGCCGGTGCGGCTTCCTAGTGATATGCATATAATACCTTCCATACCTAAAATGACCCCATACCAACTACGGTGGCCTCCCATCACAGCTAGCAATTCACTGGTACGATCGCGTGGTGTAGGTAAAGAAACGTCTGACGTCGGACGGCAGCAACAGCAGACGCGGTCAGTCAACGTTGGTGGTCTATTTTCAATTATTTTGTCAAAGATAATAATTATTTATAATAATATATAATAAATTATATAAAAAGCTGTCTGCATTTATTAATCATTTTTAATTACTATATTGCTGTAAAGTACTCCGCGGGGCTCTGTTGCTTCTTTTTTTTTTTTCTAAGGAATAATAACTTGTGCCTTTAGTTGTCGGTAAAATTTTGATGTCTATTTTGATAAGCTGTGTCATTGGGAATTTTTGTTTCCATAATGTATCTAAACTTTCATGGCGCAATCGTAACATTCAGTCAATTTGGTTGAATGCACCATATTTCACCATATTTTTTCCAGGAGAATTTCAGGATGCTTGTCATATCGTAGTAAACAACTACGTCTGCCGGAGAGCCACAATAATGCTAAACTGGAAGTAGAAAGCTTAATTTGTGGGATTAACGCCAATGTCTGGTGGTTTTTCTGTTGCATATTATGGTACCCAGGATTTTGAAATTCTTTGAGTGTCATATGTATCATAGATCCATTTGTTCCTCACGCCACTGTGGCGAGCCTCTGGTCCAAATTTGAGCCAAATTGGAAAACCTTTAGCCATATCCAAAACAAATTGGGCGTTGAAAACCCTTCTGGAAAGGAATGTGTTAAAGTCAATAAACTGCTAATGGCTTTTTTGGGTTGAATCAGATCATCACGGATTCGGACACCCACATTTTGGGTGCGGCTATAAAATGAGTATCACATATTCTTTCGTACGGCGGGATCTAAGTTGTACTTAGGAAAAAATATTAACCCACAAGTTGTAGGCCCATGTTTTCATGTTGTTCATTTGTTGAATAAAATAAAAATGCCGATAAATGAGGTTGACATACCTCATTTTTCAGCAAACTCCCATGTGAACCATCAGCTGATAGCTAATGTCGAACACTGAAATCATTTCGGTTCGTCTCGCGTGCTATATAACAGCCTTTAATAGAATAGCCCAGAATGAAGAGGGCCACGAAAATGCAGTACGAAGCAAAATTCCAAAGAAGAGATGGGCCTCAGTTATAAAATCAGACACCGGCAACAAAGCTAAATTATTTTGCAGCTGAGGGGTGAGGCTTAACATGGAATGAAGCTTAATGAAATTAAAAGAAGAAGACAATTTGAACCATTTGCTACCCGTTTTTGGGGACCTGGAAAAGGAAAACCATATTTTCAACCTGTTCATATGCAGATTAGTATGGGAGCGAAAGTAGGTCGTTTTTCAGTAAAAAAAATGAACTACTTACACTGACCGGCACAAGAAAAAGCCCACTTTGGCGTTTAGATAATATTTTGTTTACTAATATTTTGTTTAGAGAACATGGGCTGCAAAATGGTGAGTAGACACCTGGGATGGAGCGTGCGTCCCTGCAACATTGCTATGGTCCTCACAAGTTCCTACCTCATGCTTCCACGGGTCAAGAGATGACATAGGCCGCCAGCTAAGGGTTGCGTACTTAGCTGGTAGTGCAGCCTGGGCACTGTTGTCCTTCTGACTTCAGCTAGATTGAGGAGGTGCGTTCCGAGCGTCTGTCCACCAAGGAGGTGCAGCTCATACAGCGTCTGTCCTGGCATCCAACGGCTTAGGAAGCAGTCCCACCAACGCGATCTAGGAAGGTAGCATGCTGAAATCTTACCCTACCACAAAAAATGGAAGTATTCTTTATACGGTGTATAATTTCAGATCATCTATGGAATTCCCAAGTGTTGTTTAATAATTTTAATTTTTTTCTTTCCTTCGTGGCAATGATAATGCAAGAGCGTCTACAACTGCAGCTGGACATCAGTCTACAGACATGCAGACAGATCAAATATAATTGTTACTATCATTTTATATTATAACATCCCTTCACAATATTTTTAAAGCTATTTTCAGGTTCGCATCTATGCATCGTCGTAAGTTTTAGCCCACCTAACCCACGATATGTAATTGAAAAGATAGGATGGTTTTTAATGTTTTATTATTATATTAAATACAAATTCTACTAAATAAAATTTCCAAAAAAGTTTAATAATTCAAAAACTAAAATTGTTTATGATCTCTCATTTTCTATTGCACAGATGTAAAGAATTATTTATGAGCCCAGTAGAATGCAAAAGTTATCGGAGAATTCAAATTTCATTATTCTTTTTCTCTCTCTGGTTTTTTTTTCTTTTTTGTAGATTTATTAAGCTTCCGTTTGTGGGCAGTAATCATAATCATATGAAATTTATTTCGGCTAATTGTTTGCTTAAATTTTCTTTGCTACTCTGCTTGGCTGCCGGTGATCAACTTTCCTTCATTATAACACTTTGGAAATTTTCGCCATTTCAGAGTTTCAATCATCTAACATCACAGCAGAAGAGACAAATAGTTGCATTTAATTTTTATGTGTCTACTATTACAACATCGTATTATTTTCATCATATCATCATTATATATAAGTATAATCATATTAAAAATATTTACTTAAAGATTAATAATAATAATTAAATTTCATTTGCTTCAAGGTTACAAGGAAGTAGATTCCAGATAGTACAGATATTTTATTTCATATTATCTAAAGGTGTTTTTCTATGAATTAAAATTATTGAATTTTATTAAAATTAATAAATGCTCTTCAATTCTGCTGATTATGTATATCTATATGTCATGAATACATACATATTTTTTTGATTCATGTATAATTAAATGGTTTATGTTTTATTTAATTGCAATAAGACCTTCACATTCCAGAGTTATATTCATCTGCCACTGATTGAGCTGTAAAGATACACCAAGCTGCATAGGATTATCATATGCCAATTATTACTATTTTAACTATTTCATCATATTATTTTATTTATAACCATATTTAAATTACAGGATGACAAATTCCAACCATGGCATATTTAATTAAATATTATAGTATATTTCATTTCTCTATTACATACTGCATATATTGCATATTATGACATATTATGTACATTATATATAATAAATACTGGGTTGGGAGGGAGCATCAGGGTATCATTCAAGCTGAAATTGGACGATGGTTTGATTGACTGCCTGAGTCTAGGAGGGAACGAGCATTATCATT
Source organism: Aedes koreicus (assembly GCA_024533555.2). Taxonomy (NCBI): domain Eukaryota; kingdom Metazoa; phylum Arthropoda; class Insecta; order Diptera; family Culicidae; genus Aedes; species Aedes koreicus. Next base: position 113,375 of record JAHHFK020005736.1, on the reverse strand, counting down.
TTCTTTATCCTACCGATTCGATTGTGATGCTGCGAATTCTACTCCAGCAGTTTCGATGAGAGTGACGCGCCCTTCTTAACAAGCCATCCTGTAGAAAGCTTAATAAGTATTGCGAATTGGGTAATTCGAATTGTTGGATCGTATCGTTGGAAGGAGATTCTTAATTTCCCGTGGATTTCGCGTGAGTGTCTCTGCTTACGGGTCCATCCCTCCGTTTTTGGCCCTTCATATAGCGATATTGTGAATTCAGATCGGTGGCTCAATTTGATCTTGCTATTAAGTGGAGCTGCATCCAAGTCAAGGGCATGAAGGGATGGTGGCTACCATACATACATACATACATACATACATACATAATATTTTGTTTAGAGAACATGAAAAATTAACAGTATTATTGCGATATAATAAACTGAAATAATGATGATTTGGTATTGATATTTTGTGGGCAATCAAATAACTTTTTTTATTATGACGTTTCATATCACATGTTTATTGCACTTTAATCAGAACTAGATATGACATAAGAAAAGGCCCACCTACTAATATATGTTCAAAATGATAGCATAAAGAAGAAAACAATAACTGTATTAATTAATGTGACCTCTTTGGCCTTAAGAATTTCCTGAAGACGTGTTGGCATACTATAAGCAAAGTTTTGTAAATGCTGTGGGTCTATTGGAAGCCAGTCATTCCGAAGCGCTTTGAAATAGTTGTCCTTATTCGTTACATCGGATTTGTTCACTTTGTTGTCCAGGATGGAACACAAATTGGATTCAAATCTGGACTTTGAGGTGGTACTGTATACTTATGGTGCATGAATGTAGTCAGGCTGTTTTGTCGAACTAGAATTATAAGCGCAAAAGAAAAAAAAATTAAAAATTACGCTCGGTATAGAAAAGAGAAACAAAGTCCTATGTTAACATGAATTTTTTGAAGCTTTTGTGATGCGGAAAATTCATGTTTTGGTCTCCCAGCTGAGATACTGACTAGTTGAACATTCATACTCCAATGAACAATATATAACCATAAAATAAGTTTATTTTGGCGACCGGTTATTGAACTTTCCGAGTGTTGTTTAAATAAAAATACCTTCTGAATAGTGAACTGCTGTATTCAAAATTCGGCCTAGTTAAAATCTGGTTATGTTTTGCATAAGTTTAAAAGCACAACTTGATATTGTTAATGGATACTTCAACCCAGAAATACATAAATAAGGATATTGAATAAATAATGTTTAATGCTGGCGACAACTTTCTAATGAGAATACATAATACCATTTTAGTTATGTTCAATGTCACTCTTTCTAAGCTCGGATTAACCACGAGTAATCGGTTCAATACTAACTAGAGGTAATATTTATTTATTCATTCATTCAACTTAATTCGTCGGACTATTGTCTACAAACATAAATTAAGTTATTCATGATATAAAAAATCAAAGATCCATCGGCTCCGTAAAGCTACTCCAATTGAGCGCTCCAAATAAATTAAATAGATAAAAAAATAAGTTTATAAAAGATGATGAATATGTTTGATCCCTTACTTGAATAACATTGAAACTCAATCATAAATTTATGATACTCATATCCATTTATCTCTTACATTTAAACAACCGCTTTATTTCATTTTCTTTCATATGTAGAAATATTTCAACAAACGCCTCGAGGAATCCTTTTCACCCGATGATGTGGTACAGCAGATTCCTGGTCTGGGACTGGTGATAGACCTTACGTTCACATCAAAATATTACAATCCTTCGGTAAAAAATAAGCATTTCGTCAGCGATAGAACTTAATAATTTAGTTGTTTCTGTTTTTGTTTCATTCGTTTTCTTTCATAGGACTTTTTGCAACATAATGTACAGCACAAAAAAATTTTGACACAAGGACATGAGATTCCCAAAAGATCATTAGTGTACCAGTAAGTATTGAATCCTTTCCTTTGTTTTCGATGTGTCTTATCTACTGATTTATTGGTACGTTCGAAGAGAACGATCCATACAGTAAATAGGAACAATATTCATTATAATTTTCAGTATGCGCTGTTTTGGCAAACATGTTTCCAATTTAATGTACGCATGTTTTACATGATGTAAATGCTGTTTCTGGCTATTCCTCGAACTGAAGCCAAACGTTGATCCATCGTTCCTCGGAACAGAATAGTTTCATAACACGTTAGGCTGGCGGGAACGTATATGTATCGGTTAAAGGCATATATTATAGGCGGCGAATAGTTTGGTTTCGCGCATGCTGATTCAGTGATATATGCCTCGGCAAAAACTAATGGATATGCCGTTTTGTTAGAACAGAGAAAATAAATCATTTGCCAAGAGTATATCAAAAACGGCAAGCTGTGCTGGGAACCCTTTTAACCGATTGAAGAACTCTTGCGACGCACAGATTGCAATCTCTTCTTTTACCATCGCACCATTCTTTGAACCATCATCAGAAGGCGATTGTGCGTTAAAAAGCAGATAGCTCTGAGCCAGCTTAAATGTTTTATTTATATTTATATATAAGTGCTATTGATTTTGAGACCCAAGAAAGGCGGCTTGTGCAAGTGACAGAATAGTGCATGGGGTATTTGTGCTTTCACGGCAATCACAAGTAAACCACATCTGATCTAGGCAAATCGATCGGTTATAGTTTCATCGCTTTATGCAAATTTGCTAGTTCATGGATAGGGACATGGTAAAAGAAGTGAAATTATTAATGTCTGTGCGAGAGGTAATATTTCACGCTGGATGACTTTATTGAATTGATTGAAAAATTAATCATACAGACACAGAATATTGTCAGGTGTTGAGAAATTTTTTTAAATTAGATTATATATCATCGATTATTTTAGTGCATGTATTACACGGACCAGTACAAACAACAGTGATCATAAAACTAAAGTTAGGGGAATGAAGTGAGAGCTGAAAATTTTAATAAATATCTACACCGTGATCAATAAATTCGGATACACTTTCAAAATGCTTGAAATAACGCAGACGCTATATTTTGAGTTTCTTGATATAGATGGTACTCTTTATGTAGATTAACTACAGCAAATGTTTCGGAAGGACTCCTCCTTTATTTTTCTTTACCAACCTCAAACGTTTTTCGAAACTGTCACAGGCGGCACATACTGATTCCATGGACATATCGTCCCAATTTTTCTGGATAACTGCTTTGAACTGGTCCAAATCGAGATTTTGTAGTTTTTCAGTTTGGATAGTATGTAGGACCAAACGAAAAAAAAAATCCAATGGATTCAGCTCCGGAGAGCTGGGAGGCCATTGATTCTTCGCCAGGAAATCCGTCAAATTACCCCAACACCCGGCCTGAACAATATTCCCTGTCTGGCGCGCCATCTTGCTGAAATACATAATGATCTTCTCCATAGATCTATCGTAGGATGAGAGCAACCTTCCGTTTTTTCCGTTTTAGAATACACGGCGTTAATTAAAGTCTACTTAAGAGTGAGAGAGTGTAAGAGTGGGAAAAGGTTTGTTTGGATCTCGCGATCTTTGTTACATGCAATCGATTTATGTGTTTCTCCAAATGTGTAGTATAAGTGTTTAATCTGTGCATGTAATTTTCTTTATTTGTTAGTTTGTGTTTAATCAGTTTCGGCATCTTGAGAAGCCTTATCGTCGCTCAATGGTCGTCATTAACGACCGAAAACAAAAAGTGAGCCCTGTTCATATCGTTCCTCGTTCTAGTGCTGTCGAAAACTCTCTGACTACAGAATTCCATTTTCATATTTCATTGTCCAATCCATCCCCAAAAACATGTCACTCCTTTTAACTTCGGTTAAACCACGACTGGCTGGCGCCGGGGGTGTAGTGGTAAGCGTGACTGCTACTTGGCACCCCAGTGGGTCTGGGTTCAATCCCAGTCGAGTTCGGTGGTTGTCTGAGGCGAAAAAATCTGGTCACGTCTTCATCCGGAAGGGAAGTAAAGCCGTTGGTCCCGGCTTCCGGTTGATAAGTGCGATTTGTAGGGTCCAGGTGGTGGAGTCGTCTTCCTGGCGTCCGTGGTTGTCACCACGTTGTGAGGAAATAGGCCGACGGAAAATAATTGAATAAAAAAAAACTCCCTTAATTTAACGCGATTGAGTCTCGGAACTAAACAAACTAAATAAAAAAAAAACGATGTATCGTTATATTGAATGTTATATGGTTTTTCAAACGCACTTTCACGATTATTTCAATTTCAGGTTCATCCGTACAGTGAACGATTTTTTGGATGAAGAACAAAACAAAGGTAATTTAGATTATTTTTTGGAAATTATATATTATTATATACTCTCTAGCAGACCACACTGCGACATGCTGCTTTTTTCATTTTCATAAATTTTTCTATCTACAAATTTGCTGGGGTTCGAGACAAAAAAAAAAAGAAAATTGGTTATTTCGCTCGTGAATTTTCCGGAGTAACACACTCACATTTAGTTCCAATAACCTGTTTGTTAGGGTCACAAAATTGTTCATCGGTCATCATCTACCGATTTTTCAAGCGGGTTGAAGTTTGTACGGGACTAATCATCAAAATGTATGGAGATTGATCACGATTTCAGTTTGACCAGTTATAAATGTTCAAGTTTCAACAGTGTTCAAATTCCGTTAAGTCTGAGATTCGTCTGGGAAATTCCCAACAATTTGGTCGAAGGCCCGCAAGATAATCACAACATTAGTGACCTCCCCCCATCGTCACGTACTTTGTATGAACATCATTTTTTTGTATGGATCGTTGTAAATTCTGATTCCTCCTTACTCGTTTTCAACTCCAGTTCTTCATCCTCGAATAATTGGTAGAATTTACCCATATTTCTTCAACATAGTCTTGCTTCGTAGCTGAGTTTTATTTTTCGAATGAGCTGAGGGCCCCAATATTATTTTCTACTATGCGCGTAAAATATTTAAAATTGTGAAAATTAATATGTACAAAATTGAAAGTGTTTTGTAAGTAAAATTATTCCGTTTATTTCCGTTCCAGATAAACTGATAGGTGTTCATTGTACACACGGGTTAAATAGAACTGGATACTTTGTATGCGCTTACATGATTCTCGTTCAAGGTCAGACTCCCTCATCTGCTATCCAATGTAAGTGTTGAGGAGCTTTTCTGATTTCTACTTCATGATTATTATTTTTTCTTATATGATTACATTATCAGCATTTAACGTGGCACGAGCTCATTCAATGGAGAGAGCAAACTACTTGAACTCGTTGAAAGGACTAATTCCATCAAGTTACAAAGCTCATGATGCTTCAGACAACGCTAATAAACCCAGATATTCTAAGAGTAGAAAGAGAGATTACAGAAGAGAGTATCGTAGACAAGATGATAATCTTAAATGGGATCAATCGCGAGAGAATCGCGATAGATATCATCGCATTGGTGCTCATGATTACAGAAGAGAGTCTAACGTGAGAGAAGGTCCAGCCCATAATGATCGCCCGAACAATTGGAGAACAAATTTTATCCGTGATGATCACCGCCCTGAAGTATACTACGGTCCATCTAGCAGCAACTGGAGGAGTTCCGGGCGTTATGAAGATCATCGAAGTACACGAGGAAACAATGGTAAAGAAGCGTGTAATTCCTCTCACCCATCGTTGAACGGTGATCGCCAACATAACAGATTTAGATGGATTCGAAACGATAATAAAGAATAGTATCTGATGATAAGCTACTTTGCTTATTATTAAAAGTCATTTTTTCTAAGTTTATAGTTAATAGATGACGAAAGAAACTTCCAACTCTTACAGTTTTTAAAAATAAAGATACTTGCTGTCCTTGTAGTAAATGGAACATTTTCAACGCGGGTTATCATCATTAACATCATTAACATCAAAATCAACGCGGCATACTGCAAAACGGATGTTTTGAAGAAGGTTTTTGCCTCAAGTCTACGGAAACTTTAAGAGATGACAACTATGTGATCCAGCAGAGTGGTGCGCCAGCCAGCACAGCTATTGTGGGTCAAGCTTGGTGTCGGGATAATGTGAAGAAGTTTGTGGGCAAAATATGTGTTCTCTCAGCTCCCCAGGTTAAAATCCATTGAACTTTTTGTGTGGTTCTACATGATTTCAAAGTTGAATGATTACAAAATCAGCTACATGGATCAGATCAAGAAAGTCATTCTCAAAATCTGGGACGAAATCCCCATGAAGTCCGTGCGTGGCGCTTGTGAAGCGTTCAAAAAATGATTGAAGCTGGTGAAGAAATTCCTGTGAAGGGGAGGGGAGGGGGGTCATTCCAAAAGATATCCTGTAAGCGTTCTCAGTACTTCCAATAAAGTGTACCAATAATAAAATACATGGTAAGTAATCTAATTTTTTGGACATGTTTCAAAAATATATCCGAACTTATCGAACACCGTGTTTAATAGGGTGCCAGCCAAAACCGACTTTTAGTATTTCAAAAAAACAGTAGTGTTCAAAAGTTTTGTCTCAAAAGAAGTCCCGATGCAAAATTTGTGCTCAATCGGACTTCGTTAAGTGGACCCCCAAAGCGGTCAAATTTTGTCTTTTTTATTCATAAGTTTAACTTAGATATTCATGGCAATAGTATTGAAACATATCCTATATCATCGTTGGCAACTGCTAGCATGTAAAATTTCATTAGGGTGGCTCACTTATTTTCCATTAGGGACCAAAAAAATAAAAAATAATAATTTGAATGGAATATAAAAGATAACAGTATTGACACATCACCTAAATACAGTAGAATAGACCTCACAATTTGTTCGAATTCATTATTGTTGGATTGCACATGGAATGTGATTCAAGATCCCCACGGTAGTGATCATTTGCCCATAAAAATTTCGATTGCCACCGGGTTCAATCCGTACACTCAAAATACAATGCACCTTATATTTAAGTGCCAGCACCTATAGATTTGGGCAAAGTGCAAAGTTATTGCTCTGTATTGGTGCGGCACTCATTTTTTATTAAATGTGGTCAATTAACCATATGTGCAATAAATATATAGTCTTTAAGTGCAAGAGCTGAATAGATATTAATTATAGTGTACATGGATTGCATTAACTTGCCCTAGCAAAAATCACATGTGTTTTTTAATACGTTTTATGTGAAAAGGTTATTTGTTGGGATTTTATTTTTTCATTAAAAGTTTAATATTGGATTTTTTGTATTTTTCATGTAATAAAACGAAATGTGTGTATAAAAGAGGTTTTATTTGTACCATCATAAAAACTTCATCACTTTTTGAAGCTATCGCGTTCAGCAGCTCTTCTGCGGGAATGGAAAAAATGCTCGGCAGATCTGAAATATTCACAATAAACACCGTTAACATGGCAAAGAAGAACATCTATAGTTATTTATTACCTTCAACAAATTCAGTGACTTCCGCTGGCAAACAAAGTACCTAAGCCACCACACGGTAAACTTCACTTTGCTTCTCCATTTTGCAGTTTTTTTTCTTCTAGAACGATAAAGCAGCTGATTGTTTCTCGCGCACGGTTTTTTATTTCGTTTTAAGTGCGAAGATGGATAGAATAGGGCAAAGTGAAAACACACTTGAATGACATTTCTCGCTCCATTGAAAATTATGTGCGGACCATATCAGTCTCATTGGAAACGAACCTGTGTATTAAGTGGCAGGTGTTAAAAATTATGTGCGGCAAATGAAAATCATACTGGCTCACATGATTTCAATTCGAAGCAAAAATTGACCGATTTAAGTGTCAATTTTAATAATAAAAATTATTGATTTATTTTTAGTGTAGGAATCCATCAACGTCGCGTATGATCTTACCCGTCAGATCGATTGGACAAAGTTTAGGACAGCAGTAGACGAAGCCGTAACGACGGTAGAAGAGCTTCCACCGCTGGAGGAATATAACTTCCTCTCCAACCTGATCTAAGACAGCGCGCTTCAAGCTCAAACTCGACCAGTTCCAGGAACGACGTTTCACCGGAAACCTCCTTCTCCATGGTGGGATCAGCAATGCACCGTGGTTTACCGTAAAAAGTCCGACGCGTTTAAAAATTTCCGTAGACGTGGAACACCTGAGCACTTCTAAGTATACACGGCTCTCGAACGCGAACTTAGGAGCCTCATCAAGGCCAAGAAACGCGATTACTGGCGAAGATTCGTGGATGGGCTATCGCGCAAAACGTCGATGAGTACTCTTTGGAACACGGCGCGAAGATTGCGTAACCGAACTACGAACAACGAGAGCGAGGAGTACTCGGACCAATGGATTCTCAAGTTCGCGCGAAAAGTTTGTCCAGATTCTGTGCCGGCAAAACCTAAAATTCGATAGATGAGATCAGCCAACCTTTTTCAATGGTAGAACTCTCTCTCGCACTCCTTTCCTGTGGCACGGCTCCAGGGACTGATAGGATCAATTTCAACTTGCTTAAGAACCTCCCAGACGTCGTTAAGAGGCGCATGTTGAACTTGTTTAATCAGTTTCTGGAACTAAACGTTGTACCGGATGATTAGAGACGGGTGAGAGTTATTGCCATTCAAAAACCTGGTAAACCCGCGTCTGACCACAACTCCTATGGACCCATCGCGATGTTATCTTGTATTCGAAAGTTGTTGGAGAAAATGATCCTCTTCCGTCTGGACAAATGGGTTGAGACGAACAACCTGCTTTCAGATACTCAATATGGTTTTCGCAAGGGTAAGGGAACACACGACTGTCTCGTGTTGCTTTCCACAGATATTCAGTGAGCTTTTGCTAAAAAAGAGGAAATGGCTTCCCGAGCAGAAGCGAATAACTTGATTACTGGCCTTGGTATTTATGAGCTCAGATTAAGAGGTAAAATACCTGAGGATAATACCATCAAATTGTTCCCACAATGTCATGCGAATACCGAATTGAGGTAAGACAATACCAAAATAATACCTCTCAGGTGACCAGATACTTACCCAGGTATCCGGAATATCAAGTTTAGTTATTCTAGAGACATTTTGCTTGCAATTCTTAGGTATTTTGCTTAGGTATTTTACCTCTTAATCTGAGCTCTTTAATACCAAGGCCAGTTATCAAGATCAAAATGAGGTATTCATATGCTTTTGATTCAGTATCTGTTGAAGTTCTTTCTGATAAACTCCACGGTTGTGTTTCGATTTAGCTACATGGGTCTCCCCAAGGGATCATGTTTAAGCCCCCTTTGTATAATTTTTATGTCAAAGACATTGACGGTTGCCTAAGTGACAACTGTACGTTGAGACAACTTGTAGATGATGGCGTAGTGTCTGTCACGGGACCCAATGGGGTCGATCTGCAAGGACCCTCACAGGATACCTAAGGCAATTTGTCTACTTGGGCTCTCGAGCTAGGTATCGAATTCTCTACGGAGAAAACTGAGTTGGTAGTTTTTTCTAGGAAGCATAACCCAGCACAACCGAAGCTTCAAATTTGGGGTAAACGGATACCTCATTCAATGTCATTTAAATATCTTGAGGTCTGGTTCGATTCAAAGTGCACCTGGAGATCCCACATTGAGTATCTGAAGCGAAAATGCTAGCGAAGGATCAAATTTCTTCGAACAATTACCGGGACCTATTGGGGAGCGCATCCGCAAAATCTTCTAACGTTGTACCGGACAACGATTTTGTCGGTTATATAATAGGCTCGGTCGCACATCATCAAACTGAAACGTATTCAGCATCGGTGTCTTCGTATCGCGTTAGGTTGCTTGCACTCGACTCATACCATGAGTCTTGAAGTGCTGTCTGGCATATTGCCACTCTCGGATCAGTTTACAGAATTATCTCTTAGGCTCCTCACCAGGTGTGAAGTTATGAACCCTCAAGTAATCGAATTCTCTGAGAAGCTCCTTGAGTTGAATCTTCAAACTAGCTTCATGACTTTGTACCATTTGTTCATAACACAGGATGTCAGCCCTTCGCCGAATATCCCCAATCGTGTTTGCTTCTCCGACTTCGGCAGTTCGGTTCATTTTGATTTATCCATGGCAGGAGCTTCGTGGAATCCCAGAGCATCATCGCCCTATGATAGCTCCGGTAATATTTGCTGCAAAGTTTGGCCAAGTTGATTCCACTAAATCGTTCTTCACTGACGGATCATTGATAGAGGAGTCAGCAGGCTTTGGTATATTTAATGAAATTTATAGCGCCAATCGTAAACTTCAAGCTCCTTATATGTCGCTGAATTAGCGGCAATACACTTTACGCTAGAAATTGTTGCCTCACTAACACCGGATCAGTATTTCATCTTCACACATAGGCTCAGCTCTATAGAGGCTATTCGCTCCTTGAGACCGGTAAAGCACTCCTCGTATTTTCTCATGAAAATACAGGGGCTTCTAAGTGCTTTATCTTCACGTTATTTTATCATCACCTTTGTATAAGGGATCCATTGTTCAATGTTTTATTCTGGGCAATGAGAAAGCGGACTCACTTGCAAAGGTGGGCGCTATAGAAGGCGATATTTATGATCGACAAATCGCCTTCAATGATTTTTTTCCAGTCACTCGTCAGCTGGCAGTATAAATGGAGTAAAGGAGATTTGGGTCGATGGCAACATTCAATCATCCCAAAGGTGTCGAAGAAATCATGGTTTTGGGGGATGGATGTCATTTAGCATCACTTCATTCGTTGATGTCTCGCCTCATGTCCAATCATTATTCTTTGAACGCTCATTTATACCGTGTTTGGCTGAGTGACAGCAATCTCTGTGAATGTGGACAAGGTTACCAGGATGCAGATCACTTTATTTGGCCATGTGCTGTGCATCGTGGAGTCAGATCGGAGCTTTATGATTCCCTTCGGGCTCGAGGTAGACAACCCAATGTACCAGTTCGAGATATTTTGGCTCTGCGTGACCTGGAGTTTATGAAACTCATCCATGTGTTTTTAACTAACATTAGACTTAGATTGTTATTAGCTTAACCTGTATGTTTACTTTAATTTGTTTTTTTATCTGTGTTTGTGGTTTTTTTTTCTTTCTCAAAAATGTTCAAAGCAAAATCAAAAGAAGCCAAAATTTGTATAGTTTAAAGTTTTTTGACATTAAGAATTTAAAATAAATGTGTTATGTAAACCATACTTCAAATTCCGCCCATCTTCCTATCCTTTCAATTGTTATTCCTATTAACCTCGAGACGGCCGCGAGTAATCGGTTCTGTCCCCCTAACGTTAGTTTTAAGATAATTTATGTATATAAATATGACATCTTGGCTCTGTAAAGTTAATTCGATTGAGCCTGTAAATGATCGAAAAAAAATCACTTAAATAATCATAAGCCACTGTCAGCATGTAATATCAACATGTGATGTTCCGTTAGGAAGGCCCACTTGTTTTCCATAAGGGCTATCCCTTTTGTTAAAAAATTAAAAAATTCAGAATTTGAATGGAACATTGTAAGCAATATTATTTTAACACCTCTTTCATCATCGTAGGCTTTCGTCTATACTAGCTTCATGATATTTCATTAGGGTTTGCTCACTTTTATTCCATTAGGGTGGTCCTTCGAAAAATAATTGAGTCTGTTTTGGTATGTGTATGTATGTATGTGTATGCCTCTGAGGCTGTAAAGTAAGGCGCTTAGCTATCTCTGGGCCGACTTACATGCAACAAACGCCAACTGAATTGTATAGTGGTCTCATTGAACGCTATTGGATGTTTTTAGATTCGGTTCCGTTGAATATGTGTCGTATGTGTATAATTTCTCTTAATCACGTTGAACCTATGTGACACCGTAAATTGTATGAGAAACCAATAAAAAAAATCAAAACAAGGTAAGTTCAATGGCCATGGGCAAATTGACCACAGCAGTGGCTAGTTTCGGACTAAAACCGAAAGCATTAACCATATTCGGACATGTGGGTACCCTTGGGGAAGTGGCCGTTTCGGACTTGTACCAAAACTCAGTATGCGACACCCCAAATCACTTAAGAGTTCGAAAAGCAGTAAAATTGTGGTTATGTCAAGTGTCAATAGACCATATTGGGTACATCTGGATATGTTTCGTGTTCCACATGGGAAGTGGCGAGTTTCGGACTTGGACCAAAACCTATTAGTAAATGCCTTTAATCACATTAGAATCCAATAACGAGTTCATTGGTGGTCCAATCAAGTGTCCACATTACTCATTGTTAAAAGTAATCAGAACCCTCCGTGATGTGGCCAGTGACCGTAATAACCCATTCACACTACAACCTATATTATTTGATACAGTCTGTCTAGATATCAATATTCATACACCTAGCTTTCACTGGAATTAATGGAAAAAGATCGCAGCAAGCCGTGCTTGGAAACTGACGTGTTTTGCTTTTGCTGCGTCGTTTTCGCGAAAAAATCAAACAGTAATTCGTAATTTAACTTGAACTAACAGTGAAATCATAAAATCCCCGCGTGCATTGTGTAAGCCGTAGTAAATAAAATCGATTCCCTTTCGAAATGTTTGAGTGTCGGTAGTATTTCCCGGTTTTTTATTGTTTTTGTGCTTCGCCCCCGCACCCGGAAGAAGAGTTACATCAGCTTAGTTTTGGTTATTAGTGGTAATATTGTGACACTCGGGTATAATTTATTAGTTTAGAGTGTTTTTCCGCTTTGTCGCGAGTGAATCGATGATTATTAGCAGTTTTGAAGCTCGAAATAGAGTCGCCTCATTGCGGGGATTTGCATTATTGGCAGTGTGTGGAGTGAAAAAAAAGAAGACGAGTGCAATGTAGAGAACAGCCATTTGCTGGTCAGAAACAGCAAACGAAAACAACGCCCATGGACGGGTGAAAAGCTTGCACATAATTTTAGGTGCATTCACCACGGGGTGTACAGAATTTTGTTATGCAGGTTGCATATCTAGCGGGCGGTTTTGCAACGTTAATTTTTGCGCATATTTAATCGCGAGTGCAAAAAATTAATTACGAATCAACGTCGACATTTTTGGAATGAACAAGATAGTGTGATTCAGGAGGCGGACATGGGTGAGATGTATCTGACTATAACTATATAACAATAATCTTATTTTCAAATAATACTAAATACGTGCCTGGTTTGGAAATTCAAAATTTCCAAATCTGGAAGTGTGTTACAGTGCCCTTATCCAAATGATATCGGTAATGTTTACATGCGGGGCTTATTGTATGTGAAAGTAACCTCGGAATGGGCGTGACTCTCCAGACATTCTGAAATGGGTTGCTGGATCTGCAGTAGAGCTATCACTTTCTAGCTCCCGGATTAAAGCTGCTTCCAATGGTCACTTGAATGATTGTTGTAAACAGATTTCTTCCATAATACCATTGCCGGCCGATGGGTGTTAGATTGGACACACACACACACACCTAGCTTTCACTGGAATTAATATGTATGACATATCATATCAAGATACTATATATCACATTATATGGCTTGCAATCTGGATTGTGTATAAATCATATCATAATTTGAGTTTCGTAAGAGCGCAACATATTTTGAAATGGAAATATCCTTCTTTATAGTACGTTCACACTACGCGCTATATTACGTGTTATTGCAAGTTGATATCGATATCAAAAAGAGGTGCTCACACTTCACTGACTTGACATAGCTTGACTTTTGTAAAAGTGACGATGAAGAAAACAGAAAAATACTAAGTAAATTGATCTTTATTCTATGTTCTATATAAAAAGATCTGATTTTGATGAACTACAGTTTTAAAGTACCATTTGTTCCTGTAATTCGTTCTTATACAGTGTGTTTCATTGGGATCAGAACTTTACACATTTTCAATGCCCAGAAGCATCGTCCCCTGATTTCCACTTTTTCTATTAGGAAAATTAAGTGCAACGTTGATAGAATCGACAAATCTGCTTGATTCTTCTCGATGTCAATTAGTCGATGAACATCAAAATCGACATGGGTGAGGAATACTTCTGTTGAAGTTTGCCTTCTGATTGGGTTTTTAGACTATCATGAGAATATTTGATCGTTGAAAAATTTGTTTACAGTTCTTCTACAAAGGGAAAAGCTAAATGAACCAATGTAGGTATGATGAAAATGGTTTGCACATATTTTGATCTGACAAAAAAATCTGTCAGGCTATAATTGGGTGCAATATGGATAGCAAGTAATAATTTCGCTTCAGATTGTTTCATTCGATAAACATGCATAAACCGAAAGGTTGTTAAACTTCCTTTATAACAAGGTGGCTCAAATATCCCAGGTGGTCTATTTTCTTTAGTTGGTAGGGAAGACGGGTGGAGTAGCGGAGTATCAAATGAGATTTAGCAGTGAAGCGAAAGAGTAAGGAATACTGACATAATGACAGTTGTTGATTGCATTTTTGTCTAGGAGTGAAGAGTTATATATTAATGTAAACGGTATGGGATAAACGTTTTGTTTACATACATTAGCACGTGCACTTTCATAGAAGTTCCTGTAGGATCTCAATATCTGCAGTGATTCCTTTAGCACAGCCATTCAAGCTTGAATCTCAGCGTGTGTAAAATTCCGTAACCGTCAATTTAAAAGGAATCTGCAAATGACAATAAGCAACTTGTAAAAAGCAAATCTGTCAGTTTTGTTGCCGCTATGTGGTATCTAATTGCACGTCAAAACACCGTGTCAATATCGGGTGGCGTATGGCGAACATCGGCGTGATATTTTGACATGCTAGCAGATGCCGAAACTTCGCTACATCAGTGGGCTCCTCGACTAAGTGAACTACGTGGCGTTAGTGAAGAAGGATTGCTAACGCTAGCGATTGATACACGGTAATGCTGAGGAAGTCATTTTTTGACTACATTCTATGCATTTCAAAGATCATCCTCCATACGTCAAAAATTGCCTACTTTTTAATCCCAAAAAATAAATACTTTTAAGTCCTTTTTTTTATTCCAGTGTGATAGAAAAATGCATAAAAACAAGGCTATCATCAATGTGGAAATATCGTTTTGTTCTAGTTGACTGACTGTGCCACAAAAAAAGTGAAAATAAAAAAAAATGTGTTCTTGCTAGTCAAATCTGAATCCAGTATCATGGACAGGCTAAGAGGTACTAATTAGATTGATCTATATCTAGTGATACTATAACCGTCGCTTGCTCGGAAATGAAAACATTCTCCTACAAATTATCAATCCCAGCAAAAATAAACATGTTCCTACCATATGGTGTATTTTATTTGTATGTGCGGGTTTTTAGATAAATCGATACGGAATGTCGTTAATAACAAAAAAAAAGCAGATCGTACGGAGATTAAAACGGCCAACGGAGATTTGATATATTGGCGCTGAGATACTTATCCCATCTTCATTTAATAAATTGACTATTTCCTACATACAATCACATTTCAAAAATGCATCGTTTCTAATCTCTTTCACGTGCTGCAGAATGCCTAAAATTTATTCACTTTTTGACGTATAACCTCTTTAGGCATTTTTGCCTAGAACCTTTTTAGGCATTTTATGCATAATTCCAGTCTTCAAGAAAAGTGGGCTGCAAAATTGTGAGTAGACAACTGGGATGGAGCGTGCGTCCCCGCAACATAGCACTGGTCCTCACAAGTTCCTACCTCATGCTTCCACGGGTCAAGAGATGACAAAGACTGCCCGCCAAGGGTTGCGTACTTTGCTGGTAGTGCAGCCTGGGCACTGTTGTCCTTCTGACTTCAGCTAGATTGAGGAGGTGCGTTCCGAGCGTCTGTCCACCAAGGAGGTGCAGCTCAAACAGCGTCTGTCCTGGCATCCAACGGCTGAGTAAGAAACGCTGTATCGCGTCAGCTATACCTTAGAAAGCAGTCCCACCAACGCGATGTAGGAAGGTAGCATGCTGAAATCTTACCCTACCACAAAAAATGGAAGTATTCTTTATACGGTGTATAATTTCAGATCATCTATGAAATTCCCAAGTGTTGTTTAATAATTTTAATTTTTTTTGTTTCCTTCGTGGCAATGATAATGCAAGAGCGTCTACAATTGCAGCTGGACATCAGTCTACAGACATGCCGACAGTACAAATATAATTGTTACCATCATTTTATATTATAACATCCCTTCACAATATTTTTAAAGCTTTTTTCAGGTGCGCATCTATGCATCGTCGTAAGTTTTAGCCCACTCAACCCACGATATGTATTTGAAAAGATAGGATGGTTTTTAATGTTTTTTTTTTAAAAAAAGGATCATACGACAAATTCTACTAAATAAAATTTCCAAAAAAGTTTAATGATTCAAAAACTAAAACTGTTTATGATTTCTCATTTTCTATTGCACAGATATAAAGAATTATTTATGGGCACAGTAGAAAGCAAGAGCTATCGGAGAATTCAAATTTCATTTTCCTTTTCTCTCTCTGGTTTTTTTTTTCTTTTTTGTAGATTTATTAAGCTTCCGTTTTTGTTTTAATCATAATCACATGAAATTTATTTCAGCTAATTGTTTGCTTAAATTCTCTTTGCTATTCTGCCAAATGATATTTGACTACGTGCAACATTTGGAAATGTCAGGGCCGCCCCCCTTCCAGCTTGAACTTGCACTTGAACTTGTAACTTGCATATTCCACTTTACTAACATGAAATAAAGCTGAGAATAAAAAAAGGAATAACTACATGGAAGAGCCCAATCTACTGAACGATAGAATGAAAAAGAAGAAGAAGAAGAAAAACTCCGATTGTGTCAGTTTTTTCGGCAGGAAATCAAATTTTTCACTTAACCATTACGTTAACACTCGCGGACACATTCAGGCACACTTTAACACCGGTTTTGGTCAGTTCCGTTTCTAACACCGAAAAATTACGAAAACAAATTGACCAATAGATTCAGACGTCCTGCATTTTCAAACAAAAACTCAACATTGCACAAACTATTTAACTACTGGAATCAATAACTGCATCAAGCAAGTTGAGCAATCTATGCTCATACATCTAAAGCCACGAATGAAGGATTTGGTGAAACTAGAGTCCTTCGAAGCCATTCGTGCCTTTTGGCAACTTTATGCTTCTATTGATTTCCAAGCTTATCGTTTTAGCACCACCCGGGGGATACTTGGTCCTATACCCAATGATTTCATTATCTCCAATCCGATCAACCAATCGCAATGTTTTGTGATATAGCGGGCGGAATATTATAGTTTGAGATAACTCAATTCAGACGTCTTTCAAAATTGGCAGATCGACAGGCAATCGGTGGATAACCACCTCATAGCAATATACTTAGAGGCGGACCGGATGTTTCGACAAGCTACATCCCCCGACATATTATGTACATTATATATAATAAATACTGGGTTGGGAGGGAGCATCAGGGTATCATTCAAGCTGAAACTGGACGATGGTTTGATTGACTGCCTGAGTCTAGGAGGGAACGAGCATTATCATTTTCTTTATCCTACCGATTCGACTGTGATGCTGCGAATTCTACTCCAACAGTTTCAGTGAGAGTGACGCGCCCTTCTTTACAAGCCATCCTGTAGAAAGCTTAATAAGTATTGCGAATTGGGTTATTCGAATTGTTGGATCGTATCGTTGGAAGGAGATTCTTAATTTCCCGTGGATTTCGCGTGAGTGTCTCTGCTTACGGGTCCACCCCTCCGTTTTTGGCCCTTCATACAGCGATATTGTGAATTCAGATCGGTGGCTCAATTTGATCTTGCTATTAAGTGGAGCTGCATCCAAGCCAAGGGCATGAAGGGCTGGTGGCTACCATACATACACACATACATAAATACGTACAATTCCAGTCTTCAAGAAAAGTGCCTACTTTGAAGTCATAATTGCATACTTCAGATTTACCGTGTAGAGATTTGAATATTTACACAAAGTTATCGATTAATTTTGTTCTTTCTTAAACGTCTGTCTGTGCCCACTGCTAGCTCACTCAAGTAAACTACCACTTCTATTGTAAAGGGGAACTCCTCTTCTGTACCATCATCCTGATACTACACGCAGAGAAAATTGACCTCTTTGATTTAAAAAATAAAATTATTGAACTGTTTTGTAACTTCAAATATTTTTATTTTTAAATTCAATACTTTATTTTTATTGTTTCAACAATTCTGATTTTTGTTTCAAAACCAAATGCTATGAAAAAAAAAATAGTTTTAACAAGCTATATTTTTGTGCTCAAAAATAATTTCAACCAATTTAAAAAAAAAAATGCGGATTTAAAAACCAACAACTCCCTAACAATTACTGTTTTACAGTTGTCAATGTATGTGTAGGTTTTCAATATTTCCGAAAGCGCCAGTTTCGTAGCGTCAATTTCTACGCTTTAATTAAAAAAGCAAAGCGGACTCGCCGGAGGAAATATTATTTGAAGAGGTCGAGGAAGTTAACGTCGCGCTTGTCAATTTATGGCTTGGTTTTGGATTTTCTTAGCAATCTGTGAGTTGCTTTCCTGGTAAGAAATTGAAAATTTGTAATGAAATGCGAATTTAAATGTCTATTTTCTATTTGCAGAAAATCAGTACACCATTGAAATATTTGATGTTGTCGAACGGAACGAAAAAGAAATGCATGTACCGATTAAATTCTTTGGGAGAACGATAGGTATGAATCTAGAAAAATCTATGTTTTTTAGATTAACGCTCTTTCATTCAAAATTAAAGGGATATCCATCGTTATCGTCAACAGAATCATTGGACAAGCTCAACTTATCCGCAGCTGGACTGTTTGTCAATTCATTCTTATGTTGAATAAAAATTAAACCAAATCAAAATCATTTGCATTATTTCGAAACAAAACACAATCTGGTTAAATTGAAAATTAAAATATTTAAAACAAAAATAAAATTCTTCATGTATAAAATATCAATTATAGCCGCAACATTATTTTTTTTAGTTTCAAAGAAATAAATTGTTGGCAGCAACTGTTTTGTTTTTTGTTTCAAAAAGATTCTGTATTTGAAAAAAAAATAGAATGTGATTTAAATTTGAATTATTCTATTAGCACACCTCATGAAATGTGATTAAACCCAGGTTAAAATCCATTGCATGTAAATAAATTTATTCACAATTGTAAAAACATCTGATGTTTACATCTTTAAATTTTGGCACACACGTCCTTTTAACATGTTCGACTAGAAATAGAGCTCGCTGTCAGATCACTTTGGGATCTACACTCAAAAAAATCGACACGTTACTTCCACGTGAAACGCACGTAATTTTCGTCCACTGCCAAAATCAGTAAAAAACACGTGGAATTCACGTAAGAGCTACGTGATTTCCGCGTAAATTCACATTCTACGTGATAATCACATAAATTTTACGTGATTTTTCACGTACAATTCACTGGACACGTAATGTTCACCTGATTTTACTGAAGAAGATTTGGTTACGTGTTCAGGTGGAAGTTACGT
This sequence comes from Aedes koreicus, assembly GCA_024533555.2. Classification (NCBI taxonomy): domain Eukaryota; kingdom Metazoa; phylum Arthropoda; class Insecta; order Diptera; family Culicidae; genus Aedes; species Aedes koreicus. The sequence continues at coordinate 94,113 of JAHHFK020005736.1, read as the reverse complement.
GAAATTTCACGTGAAAACAACGTGTCGATTTTTTTGAGTGTAAAAAAAACACCAAGCCGCCAAAAAAAACCCCCCCCCCAGGGGGGGTTATTTTCAACCGGAGGGGAAATTACTATCGAACTGTCAAATTTTAACCAAAAGTTAAAAAATTTCGCCAAATGGTTCACAGCCTTAGTATCTCTTTGCGCCTTCAACCAACAGCAAAAATATTTTTCATCTGTAAACATTTGTAAACAGCGTTCAATAAATTTTAATTCAGCTGTTTTATGCCTGTTTGGATGGTTCGGTTTTCGTATTTCCCCCCTAAATATTGGTAAGCAAACCTTGCAGCCTGAAGGCTTGCCCACAATAGGTACGTTTGCGTTCCGTTGACGTAAATTTGACAGAAAACCTATGGGAAAACTGTCAAATTCACGCAAACGCATCCGCAACGTATCAATTGTGGGCCAGCCATGACGCTTCATATCTCAATGGCATAGAACACAGGCCTGGCAGTGTAAAACTAATCATCTCCTTTACTCGTTTGGTTCAAAATTGTACTGCGAGTTAGACATCACAGGCACTGTTGCATAGGTGTAAAAGAGACAACTTCAGTATACCAGACCTGGTTTTACTTGATATGGATCGCATTAGTATGCGTTTAAACATGGTTGAAATTCTCATATACACTATTGAGACCACCTGGCGTACAAGAGTTACCTTGCCTTTATAACATGGCAGTGGAATTATTCAAAGTGGAAAATTGTGTTTTGTTTTGATTGAATCCAAAGTTAAAGTGACATTTGAGATTGAATTATATCTCAAAATTAGTGTGCATTAGGATAGGACAAGTAATGGTCAAGAAATGCTTTTTCTGTCGGAACTACTTACCTTGTATGCAGCTGAAAATGATGGCAAACTTTGTAACGTTAGTAACGCCTGCCCATGTAATCAAAATGGAGCTGTCACTTTTCCTTGCGGCATAATATTCCGTTCTATTATTCTGCAAGGAAAACTGACATTTCACCCATACTGGAGCAGTTGTCAAAATTACATCGGTAGAAATGGCAAAAAATACTTCAGGTCTTTACTTGTCAACTGCATACTAGGCTATATCATGAATCAGACTATATCACGTAATATAGGCCGGAGTGTGAGCGTACTTTAACTCGGACTTTAGCAAGGCATTTGATCGTATTGAAGTTCCAATGCTACTCTTCAAATTACAAAAATAGGAATTGAGCCTGGACTGCTGAAATGGCTTGAATCATATTTAACAAACCGACAACAAATAGTTAAATTTAATGCAAAGAAATCTAATTCTATTCAAGTCACCTTAGGTATCCCTCAAGGCTCTCATTTAGGACCACTTCTCTTTATTCTATACGTGAATGATATTTCCTTCATTCTTAAAAAAAAAGTACGCCGATGACATGAAGCTCTTTTTGGAAAGAAATCAAAAAGATATTCCAGAATGAAATACACATAATCTACAAATGGTGTAACCAAGCCTTATAGAACTAAATGTAGAAAATGCAATTCAATATCATTCAGCAGAAAAAGAACAACTTCAAACATCACCATCCATTGCCCAGTGAACAAGCGAACGGTGCAGTTCGTTCGGTCTGCTCTCCGTTGCTTTGGAAGTTTTTCACGAGGTGTTTCAAGTCTTCAGTTTTATTTTTTTTCTCGATCGCGAGTGAAATCGAGTTTCTGAAGAAGAAAACGTTGTGTATTAAGCAGTGCAACAACGACATTAATTGCAATTATCAATATTGCCACGATCTAAAAGCCATATTGCTCCGCATCCATACGGCACGCACACCAGCAGTCCATCGTGTGTAGAGTGCATTCATCCATCCACCAACTACCACCAACCAGCATCATCATTATCATCGTCATCATTATAATCATCGTTCAGCTCAACGTTTAGCCGGCACACGCGGCCACACATCGTCGCCCGGCAGCAGCAGCACATTCGTCGTCCGGCTGCAGTAGATTAGTGATACATATAAGATAAAATTTTGGTTCTCGCTCTTCTGAATTCATTTTAATTGTATTGTGTGTGAGAGTGTGTGAGAGTGTGTAAGAGTGTGTGAAAGAGTGTGCTTAGCTTTAGTTTGTTTATCTGTGATTGATTGTGTATAATTGCGTTAGTGGTTGAGCGCCAAAAGCTCCCACGAACGAGCCATGGATGATTTATCGGAAGATGAATCATCTATTGCGCAAAATGATGGGGTAGCTCTTAAAGTTACCCAATCGCGTGCTTATCCAGATAGTTCAGCTGTTCCTTGGGTTGTCTATTTTTGGCCCAAAACGAAACCTCTCAATACGATTCTCGGCTGTGACCGAGATAATTAAGGTGAGACCCAATAAACTAAAAGTCATTGTGTCCAACCTTAAACAAGCTAACGAAATTGCTGTCTCTCAGTTTTTTGCACTGGAGTATTTAGTGTACATCCCAGCTCGAGGTATTGAGATTGAAGGGGTGGTCACCGAAGCGAGTTTGACCCCTGAGATCCTGTTGAAGCAGGGGGTTGGTCGCTTTAAGAACCCTCTGCTTCCTTCTATTAAAATTACTCGATGAGCGAAAACTACACTGATAAAAAAGCAATGATAATATCTATGTGTCCGAAACATGGATTTTTGCAATGCGATCATCAAATGATATCTATTTGTACCCACACACACCTCTTATGTGTACACATAACCACTATGTGTGGCCACACATACTTTTCATTTGTCACATAAACTTCATTTGTGTTTCTCCGAGGGTTCTGTTTATGTGTGAACAAATCATTATTATATGGAATGTTCTAAGGATTTTTGCCAATAAATATGTGTGGATTAGTCACAGAATCGATCACTAAGGGTGAAAAGAAATTTACCCACTCAGACTCGTTTCATGTGACCTTTTCTGGTTCAGCCCTCCCTCAATACGTCGAGTTGGGAAAACTTCGACTACCTGTGCGGTTGTTTGTACCTCGGGTACTGATCTGCAACGAATGCAAGCAGATGGGGCATACGACCTCCCATTGCAGCAATAAGGCATGCTGCTCTAATTGCGGGGAGAAGCACGAGGATGGCGCCTGTGCAGACAGCACACCAAAATGCGCTTTCTGCAAGGAAACTCCTCCTTCCTCAAGCTCTCTCGTCATGCCCGGCGTACAAAAAACGTGGGGAAAAATTAGAACGCTCGCTTAAACAGCGTTCCAGGCAATCTTTTGCCGAAATGTTGAAAAAAGCCTCACCATCACCCAGTGCCAATGCAAATTCCTTTTCTCCTCTGTCAGATGACGAGTCTGACTTTGATTTGGCTGAAGAGGGAACATCAGTCAGTTTTCCGGAAGGTGCATCACGGAAGCGAAGACGCGTCCGCCCACGGAATGTTGCTGAGCCGGAGCCCAAAATCAGCCTCAAAACCATTTCAAGGAAAGGTGAAAAAAAGGAAAATCCAATTCCTCCTGGTTTCCGTAGTGCTAACTACACCCAGGACTTTCCATCTTTTCCGGGGACATCCAAAACCCCTGATGCCCCGATTTTAAGAACAGAAGCCCCTTCCTCAACTGGGCTGTTCTCATTCGATTTTATTGTGGAAGGTATCTTCAAGTACCACGAAATTTCTGACCCTCTTAAAAGCATTGTTCTGGCAATGCTTCCCACAGTGAAAACTTTGTTGAAGCAATTGACAATCAAGTGGCCCCTCCTTGCAGCAATCATTTCCTTCGATGGCTAATTTTCCAAATGAGGTCGGGGATTTGATCACTGTTCTGCAGTGGAATTGTCGAAGTTTTGTTCCTAAATTGGAATCATTCAAATTTTTAGCTCACAATACCGGTTGTGATGCATTCGCTCTTTGTGAAACATGGCTCTCTTCCGAAATCGATCTTCATTTTCATGATTTCAAAATAATTCTTCTTGATCGTGAGAATTCACGTGCAGGAGGAGTACTTTTGGGGATCAAAAAGTGCTACTCCTTCTATAGAGTGAATTTTCCTCCTACTTCAGGTATTGAAGTTGTCGCATGTCAGGCTGTTTTTAAAAATAAAAGCCTTTGCATTGCTTCCATTTATATTCCTCCTAGAGCCTCAGTAAACCGAAAACAACATTCAGATATTATTTCGGTCCTTCCAACTCCACGGTTGATCATGGGAGATTTTAACTCTCACGGTACAGGCTGGGGAGAACTGTACGATGACAACCGGTCTTCTTTGATATATGACCTCTGTGACAACTTCAATATGACAGTTCTTAAGAATGGAGAAGTAACACGTTTGGCTGGTCCATCCTCAGTTGGCAGTAGATTAGACCTTACACTTTTTTCGAATTCATTATCGTTGGATTGCACATGGAATGTGATTCAAGATCCCCACGGTAGTGATCACTTGCCCATAAAAATTTCGATTGCCACCGGGTTCAATCCTTCGGAATCCATCAACGTCGCGTATGATCTTACCCGTTACATCGATTGGACAAAGTTCAGGACAGCAGTAGATGAAGCCATAACGACGGTAGAAGAGCTTCCACCGCTGGAGGAATACAACTTCCTCTCCAACCTGATCTTAGACAGCGCGCTTCAAGCTCAAACTCGACCAGTTCCAGGAACATCATTTTGCAGGAAACCTCCTTTTCCATGGTGGGATCAGCAATGCACCGAGGTTTACCGTAAAATCCGACGCGTTTAAAGTTTTCCGTAGACGTGGAACACCTGTGCACTTCAAAGTAAGTAAGCGGATTGTACAGTTCTATCAAACGAACATAAATCAAGGGAAAAAGTTCACTGTGAACCATTTTAAAACCGAGAATATTCCAGTTTCAACCATCTATCGTATCCTGGAATCCTCAAGAACAGCTCGTAGGAGTGGTGGTGGGAGACCGGCTAAAATAATGGACAAGAAAGGACTTAGATTGCTTATTCTAAAAGGACTTAGAGAGTTTTTTATTTTTTTTTAAATAAATAATTTATTTGTACACGCTCAATTCAATCAACTTTACAAAGCCCAATTTTCATATTTATATACATTGGATATCTAGAAACTAAAGTTAGGGGTATAGAGCCGATTACTCGCGGCCGTCTCGAGGATAATTGGAATAACAATTTAAAATATGGGAAGCTGGGCGGGAATTTAAAGTAAGGTCTACATAACACATTTATTTTAAATTCAAAATTGTCTAAAAACATATAACTAGGGTAGGGAACGGCTTCAGCTCCCCGGGACCCTATTCCAAGCACGGGGTAAACGATAACTTACAATGCTAATTTTTTGCACCATGGTGCATCATCATGTGAAGCATCAAACAGAAAAAATGAGCGTTGTAGGTTAACGTTTAGCCCTTGCTTGGAATAGGGTCCCGGGGAGCTTAAGCCGTTCCCTACCCTATATAACTTATGGTTTTCTTTTGACTTGAACATATTTGAGAAGGACAAAAAATACACACACACACAAACACAGATAAAAAAAAACTTATAGTATCACGCGAATGAAGTCTCGACCCTCATCCATCCCCCTAAGCCAAGATTTCTTCGACACCTTTGCGATGATAGAATGTTGCCATCGCCCCAAATCTCCTTTACTCCATTTATACTGCCAGCTGACGAGTGACTGTTGACGAAATATAGAAAAAAATTAATTGAAGTCGATTTGCCGATCGTAAATATCGTCTTCCGTAGCGCCCACCTTTGCAAGTGAGTCCGCTTTCTCATTGCCCAGAATCGAACTATGAGAAAGTGATGATAAAATAACGTGAAGATAAAGCTCTTAGAAGCTCCTGTATTTTCATGAGAAAATACGAGGAGTGCTCTACCAGCCTCAAGGAGCAAATAGCATCTATAGAACTGAGACTGTCCGTAAAAAGAAAATACTGGTCCGGAGTAAGTGAGGTAATAATATCTAGCGTAAGGTGGATTGCCGCTAATTCAGCGACATATACGGAACAAGGAGCTTGAAGTTTACGATTGGCGCTATGAATTTCATTATATATACCAAAGCCTGCTGACTCTTCTATCGATGATCCATCAGTGAAGAACGATTTAGTGGAATCAACTTGGCCAAACTTTGCAGCAAATATAACAGGAGAAATCATAGTACGATGATGCTATGGGATTTCCTGAAGCTCATGCTTCATGGATAAATCAAAATAAATCGAATTGCCGAATTGGGAGAAGCAAACACAATTGGGAATATTTGGCGAAGGGCTGACATCCTGTGTTATGTACAAATGGTACAAAGCCACGAAGCGAGTTTGAGGATTCAATTCGAGAAGCTTCTCAAAGTTTTTGATTACCTGGGGGTTCCTAACTTCACACCTGGTGAGGAGCCGGAGAGATAATTCTGAAAACCGATCCGAGAGTGGCAATATGCCAGCCAGTACTTCAAGACGCATGGTATGAGTCGAGTGCATGCAACCCAACGCGATACGAAGACGTATCCATGTGCGACCGAGCCGCTGACTGAAAACAAAAACTACCGTATTCGATAACCGACAAAACCGTTGTCCGGTACAACGTTAGAAGATCTTGTGGATGCGCTCCCCACCAGGTCCCAGTAATTGTTCGAAGGAAGTTGATCCTTTGCTGGCACTTTCGCTTCAGATACTCAATGTGTGATCTCCAGGTGCCCTTTGAATCGAACCAGACCCCAAGATATTTAAATGAAATGGAATGAGTTATCGGTGTACCCCAAATTTGAAGCTTCGGGTGTGCTGGGTTATGCTTCCTAGAAAAAAACTACCAACTCAGTTTTCTCCGTAGAGAATTCGATACCTAGCTCTAGAGCCCAAGTAGACAAATCGTCTTATTTATCCTGTAAGGGTTTTTGCAGATCGACCCCATTGGGTCCCGTGACAGACACTACGCCGTCGTCTGCAAGTTGTCAAAAAATTATTCATTAATGGAGAAAAGCCACAAGCGTGGAGTTCATTTGAAAGAACTTTTACACACACTGAATCAAAAGCCCCCTTGATATCCAAGAATACAGAAGCCATTTACTCTTTTTATGCAAAAGCTATACAGCTCGAAAAAGTAGTGTGAATTTCTGTTTAATATCATGCACATAAATGGAGCGTAACAAAACATACACATTTAAATTATAAATCGTGTAAAGTTCTGTAACATTCCAAACATTGTCGATAATATTGTATGCAAGAGCCCGCCTATTTCGTGCAAGTTGCTGCTTCGTGTGGAATGAAATACAATTTCACATGCTCTGGTATTTACATCACAATGAAAATTCAGATTTTTTTTCTGTGTAACTGAATATCTGCGGAAAGCAACGCGAGACAGTCGTTACTTTGCCCCTACGGAAACCATATTGAGTATCTGAAAACAGGTTGTTCGTCTCAACCCATTTGTCCAGACGGAAGAGGATCATTTTCTCCAACAACTTTCGAATGCAGGATAAGATCGCGATGGGTCGATAGGAGTTGTGGTCGGACGCGGGTTTGCCAGGTTTTTGAATGGTGATAACTCTCACCCGCCTCCAATCATCCGGTACAATGTTGAGCTCCAAAAACTGATTAAACAAGTTCAACATGCGCCTCTTCGCGACGTCTGGAAGGTTCTTAAGCAAGTTGAACTTGATTCTATCAGCTCCTGGAGCCATATTGCCACACGAAAGGAGTGCGAGAGAGAACTCTACCATTGAAAAGGGTTGGCTGATCTCATCTATAGAATTTTCGGTTTGGCGAGGAATCATCCGTGCCGGCACAGAATCTGGACAAACTTTACGCGCGAACTTGAGGATCCATTGGTCCGAGTACTCCTCGCTCTCGTTGTTCGTAGTTCTGTTACGCAATCTTCGCGTCGTATTCCAAAGAGTGTTCATTGACGTTTCTCGCGATAGCCCATCCACGAATTGTCACCAGTAGCAAGTTGGAACGAAACAAAACATGCGATAATGTTGTGGAGACAGAGAGCATTGATTCAGATAATTTCTGTTCTTTGTGCACGTTTTTGGTTTGGTATGAGAGAGGTAAAATCATTCTCATTTTTTAGTTATACCCCGTTAATCCTCGATAGATAATTCCCGGTAGTCCGCGGCAGAGATGGCATTTCGCACTAATGTTACGCCAGCGCGTGAGATTTGTACCTTCACAGAGGATACAACCGTAACTCACCGCAGATAATGCAAAGTGCTCTTTTATTCGGTGGTAAATAGACAGAGTGAAAGTGTGCTCCAGTGAGGGGATGGCTTAGAGCAGTGGTGCTCAGGTAGATGCTTACAGCGGGCCAAAATGAAATTTTGCGCCAATGCCACGGGCCGCAATGAGTTATTTTTAATGGCTTAAAATAATTAATAAAAAACAGCTTATTTTGAGGACACGTTACTAGTAGATGTACCTGAAATGTAAAGCAATGCTCTTTCTTCCAAAATAAAAAAAAATTACAAACATCAAAATGTAGATTTATATCACATTCAATTTATTTGAAAATCAATAAAAAAAACTTTTCGCATTTTAATACATAATTCACTTAAACTTTTTTTGAGCAAGCTTATCGAGATCAGCCTTCATGCTAGAGGTCGAAATACGCAATGAATTGTCCAAATGTTCATCACTTATCTTATTTCTTGCTTTTGACTTTACTTGCTTCATCACGGAAAACAGTTGTTCACAAATGTATGTGGATCCAAACAAAGAAGCTACGAAAAGAGCATGATTTCGCAGCTCTGGGAAGCGCTCTTCTGGAACAAATTTGGCATAGAACTCCAACAAATCATGTCGATCAAATTTTTCTCGCAGTTCCGTGTCGCACTGTAACTCAATTAGTTCCATTTGGATATTATCTGGGGCTTGTTCAGCATCAACACTGAATGGAGCAGAAAAAAGTTTTAGAATTTTGTCATGCGCTTTGAAATCTCCAAATCTACGAGAAAAATCATTTTTCATTGTTTGGAGTGCGTCAACGTATTTTTTAGTCAACGTCACATTGCATTTTCCGAGAGTAGGAAAATGGGCAAAATTTAGAATTTTCATCTGTTTCACCCACAACACGAGTTTGTTTTCAAATGTACAGTATAATATGGTACGTCACCATATTCTGCATCCATGTCTACTGGAAGAGCCTGAAATTCTCGATGGTCCAATGCGTGCGATCGGATGAAATTAACTATTTTGATGACATCTTTCATGACATCTTTGAATCCCACGCTTTTGGCGCAGAGGTTCTCCTGGTGCACGATGCAATGGTACTGGGAGAATTGCTCTGACACTTCTGGTAATTTTCGAAGATGGGCAATTGCACCTTCATGTTTTCCTATGAATACACATTTTTTTCAGTAATAAAATGACTAAGCACAGAGAACAGACAAACAAGCTCAAACATAATTCATAAATAAATAAATAAATTTAAACATACATAAATGTATGAAGAAAAATACCTAAAATTTAACACCATCCTTGGTACTAAATTTTCCAAGGCCGTAAATCTGATAAGGCTGAATATTTTGCATCAATTTGTATGCAACCCTTCAAGTAAGAAGTAAATAAACTTACGGCCTGATGCCAGCGCCAAATACATCAAATGTCCATAATAAATGTGATAATGCCAGTACTGTCAAAAGGCGACGTTCAAAATAGCACAACATTTTAGGCAAGAATTTTAAGGAGCTTGCACGTCTTAACACTGCGGTATAAGCTTGAATAATTTAAATAAGATGGAGAACAAAATACATACCACACATAGCGGGAGCTCCATCGGTAACAACTCCGGACATTTTCTTCAGCGGTAGATCAAACTTTTCTAGAACAGCGCACAGAGCATTAAAGATATCAATGCCCTTCGTCGTTCCTTTCATGGGGAAAAGGCTTGCCAATTCCTCAGTCACCTCAAATTTCTTAGATATGCCGCGGATAAAAACTGCCAATTGAGCTGTGTCAGATATATCCGTGCTCTCATCCAGCGCCACTGAATAAAATTCAAAGCTGGCAACTTTTTCCTTCAAACTCAACACCAGATTTTCAGCAATGTCTTCAACCCGCCTGGTGATGGTCGCCCGCGACAAACTCACTTGCGCAAAGATGCGACTTTTTTCGGGACAAATCATTTAAACCACAGCGTCCATACATTCCTTAACAAACTCGCCATCAGAAAATGGCTTCGAATGGGAAGCGATTTTTTCTGCGATAATGAATCTTGCCTTTGTGCACATCTCGTTTTCTTGCTTTCTTCTCACAAAAAAGTTTTGCTGGCTACTCAAATTTCCCCTGAACTCAGCACATTTTTCAGCCCGCGCCACACCGACATATTTATCCATTTTTGACGCATGTTTCGACTCGTAGTGACGCTTCACATTAAATTCCTTCATAACTGCAACAGCTTCGTTGCAAATCATACACACCGGTTTTTGATTAATGCACGTAAAGAAAAACATTTCAGACCACTTCTCCTGGAAAACACGTCCTTCATCAGCCACTTTCCGTTTTTTGCTAGTGCTGGCTTCCATTTTCACTGAATAATTGCTCGAAACTTCTCAGAACTACGCACGCGACTACAGAACGGAACCAATTGACAACAGACACTGAATGGTGAAAGTGAATGAACCTGTGGTTGCGGGAGCGAAAATATGACTGCATTCTCTCTTTCTTTCTATCCCGCCTTTTTGGTCATTCATCATCTGTGTAACAAGCACGGTAAAAAATGTTCACATAAAACTATGAGAATCACAATTATTGCACAGTAAGAAATGCAACTCAAATCGAACAGCAAATAGCTACATATTCAATGAAGTTCTCATATTTCTCAAATGCTATCGCGGGCCGCATTTGCCGCCTCGGCGGGCCGCAGGATGAGCACCACTGGCTTAGAGTGAGTGAATCACTCTCTCTTTTAAACGACCGCTCTCACATGCTCTCATATGTCTCCGCCCCCGTGCTATCGCGTGATCGCTGCCGCGTACAATTGGGCGAGGACGCGCCAGTGCTCTCTATGTGATTCGCTGGTGCGGTTGATATTGGAAATTTCGTCGGATTTGTAAAAAATGTCCGAATAAGGGAAGCGTGAAGAAACATTCTTCTTCTTTTTTTTTTTATCCCCACCCCAAAAATGAAATCACACCCCTATATTTACACAAGAGCCCCCCCGCCCCGGACCCCCCCCGGGCCCCCCCCCCAGGGAATTTATCTGCATTCACTTCTGTGAATTTGAGAGCTCTTCTTCTCACTCTAGAGCGATCGAGTGTTGTGTGAATTAAAACCATTTTTTTACACTCATATGCGCTACCCGCAAGCAAACACGGTGGTGAATATAAACAAGAGAGAAGAGCTCTCGTTGAGGTAGGAAGAGTGTGTGGAAACATTTAAATCTCTCTTTGCCACATTGAGGATATGGACATCACTGGTCAGCGGATGTGCTCTTATGGTGCATAAATCACAAGTATGCTTCTTTCTACAAATCGTATACCACTACGACAAAGGATAGGGGCAGCAATTGGTGTATTTTGGCCTCTCCATAGTGTCGTCTCTCGTTGGCCCTATCATCCAGTCAAAGGTAACCATCGAAATACGCAATGGGCCCAGGCCAATCCAACCTGTTGAACTGTTTAGTTTTGGCATCCAAGTTCATCACCACATACTGGCCTCCCCTTTTCTTTGCTGCCCTGGATAGTTTCCTTCGGGATACTAAATTGTCATCAGCATTTTCTGATGGCTTTACTACCGTTGTATGCATAACTGTCCGATGTTCTATGGGTTTCCCTATATACATAGGACCTTTATGCTTATAACGACAGTTTTAGTCCGTATAACCATCGGCCTTTTTCAGGGCCATCACAATTTCAGGAAGAGAGTCAATTTTCCAGCACAAAATAATTAAAGTGCCTGTATTAGAAAAGAGACCACATATCATCCATCTGACAGATCTCAGGCTCGATTGGAATTGTGTTTTACAATGCTTTAGCAGATAATCGCTTGTTCCAATCGATGTCACCTCTGTCAAAATGAAAACATTCATTACAAATTGCTACGTAGTCCTACGATACCTTTGTGTTCAACCCCATTGGGTTGTCCCTTGTTGGTTTTTTTTCGAAATCCGATGGAATGTAATTTTTGAAACATGAAATTGCCGTGCCAAAATTGGTTTCAGCACTTGACAACCATTTTTTGGTTGTTATGGCGCTTGTTACATATGTCATAATTACATTCTTTTCACTGGCTTTGATTTTCTTTTCCGGGAGCTTTCATCTTCTCACAACTAAGTCTTCTAGATACACTTCTACGCTTATTAGTGTAGAACTTTCTATGCCAACACAAATGCATGAATTTGTATATTGTGTGGTAAGCCAAATGATACGCTATACACATGGTAGTCGGGAAACTGGGAATCTATTTTAATAAAATCCAAAGCAATCATCTCTTTCTAAAAGATCAAAATTGTATGCGATGTTTCCAATTTCATGTTTATTTTATTATTGTTTCCACAGATGAAATATTTTTAAATCATCTACATGTTGATTCTATTTGTTTTGGCGCAAATATCTGATAGGTTCAGTCATACGTATTCCAATACCGCATGTGAGGGACTGTTTCTAATGCAAACAATAAAATATCACCAAAAAGGTTTTAATCCATATCCTATATTCTCATCACATTTTTTTTTAAATCGGTGTCTTTCATGAAAAACTCGTAATACCACATTGACTATCACACACCACTCAGGCAATGATCACCTTATTTCCATTCCGAATTTCGAATGGAGCTGGTAGATTTCGTAAACCATGGCAGCAAGCTCTTTATCTAGCGCAGCTCCACCACGCTTCATGGCGTCCTGAATGGTTTCTTCTAACGTCCATTCCTCCATTTGGAATATATTTTCCATCGGCTCATGTAGAATCATGAGAAAGCTGCTTGCTATCAGAAATCCATAGATATAGTAATGCGTAAACTCCCTCTGGAAAGACTCATAGCTGCATAGCAACAGAAACAGAGAAATGGTCAATCAATAGAGCAGCATTAATGATAAATGCATCTTATGCATATATTAACAAAAGCTATAATTACGACAGGACTACATATGCACTTGTCAGAATTCAAGGAGCAGCCGGCCCGGTCGTATTGTTTTGCTTCCTCACCTGTAATGCTGCGGTAAGTCATCCGGATCGGTCTCAATGATGCTGCAAAGCGTCTGCACTAACTCATCGTGGTATGTTTTGAATATCGTTTCGAAGTGCTGCTCCCTCACGTCGTATCCCGTTGAGTTGGCAATGAATGTGGCAAAATCGGTCATCGGCGATGCGTATCGAAGTGTTTGGAAATCGAACATCATGGCATGGGTTGGTTTGTCTGGAGTCTGGAAGATTGTTTGTTTTAATGAGCGTTAATTCATTGAAGAGTTCAACTAGCCAATGGACAGTTTAGGATATAAGTGACATTATGATGTGATCCTTCTATCTATTTAATATTGCATTTTGCTCATATATATTACAGTAATAATAGTTTAATTATGTTTTAGAAAAAAATGTGTTCAGAAAGTGCAAATGTGCTGGAACTGACGCTTCCTATTTTATGCGATTGCAAAATCGATAGCATGAAAATCCCTATATATGTGATTCAACAGTATCTTAAGCTCAATTGTAACTTAATCATTCACGCGTGACAATTCCTATAATTGTAGCCATCCATTCCACAGTTGCAAACCCTCTCCCCCCATTCTACCATCATGCATCCCGCAGTGCTATATTTCAAGCTAGTGACATACCTTGTCATCAGCAAATTTGAATGCAATATTATTACGCAGATAGTCTCCGTGACAAATTACTGCCAATGGCTCCTCCGGAATGACACTCTTCTTCTGATACTCCCAAGGGTCGGAAAGCAGAGCGGCAAACTTCTGCAGAAATTCATCCGGAATCAATTCACCAAATGCGCTTTCACGGGCAACCTTCACGGCACGTACTGGTCCAGTTTTCATGATGTCCGCCCACTTCATATTACCGGGATCGTTGCCGTAGCGTGCTTCCTTGAATTTGCCAACCATGCTATCGAACGATTCACGGTGCTGCTCTTTCAAAGCGTAACACTCACCATGTAATCGTCCCAACGCCCGGGCTGAAACAGAAAATGTCCGTAAAACGATAAATTGCTCAAAAGTTAAGTTCCAGCTCACCTGACAGCAGACAATATTCCAAGGGTAGATTAACAACCATCGGAGCCATTTTCCATCCATCTGTAGAATAGTCACTGAGCACCATAACCGCTTCAAATGGCTTGCGATGTGAGTAAAAATATCTGTTCAAGTGAAAGAGGTCCCATCAGTTAGATTAGCAGAAACATGCTTGCTAAAAATTTGATTTCATACTTTGGATACAGGTCCGCTTTTCCGAGGGTGGGAATGATGTCGGTGTATGCTGTCGTTTCATTCTCGAACAAAGTATCGAATTGACATCCGATGTACATCTCCTCTGCGCACTGAGGGGTAATCTGAAAAAGAAAATCAATGAAGGATTTTAATCTCTGAACAACGTTTAAGTTCATTGTTGTTCCTAGTAAGATGTGTGAATAAAAAATCCAACAGATCCATGTGCTATTCAGCAGACGACTTCCAGCATATTTATCCCGAAATCAAATTTCAATGCCAATTTGAAACTTCCCTATATTTTTAGAAAAATGATGTTGTCGGGCGACAGGCAGGGCCACTGGAACGTGTAGCTTCATCATATCCGTTGCTCCTTATTGCGTTTTTTTTTTCGGCAACAAAATGGAAAGCGCTATCGATTCATCATAAAATCTGATTACCTGATGTCACATTCCATCATGTTCATGATGACATCGAGTAATCAAATCGGAAATGCCTTTTAATGCTTGCTTTATACCAGAAAGATTCAAATAATCAAAAATTGCTAATCGTTTACTCTTATGTTCCTTGCCTGATTCAGATTGACAAATTTAATATCAAATCTGATCTAAATGTTCTTGGGTTCAGAAATTGCACGACTTCCATGGGCACAAAATGAGAGGTTTTTGAAACAAGATGTTTCTACAAAAAATTTCAATGCTAATTTTTCTTTAAATTCTGTAATTTATGTTCGCGTGGTGTTTTCACGGTAGGACCACGTTTATCTCTTCTATATAGGGTTGAAACCTTTCAAAATTTTGAAAAATGAAAGCGTTACGATAAAGTGAAAATTTTTGAACGCTTATAACTCTCGTTCGACTGGTTTTCTTTTCCGGGTCCTCAAAAACGGTTAGCAAATAACTCAAATTGTCTTCTTCTTTTTATTTCATTAAGTTTCATTCCATGTTTAATACTGCAATATAGACTGTTCCGATAATTATAAATACACATTATAAAATCAACTGTCCATTCAAAATGCGTGCAGTATTCAACCAACTTTTGGCTGCATCCTGTTGTTTACATTCAAATTAAACTGATGTTGTCATTTTTTTCAATTTTTTGCACGGAAGTTTGAAAATGCGTGGTTCCGAGCAAAGAAAACGTATTTTGCACAAACGTTGCACCGTCAGTGGTCTTTCGATCAGAAAACTGACTAAGGAAGAAGGTGTGAGCGTCGGAGCAGCTCAAAACGCATTACGGAAGTAACAACAACAGTGCTCTTCCGTAGATTCCACGAGACGGGGTAGAAAACCCGGTCCCGCTGATCCTACAATCGACAGAAAGGTAAGGGACTATTTCAAGTGTCATCCTTCAGCATCAGTCCAAGATGTGACGAAAAAGCTAAGTACTTCAGCGACTAATGTTATCCGTGCCAAAGAGAGAATGGGCCTGCAGACTCGTCGGAAGCAGAAACAGCCATAATGAAGCACCAAACAGGCTGAATTTGTGAAACCGAGGGCTAGAAAGCTATACGACAAACTGCTGACAGAAAAAATGGGGCTGTGTTATCATGGACGATGAAACTTACATAAAACTCGATTATAAAACTCTGCCGGGACCACAGTTTTATACCTCGCCGAAGGGAAATCAGTCTGGATCAGTGAAAGCCATTTACACCGAAAAATTCGACAAGAAGGTAATGGTGTGGCAGGCCATATGCGGATGTGGAAAAATATCTCTTCCATTCATTGCGACAGCCACAATGAATGGTCAAATCAACGTGCAGAAGTGACTACAATCTTTTGGCCTGATCTTTCTGCCCTTACTCTAAATATGCACTATAGAGGTACAAAAGGAACAATGTCGTATTTGTACCAAAGAAGATGAATCCACCAAACTGCCCAGAGATTCACCCTATCGAAACTTTTTGGGCTTTGATGAAGGCGAAGCTGAGAAAACACATGAAACCAGCGGATAGTGTTGAAAAATTTAAGAAAGATTGGCCAAAAGTGGTGAAAATGGTAGGAGAAAGCACTGTGCAGAAGCTTATGAGTAGTGTTAAGGGAAAAGTTAGAGAACTCACCTACCCTACGAAAAATCAAGCAAATTGAAATGAAGATGGAAATAAAACATTGCTATTTACTACACAGAAAAAAAATGATTTTAAACAGGCGCGTGCAATTTCCCGTCGTTTAATTCCATGCGAAATGAAGCGTAAACAACGAAATTGTTTGCAATCTTTCATGCGCCATGCAACGATGTTTGAAATCTTTCATACAACAGGCTAGATTCAGGCGTTA
Source organism: Aedes koreicus (assembly GCA_024533555.2). Lineage (NCBI taxonomy): Eukaryota > Metazoa > Arthropoda > Insecta > Diptera > Culicidae > Aedes > Aedes koreicus. Next base: position 77,568 of record JAHHFK020005736.1, on the reverse strand, counting down.
TCTGGCTGAAATTTACTTGAAATATCCCAATATTTTCTGCCAAATCTAGCATTCCCTTTATGTGCATTAGATGAAGCAGAAAATTCAATGTTTCTTTTTAGCTGTGTATGTTTGAGAATAGAATAATCAAAAATCACGATATGATCTTTTTTATTCGAGAAAAAAAGCGTATTTATATATTTTGGAACAGTCTATAGCCATACCACTCAGCTTGGTGACTTCAAAAAAAAAATTCGTTAATTACTAAGATAATAAAATAAAAAAAACTTCTTAATAGATAGAAAGATATTTTTTGAGCAAAGTTGTCGATCTACTCAAAATATGAAACTTTGTCGAAGACAAAAACAAACCATGTCAAGTTGTTTTTTTTTGTATACATATTTTATTCAAACTATGATATGAACAAATGTAAACAACATAAACTCACATGTTTTGGTGAAGACAACATGTAGATTAATGCATTCCTTACAAAGTTAGAGCACTTTTTAACTTAATTTTACCGCAACTTTGACTGCATATAGGGGAGAAGGTGGCAAACCGGGAATCAAGAACAGCTACTTATATTGAAGCTTAGACTTACAACTTTAAAATTTTGAATGTGTGGTTAGCACCAATTCATAAATGAGTGAGTACGATCACGTTGAATGATCGCATGTTTTGACTTTTTCTACACAGAAACGAGCATGTCGCCTAAATTTTGCGACCATTTGAGAACCAGATATGATCAAATATAGGCATAATCAGCAAAGAAATGTTTTTTGGGGTATTCTGAAGCGTTTGTATGGGAAATTTTGTGAAAGTGTATCGAATTTCACTTGGATTCTTTTTTCTTTTATGCGACAAATAACAAAATTGTTTTGCTACTGCGTACTTTAAAAAAATACATTATATTAGACATTAATTGAATCAAAATGTCAGCACATCAATAACTATTATTCATCATCTGTATCGTTTTCACGGTATGAAAAATCTAGCATATACTGTGCATCATCGGAAAACTCTTTGTCCTTCTTTGGCGACATACCCGCAAATCGGCCATAAGTGGGTCTGAAGAAACCAATAGTCGACTAATGAGATCACCGTTTGAAATAACTCGTGATGTTTTCACTAAAATGAAGAATTACATCGGCACCGTGCATAAATATTTTATGAACAGTAGCGAGCAAATAAAACCAAGGATATGCGACTACTAACAACCGAGCAGCTCCTAGTTTTTGAACTTGGACGAATTAATTTCCCTTCCGAAAAAATAACCTCTAGAATTAACGAGCACCGTTTGATTACCTCCTCGTCTATACCCAAAATATGTGCAGAAACTTCAGTATTCTGAAAAAAAGCGTCTCGCTGTGTTCCCGTCATTTGACGTGCCTGCTCCATTACCACGAGGCATGTCAACGATTAGTCCTAGTTTTTGTATGAATTGCTGCTGTATGGGTAATTTGTAAATTAGTTCCACTGCACCGCCATTTGTGGTCAAAGTGAGCCAGAGACTTTCTCATGTAAACAACATTCAATACCGATGACTGCTACGGTATAATCTGGACCGCATGAAGCTACCCGATGTTGGAACCGAGAACGCGCATAGCCTAGAAGGAGCGTTGCTAGGTGAGGGAGAGATGATCGAAGCCTCTCTTGAAGACTGCTGGAGTAGTGTCAAAGCAGCCATCAGTAACGTAATAGAAGGTGGCATAAGCTACCAAGATTTCCAGGAAATTTTCAAGTCAGTTTTGTGCACGGGCGATTGACAACTAATCTAAGTTCCGCAAATATAAAGTCCCTGCACATCACTTATTGATCGGTGTCAATGCCGTCTACGATACCCTTAATTGTGAAGAGCCGTGGAAAATTTTGAATGCGAACGGGTTTTTCGGAAAACTGACAATACTGCAGGGGGTGCGACTCTATCTCAGATGCAGGAATTTTTTTGCTTTTGTGTGATGTGCGCACGCTTAGTAGATAGTAAGAAGATGGATGAAGATTTTAAAGATTTACTGCAAAAAGATGGAGCACGATGCAAGTTGCTGGATTAAGATTCACAAGCTGAAATAAGATTTTTCAGAGATTGATTCGCTAGCGTGAGATTTTAGGATCATCTTGAATCTGGATTTAGATGTGTCGCACCCCCAGCAATACTGGTCAAGGTTACGATAGATGGTTCACAGTGCTGTGTGAGGATGTCCGGTGCGTTATCTGACTGGTTCGAAACATGCAAAGGACTTCAACAAGGCAATGGTCTTTCATGCTTCCTGTCTAATGAAGGTGTTATGAAACCTGCAGGTTTCTTCAACATGCGGGGAATAGTTTTCAATAAATCCTGCCAGCTTATAAGTTTCACTGATGACGTGGATATTGTCATAAGAACGTTCAAGTCGGTTGTTGAAACGTGAAGTACTCAGAAAAAAAAAAATTTTAACAGGCGCGTAAAATTTCCCGTCGTTTAATTCCAAGCAAAATGAGGCATAAACAACGAAATTGTTTACAATCTTTCATGCGCCATACAACAATGTTTGCAATCTTTCTTATTACAGGCTAGATTCAGGCGTTATCTGGTCTAAATTTACATGAAATATCCCATTATTTTCTGCCAAATTTAGCATTCCCTTTATGTGCATTAGATAACGGACAAATTTAATGTTTCTTTTTATCTGTGCAGAAATTGTTGGATTAAGGTTTTCACATCGAAGACTAAGTATCTGTTGGTAGGAGGAACCGACCGTGACAGATCTTGCATTGGCCGAACAGTGATAATCGATGTAGATGAGTTTGAGGTGGTGTATGAATTTGTGTACCTAGGATCATAAGTGATATTGCTGGAAGTTCTGCGCACTATGGACTTATAAGATGCTAAGGTCTGGTAAATATCTCCCCGTACTAAGTGTACCATGTAAAAGACGCTGATGATACCGGACATGCAAGCACTTGGAGTTTACGAACGACGTGTGCTTAAGTCCATCTTTGGAGGCAAAGAAGGCAATGTATTTCACCATACCAAAGCTGTCTCTTGGTTTGGCAACTCTGTTAACATTTTACTCTTGACTATTTTTGGATCTTCTCTGTGAGGTCTACAAAAGTTAAAGCCTCGCACGTGAAGACTGATAAAGATGACTGTTTTGTATTTTTTTAAAATCAAATTGAAAGCTTTTGCTGTCTGAGGGATCCTTTGGACCACTACACAGAAAAAAATCTTAATTTTCATTTGGATGTAAATATCAGAGCATGTAAAATCGCATTTCTTTTTACACGAAGCAGCAACATGCATGAAATAGTTGTAATAAAGAACGAGCTTTAGTAAACAACACTAGCCGCAATGAATGAAATGTCCCAGAACTTTACCCGATTTATAATGTTAATTTGTAAGTTTTGTAACGCTCCATTTATGTGCATAAAATTGACCAGAAATTCACACAACATTTGAGCTGTGTAGTTAGTCTGTATGAATGCCAGCAATGTCTAAAAAGGCGGTTGTTGCCCATAGGCTTTGAACTTCCATATTAAGCTATAAATGTCCTAAGTTTTGTCGATCTTTCTGATCACTTGAATATGCTAACGATCATTTGTAGTACAAATCAAAGGCATGTTTTTTAAATTTATTATTTTAATGTAAAGTGATGGAAAGCGATCCATGAGTTTATCTCTGTAAATGTAATCAGATCGTTTTAGTATTTGTACGAAAATCTGTTTAAATTGTTATTTAATATTGAACTATATATGAGATAAATAGGCCAGCTCAAACCTTTGTCGGAAAATGTGGCAGCACTATCATTATTATCTAATTTTTTTTTATGAAAAATCAGTAAGGTTGTGAATAACTCACGACTGGTTGACGTAGACTACGTTAAAACGTTTGATTAGTTTCTTTAGTTTCGTAGCGGAACATTGTAACGCAGGTACTGTTCTAATGCGACGTTGAGTTAGCATAAGTAATGAGTAAGTATGTACATTCTATGATTCGCTTTTTAGAAATTATTTGGCAGCCGTGGAAATTGATGTTTGGATTGAATGTTGGAATTGTTGAAAGGGCAACGGTTGTGCTGGCTATAGTGATGGTGTTGATATGATCAACCGGCTGGAGACCATTATCCTTATCGCGTTACAGATTGTACAGGGTTCAGGTCTGTTTGGGAATTCAAAGTAAAAAAAATAATGATATTTTTGTAAGTTGACAGTCGTGAAAAACTCCAACTGATTGAAGCAATAATCTCGAAAATCTATCGAGAAGGGTTTATGTTTCAGTTATTTTATAATTCATTCGACCCCTACCTTTGCCGTCTGATCAAAATAGTGTGGGTGTGGTACTAATAGATCGTTCGGTCAGCTGTTTGTTAGAAAATTCTATTGCATATTCTTTAGAAAGCTTTAAATTAGACAACCTCGAAATGAAGGTTCTACTCCAGCTTCCCAACCAGTAGTTGGCTGCTTTTAGTTTCGCCCGATAGCCACAAGCTCGCTTGACATCGGTACATGGTCGTTTCGAAGGAATTTCCGTATGTTCGATCTCAACGTACTTCCGAAATCTGCGCATACGGTAGGCATCAAAACGATTAGGCATCGTACTTATTCTCACTTTCACAGTTTCTCAAACCTTTTTTTTTTTTCAAAAAAAAAAACACCACCCACCACCAACCACAACACCAAAAAAAAAATAAATAAAAAAACTCCTAAAAAAATCCACCAAAAATTTTACCTAAAAAAAAATCGCAAAAAAAAAAAAAAACCCCCCGACATAAAAATTTTTTATTTTTTTTTAAACAAAACACTCTTCAAAATTTTTTATAACAAAATTATTAATATATAACCGAATTTTTTTTTTTTTTTTTTTTTAAATTTTTTAAATTTTTTTTAAAAAAAAAAGAAAAAAAAAAAACCCCAATTTTTTCATCGCCAAACTCCCAAAAAAAAACCAATCAAAAAATAATCAAATTATAACCGCCCCCTCCTCCAATTTTCCTTCCCCCCACCCCTTTTTATATTTTACGCAATGCTCTCAAGGTTTGCAGCGAAGGGAAAACTGAAATTGTTTTAACCACCGGTGATTGAAAATTGGAAATATCTTCTCAACACCATGGGATCCCAGTACTGAACAGCAGTTTCTGCTAGAACCAAAGATGTGAAGAGAAAGTATCGATAGGTCCGATAGAGCTCGGCAGGTTATGAAAATTGAATAGAAGTAGTTTGAAATTGAGCGTAGGGCTTTGTTTTGGCAGTATTTCGAAGCAGACATAGACATCTTTGCCAAACATCCCACTGCGGGGTAGGTGAAGGCAGGGACAAGTCCGCCACCTTCACTGGCAAAAATGTCTATATCTGATCGCGCTCAAACACTGCCAAAGGCACAGAATGGTTCTAGCGATGTGTAACCACTGTTTTTACACTCCCTAAAGACCACATGTGATGGGAATCAATTTCCAATTAGAGGTTTTGAAAACACAACTTCTTGTTTTTATCAGTAATGTAATAATAACATACCCCGCAGTGGGATGTTTGGCAAAGATGTCTATGTCTGCTTCGAAATACTGCCAAAACAAAGCCCTACGCTCAATTTCAAACTACTTCTATTCAATTTTCATAACCTGCCGAGCTCTATCGGACCTATCGATACTTTCTCTTCACATCTTTGGTTCTAGCAGAAACTGCTGTTCAGTACTGGGATCCCATGGTGTTGAGAAGATATTTCCAATTTTCAAAAATTATTATAATCAAAAACACAAAAACAAAAAAATATACACCCCCCCACAAAAAAACCAAAAAAAATAATTAAAATTCACTTGGCAATAACCAAAAACAAAATAATTAACAACTACCCCGGTTTTTTTTTCCTGGGGGAAAAAGCAAAAAAAAAAAAAAAAAAAAAAAAAAAACAAACAAACCCCCCCAAAAAAAAATCCCCCCCCCAAAAAAGGACGGATTAAAAAGGGCCCATATTAAAATACAACCCCTCTCGCTTTTGAAGAAGCAGGGTTTTTTTCCCCCGTTCCCCGAATCCCCCCCCCAAAAAAGGCAACCACCCCGAACCCCCCCCCCCCCCCTCCCCCAGGTCCAGACGACTTGGTGGTCTGATAAGTGGCAACGTGTTCTGTACCTATTTATAGTCTCACTAAAACGATCTTCGAGTGTTTTTATTTTGGCCAGACGGTGGATCTCAGTATTTCTCGTCCACGGAGGTGTGTTCAGGATTATCCTGGGAAACTTGTTTTGAACCCGCTGGAGCATCAGGTGGTGTGTTTTTGCGCAACTCTCCCAGATCGGCATGCCAATAACCGGAAGTATAATCTGTTTGTAGATAGCAAGCTTGTTCTTCAGGGATAATGTAAACTCTCTGTTTAGCAAGGCATACATTAGCTTCAACAGAACGTTACATTTTGTGATAGTCTTATCAACCTGTTCCCTGAAGTTCATCTTGCTATCTAGTGTCACGCCAAGATAGATGACTGAATTAGTCCATTCTACCATTGTACCATTTAGACAAATTTTAACATCCTCAGCCGGAACAAGTCTGGGAGATTTTGAGTGAGGGAAAAGGATGACCTGGGTCTTCGCTCCAGTCTGTGAGATACTTCAACAGAACATTCAGGCTTCGCTGCAGTTTGGATGCGATCGCTCTTACTACCCTACCATTGTGGACGACTGCGGTATCATCAGTGAACAGCGACAGAGATCCGTTTTCAGGAGTGGGGGTATGTCCGAGGCGAACAGATTAAATAGAAGTGGACCTAATATGCTTCTCTGTGGAACATCGGCAGGAACCTCCTGCGCATCGGAAATGTTCTGTTTGATAGCCAGTTATTCACCATCTTTACCAGAAAGACTGAAAGATTGTACCGATGCAGCTTGTACACCAGGCCATGATGCCAGACGTTGTCAAACGCCTTTTCCTCGTCAAGAAGGGCCATGACAGATTTTTTTGAAACAGACTTGTTTCACCTGAGGATGTTAGTGACTCGGTTCACTGCTGATCGACCGCGTCGAAAACCAAACTATACATCAAGCAGGAGTGCTGCCGAGTGAATTAAGCAAATTTTAAGGTGTCTCCCTTATTAATCGGGCACTGACAGGTATGAGACGTTCATTGCTTAAATTTTAAGTCTGTGATAGGAAAGTACTGTTCATTTAGTAAATTTAGCCTGCAAAACAAAATTATAAGGCATCACCTCTTATTTTGGTTATTTTCAAAAGTTTAAAATTGTTAAAGGATAATGTTTGAAAATTGAAGTGATACGCGGTAAACTTCCAACCGATTGATGTGAACATCTTGAAAATCTATCGAGCATTCATTGATTTATTAGCGTTTCATTTGAAACGATATTTCGTGACGGTCGCTTATTTTTAGATTTTCATTTGACACCCTACCCTTGCCGTAAGACGTGGTCTACGTAAAAAAAACACTCTTTTTCTGAAAAAAAAATAAACATTTAAAACAATGAGGAAATTTTATTGATAAACCAGAGTTAAAGTATTCATGAACCAGTATCTTCTACAATCGACTGGAAAGGTTTGCATGATAGTATTAATTTGACCTCGTGTTCTATAATGAATGAATGATTCGAAACATAGTACAATTAAAAATAAGTCAAAACACTGCTTGGAAACACATTTTTGACCAATCCGAAGCTCTTGTCTGCGTTAAGAAAGCAACTCATTTGATTCTGATGACTCTCATACAGAGAGGCAAAATTTCATTGGTCTTTGTATGGATTACAATCTCATTCAAAATCTTAAATCGATTACTTCATTGGTTTTTATTATAAAAACTTTGTTTTGGCGCAATATTTTTTCCAATTCATTGTGTTCATATTTTGTAGAAGAAAAGCTATTACTTGTCGAAATGTTTCATAACATTTCGTTTTCTGTTTCATTTTGTTTCCTTAGAATATATAATAGACGAATTGCGTTTCTCGATTCCTGCGGAATTTACAGAAGCATACATATTTTGTCTGGTTTTGATTTAAAAATGCCAGCATCACGCGCCCCCATCCTCTTCATCATTTTGTGTCATTTAGTATACTTCACGTTCATGATGATCAAATGTGCAGAACGAGTGCCGCTATTAGCGAAGGTCAATTCAATTTAATTCACATCACAGTCAGCACCTAAGCTCTTTCATGTGACGAGTTTTTTTTTTCAAGGATTTTTCAATTCGCACAGATTTTTTTCCGCTTGGTTATTGAAATTTATTCATTATTCAAACCAAAAAGCGTCAACGGTTGTAGAAGTAAATGCTGCTTTAACGCATCATATAAAAAAATCACTGAGAGAACTGCTTACAAACTTACCTTCACAACCAAACGATACTCTCGTTGAAGCCGCTCATCCTTTGCACTGCTCAACGTTACCTTGACCTTGTACAAAACTGTCAGCATGAACGTTCCATCAGCCTGCAAGGGTTTGGCTTCTACAGACTCCAGGCGCACTGTATCATCTTGGTCGATTCCATCGATGGTCAACTCACCGCGTTTTACCATTTCCGGAATCAACTCCGATTTGATGTAGTTTATCGATTTAGCAGATCCATCCATTGTAAATATTTAAAACTTAACAATCGCAAAGAGGAAATCAGTTTGCAATAAAAACGGCGCCTGGAGTCGCTAAGTTCAAGATGTACACTGATATCACTTCATCAAATTCGACGAGCTGATACAACCAGTGTTTACCGACGTCGCTGATAACCGGTCACGCTGACTTAAGATATCACAAAAATAAAGCACCGCGATCGGTCGGCAGCCGGGAACAAGCGTATTTGTTCGCTGGCTTCGATAAACTATCGTCGACTGACCGGTGCGGCGCGTGAAGTGTTTTGGTTTACTCATCAAGCGAAATACGCACAAACACACACCCGCGAGACGCGAAGTGACAGTGCTGAATTCTTCATGTTCAAGTTCAATGCGACCGAAGATAAGTCTTGAAATCACGTTTTGAATTGTGTTTTGTTTCTTTTCTGCTGTATAATTTAGAAGCTATAGGGGTTGAAGCAGGTGTTTCGGTTTGTTTGGATGGTTAAAATGTAACGGTCGTGTTACTTGTCGGTGGGAAAACAGGTGTTGCCACTTTCTTTTTGGGATGCAAATTGGAATGGTTATTGGGACCCTCAGCATAAATGTATCGATCATAACTCGTTGGATTTAAGGTATTAGACAATTCGAGAGGAACATTTGAAATGCCAAAACCTGAGTGATCAAGCTAGTGCAGTTGGTTTGTGTGGGTTTGTCAATGTTCAGGACCAATTTACGTTCGAAGCCATTTTCCGTTTTCTCGTGTTACGCGGGATTTTAGAACTTAACAGAACAAGGTAAACAATATGAGAGATCCACTCTTCTTTAAAATAAGGTATTTGCGTATTCAAACTGGTTCCAAGTTTGTATAAATTAATGAGAAGCCAGGCAGCCATGCGTATCTCTGGTACAACATCTAGGGTAAATGTTGGGGATATATTTTGATGCTTTTACAATGAAAATTGTTTTTTTTTAACGTTTTACTTTCCTTTGTTTAAACTGTCCCAATTTCCGCCATGAAAACTACATTAAGTTTTAGATGATTATTATTCAATTGCTAATAACGCTAATTTTTCATCCACTGCATACTTGCTTCTTCCAATACCCTTCTAGTGAAAACTTGTAGAGCAATTTTTATAGTCAAACGTCAAATGAAATAATTCACCTAAAAATATCAGCACGCAAGAAATCAGCTCTATCTCGAGATTGTTTTGATGTTATAGAAAAGTAGGGTACCTCGTAAGAACCTTTCTATATAATTTCCGAGTGGGTGTTTTGGCTAATCGGTTCTGTCGGAGACAACAGAGAATCGAGAACCGATCACTAGGAGCGCTGTAAAAGAAAATAGGGAGTGAATCCAAATTTTAGGAGTGTTGAGCTTTGAACATTATTTAATTAGGAGATTTTTAATTTGCTATATGACCAAAAATTGATTCGTTCTTAGTTTTTGAAACTAGTTTTAAATTCCATGGCTACGGCTTATCTTCCGAATCTTTTCAAAATATTTGGTACTTTGATATGATATTTCATTTGTTTCAGAAATAATAACAACAGAATCTTTGATCACTAATTTTTGAGAAAACTTTCAAAAACATGTCTTTTGGAATAATATGGTATTTTCAGAAAAAGAAATCATTAAAAATAATTTTATTTTTATTTCATCTTCGATAATTGAAATGATAGACTCTGCTTTTCATGCTTTCCAGGACTTTTAATACATTAATATAAACATAATTATTTTTTCAGGAAAAAATCAATGTATGTCAGATGTATTTTTGATAATGATATATTATATTCCTTTACATATAAATTCATATGAGCAGCATATGAAAGGGACCATTGCAGTTCATAGTGATTGGGATTAAACAGAAGAAATTCTTTGATTAATTTCTTTCGCGGATATCGTGGATATTCCGGATCTTTTGGGGGACCTTCTAAAAGTTATTTAAATTCGTGTTTATTTCACAACCCGAATTTCACTTTAAAAATAACAGCTCCAAATACTTAAGAAGAGAACCACGCAAACTTAAGGAAGGTCCATTAATTATGTAAGGCAGTTTCATTTTTGTAAATCTCAGAAACCCCAACATTCATAGACTTTCTCCATAATTTTTATATTGAAATTTTGTAGCGTAGCGTAGACTTTGATCAGACCCCCCTCTTCCCCAAATAAAAGTCTACATTGCTTATGAATATTCCCTAAGGTGGCTGAGAGGGTGTAGAAAGACGTAACAGTCCATTAAAAAAAAATTAGAAGGTCCATAACAAAAAACGCGACAGAGGGGGGGGGGGGGGGGGGTCTAAAAAGTAACTTTTTTGCGAGACATAATTATTGGATATTTCTTAAGAACATTTTCATGGACTGGCCATATATTTCCGGAACTTTCCGGTAACCACACAATGGTCAACCATGTCCTCGTCTATTTTACACATCACAATTCCATTCCTAGATCCCAGCTTAAAGTTATAGAAAATAACATAGGGTTAAGAATTATTTCCGTGATTTGGGCACCTTTCAGAAATGTTCCTTATCTTCAAGGAGAATGTCCAATGTTCATTGTCCAAGTTAAATAAGAAATAACACGTAGCTCTAGAATGAATTCCTGAAATTTTTGACTCAACGGATGTTTCGCTGTTCCGTAAAATGACGATTAAGATCCATGTCTATTTCACATCACATATTTCATTTATAGATCACAGATTCAGGATAAAAAGTGTTCCGATCAAAATTTGGTCAAACAGTAATGTGTGTGAGTCGTTCAAAGTTTTTATTAATAAGTCAAATTCTTTTTCTTTTTCAAGTTCAGTTTATACAATAATTCAGAATATAGGAGAAATATTCAGCTAAGCTTCCTTTTTACCGAATGCGAATTGCCGGGTCTTTCGTTTAACACCGCCATAAGATTTTGTACAGTCTCCTTGTCCACTTTATTCACCGCAGAACGTTAGTTTGCCTTGAACTGTTTCTCGCTCACAAAAGCTTTTTGAGTCTTGTATTGTTCGATTGGGCAGAGCTCTGGCGTGTTGGGAGCGTTCTTGTCCTTGGGCACCACTTGAACGTTGTTGGCAGCATACCACTTCATGGCCTTTTTTCCGTAATGGCAAGATGCCAAATCCGGCCAAAATAGAACGGAACAATTGTGTCGCTTCAGGAAAGGCAGTAGACGTTTTTGTAGGCACTCGCTCAGATAAATTTCCTGGTTGACGGTTCCGGTCGCAATGTAGACGTTGCTCTTCAAGCCACAGGTACAGATGGCCTGTCACACCAGATATTTCTTCGCGAACTTAGACAGTTTAGTGTGCTTGAAAATATCTGCCAACTTTCCCTGTTTAAAGTCTGCCTTGACGACAGAACTTTCTGGCCAATTTTTTCCACATTGAAAGATTTTTCGCTCACATCTTCGCCAATGACCTTGGTATAAAATTTGTGTCCTTAAAACTATCTAGCGTGAGACAATGGCGGGACCGTACATCAGACTTAAGGCTGAAGCTAGTAGGATAAGGCTGGTGATGAATGCGTTGAAAACAAAACACACGAATGGAATAGGTTCACGAGAAAAAAATGTTAGCCTAACATCACGAGTTCAGATCAGCGGTGATAAAATCAAGGCGGAAGACGAGATCCTGTACCTGGGATCATTGGTGATCGTCGATAACGACACCAGTAGAGAGGTATGAAGGCGCATTATGGCTGGCATTCGAGCCTACATTGGACTCTGAAAGACGCTAAGATCATACAAAGTTCACCGAATTACTATGTTGACCATCTACAAGACATTAATTAGACCGGTAGTCTTCAACGGCCATGAAACATGGACATTTCTCTGGGAAGGTGTCTTTGAACGGAAGGTGTTGAGTACGATATATGGTGGAGTGCAGATGGAAGACGGAATGTTGAGGAGCCAAATGAACTACGAATTGCATCAGTTGCTGGGAGAACCCCCCATCGTACACACCGCTAAAATCAGTAGACTACGGTAGGGTGAGCATGTCGTAAGAATTTTGGACGACAGCCCAGTTAAAATGATTCTTGACAACGATCCCTAGGTCACAAGAAAAAGAGGCGCGCAACGAGCAAGGTGTATCGATCAAGTAGAAGGCGACCTACCTACCATTCGCAGACAGCGAGGCTGGCGAAGTATGGCGGCAGCAGGGTAAATGCACCCCTCTTTTTGGGGAAATGCTCCTTAAACTTTGGAAAAATGCTCCTTAGATGCGTTTGCCCGGTATAATGCAATCGGAGGTATTAACCTTCTGGTTAGCGCTTGCCGGTCGTTTTGACGGGTCTTAAGTTTCTTCAAGATTGTTTAAGGAGCATTTCCGCAAAAAGAAGGGTGCATTTACCCTTTGCCCTTTTTAATACAGCAGAGACCACCGAGGTCTGATTGGTAAGGTGGTGCAAATTTTACCCATACTTTATGTTGTGACCCGTTTAAAATTTATTTTTTAATGAATATTCATCACTGCGAATAATTGAAAATATAAACTATTTAAAATAAATTCATTCATTCAAACATTAACTTGTACATTGTGATAAAAATAAACATATTCACAAAACTTATGTTTCTGAAATAAATCAAAAGTAATGAAAAATAAATGAAATGTATAAAAAGTTAATTATTTAGGTAATAAATTTTGCTCAAATAGTTATAATTAGAAATATATTATTTGATGAACATGTTCAATAGGTATTCCTCGTATTTTTTCAAAACTTTAAATGTTTCCTTTTTAATTTTACCTTTAAGTTTTAAGCGCTTAAAATATATTTGATATGAAAATTGTATTTAAATTTATTTTTTAATTACTTTAATCCAAATTGAAAAATAGAAATCAAAATTTAAAGTTATTTTGAATAGCTTAATACTTCTAAACATATTTTTTTTAGATATTGTTTAATATAAAATTCAACGATAGTGTTAAGGCTTATACTATAATTCGTCGTAGAAATAAATTTATATTTGAATTCTACAACCGATAAGAGAGGAGAGATGAGAGAAGACTGATATCTGGATAGAATACAGATACAGACACTGATAGGGATGTAGGATAAAGGTGGATTGTACGTAGGTAGAGAGCTCAGCTACGATCGATCTTCTAGAATAAACCAATCGAATAGAAAACCGATTTCTGTTCGCGATCCGAAAGTGTCCAACATGCCAGTGTTGAGATTTCTGTGTCCAGAGGCCAGTAGCGCCGTTAAGAAACCCTTCGTGCCGGTGTATCAGAAAAACTTTCTGAACAGATAATATGGTAAAATAAAAATTAAAGAGTTTTATAAAAAATATAATTATAAATATAAAATCATTTATTTTTAATAGATTTCCATTCTTATTTGTTAGAATGAGTTAGTTTGTTCAAATTTTTAAGTTTTAAATCTTATAAACCTCTGACTAGTTAACAAAATTTATATGGTTTAGTTACAAGATTTATGTGGCTTAAATTAGTAAACTTATATATTTTAGATAAACAAATAAAAATTTCGATAATTTTTTACATTCAGTTATGCTCTTTATTTAAAAAAAAAAATTATTACCTAAGATTTTTTTTAAGTGATTTTAAAGATAACTTTAATAATTGACAAATTTATGCTTCATACTAATTATTAAAATATTGATTTTATAAGAGCAATTGTATAAAGACATTATGATGGATTATTATTATTATTATTATTATGGATACATGGAAAAGTAAATAAAATGTTCCTTATTTGAAAGTAAATAAGTTTAGCCTCTTTATTGAAATAAAAAAAAAATGAACATTGGGAAGGGAAGGGAATATTTATTGACCAAATTAGTTTATTAAAATTTATATACACTAAGGTTTAAACGACTGGTTTTAATTTTGTTTTGATTTTGTTTGAATGTGTTACCTTTTCATGCAATGTTCAAAATACAGTTTTAAAAATTTTGAGTACACCAAAAATGTGTTTTTTTTTTTTGAAAAACTGCCATATGATTACTTTTTGCCCAAAATTTGGATTAGGTCGATAAGTTGTTATCGCTGAAAACAAACCGTGTAAAGAAGACCTTAGTGTGTATGAAAATATATATATAAATATATTATTCTTAAATTACTGTTCAAGTAATAAATAGTTATTCCAAACATATATTTTATGTAGTGAATCTCCCATAATATATGGAAAACTTAAATTTTACCGGTTAATATCATATATAAAATTTCAATAATTTTCCTAAATTTCGAAATTTAATGAAAACATGAATAAGTACGAAAAAAAATTATGAAATTTTTACAAATATAAATGATATTAATGAAAAAAATCATAATAATGAAAATAAATAATTTAAGACCCCTAAACAAACTCTCCCTTGTCCTTCGTGTCACTTGTTAAAGGTAGCATAGACTGTGCTTTCTTTAACATCTGGCTCATGAAGTACAGATCAATTTCCTTTGATTCCGATAAAAGATGCGAAAAGCTGTCCATTTTCGATTCGCAAGCTGGGTTAGATGTTTATAACGAACTGCCAATTGTTTTTAGCTTAATTTATAAGGTATGGTAAGCAGTAACTTTGGATGATTGCTTTGATAGCAATGACCGGTGTGGTGATGTGTGTTATGTGTAAATGAGAGCACTTTTCGTAACTAAAATAGCAGCGTGAATGACAATGACCTCTTATATTCTTATAATTTGCATCCATGTTATGAACAAACTAAAGTAAAAATAAAATATTAAGATTAAACAAAGTGTCTACAATGCATCCATAATATTAAAACATTTCAAATAGAGCAAACAAATAATCCTCTCACCTCACCCTGCTAGGTGAACGCAACAACATGTGTTTGAATCGCAGATTCACGCGAAAATATAAACCACAACACAACCGCCCGATATGGTTAGGCGTCGCGGATGGATGCGCAAAACACTACTAATATGCGAGCTGCCGTCATCACTCGCGAGCTTACAAATACCATGTTGGCATGTCCACGTGACGGTAGCTGGTGCTGCGCGTCAATTACAAGCGTATTGGCTGAGTATCTCACAATTTAATCAATGTTGGCAAGTGTGTGTGTTTGTAATTTACGTTGAACAGAGAGTACTGTATAATAGGGAAGTAATTACTTTATGTCTCACTGAAATATGTTTTGTAAAACGGCTACTAAACAACACTTAAATATTTGTTTGTGGGAACAAGCAAATTTATTCATCACTCAGCTTCAAACGAGACCGACAATCTAGATTGAGTATGATGATTCTCAAACGCACGTTATTTAGCTTCGAGGTTCACACTGCCAACAAGTTCGGTACCGCAATGGGTTCGAACCGGTTCCAATCAGGTTGGTTAATGATTCGCCAAAATGTTCATCTGCATTAAGGTTCATAGAATTTTTTAAAGCTAAAATACTAACTATGGAAGAGCAAAAATAAAAATAAACTTTCATTCGTTCAAAAATTAAATTGAAATTCTGTTGCACACACCCCATCATTTATTCAGCCAAGCTAGCTTTACCGTAAGCAATGCAAGTCTTGGCCATGCACAGTAAGGTTGAGTTTCCTTTGATGGATTTTCAAAAACAAATTGAACGGACGCATTATCATTTCCAGAAGCTCGCATCATTGTGGGTAAAATATCAAAAGGAAGAAAATAATGTGAAACTTTTCGTCAGGCTTTTCAACTTTCTGCACTTGGATCAGGTCAAATCGAGCGTAAAGATATGTTGTAAGCAATGCTATCATCCGATATGTCTGCATCAGAGGTTTAAATTACGCATGTCGATTCTGTGCCTGAATTCTTGTGATTTGACCGTCTGGATTTGAGTAAGTTTCTGAGGAGTACCTTGTAGGCATGAAATGTTCATCGGTGTACTAACAAATATTTGAAGTCAATTTTTAAGTTTGGATGATCGTTGATGTGTGGTTCGAATTATATGCAACGGTCTGCTGTGAATTCCGTTTCAATTTCAGATTTTATTACTTTTGCTTTGTACGATGATGTGATGATCTTCTGTAAATAAAGATCCGAATAATCGGTTCGAATAACTTAATCCAAACACTAATTAGGTATTTAACTCAAATAGCGATAATTTTTAAAATAAACGTTATTTTGAGTAAGACGTAGAGGATGTAAGTAATTGATTCTTTACCACATGATGTGACTGTTGCGTTTCTTCAGATGGATTGTGCTGAGGTTTTTTTTTGTTCGTTTCGGGTGTCGTTTCTTGTTGACACTTTCTTTGTTGACACTACTGAGGTTTCCGGACATGAAGAGTTCCTAGTTATGTCTTAGGGCCCCCGACTACCGTGCTGAACCTCTCTGGAAAAAGTCAGTTTGTCTTCTGGATGATAAAAAAGTAGATGGCGGAGCCGTGATAGCTATGGTTGGTTCTAGTTGAATATGGACTGTAATGGCTCATGTGAACCTTCATGATGCGTCCACGAGGAAGCAACGGAGCAATTCGGCAAACAGATGGAACCTGCAATTGAAGAAGTATGCACATTTTAGACAAAATACGTGTATCTGTCAAGATAAGCAATAAAGGTAGTTATTCCACTAGGTAGGTATTCCACTAAAAAGCTCACACTCACCAGGATTCAAATGGAACCTGCCGTCTTATGTTTCCGGTCGGTGTGATTGGGGTGAGTCACCGATCTATATTTGCATCCCCTTATTGAATAGAGTGGGAGCTCGACTCCAGCGGCTTCGGAAGGAGAGGGTTAGTTCCGTAAGAGTAAGATGAAATGAGCTATTTACATTTGAACTCGAAAGGTCGGCGGACCCTGGAAATAAACGGAATGATAAGATGATACGATTGTTCTCCTTATGACGACAGTCGAAGGGGACATAGGCACAGCCTGGGACCACATCGATGTGGCATCGACTGCCTAACGTTCTGTCGGGCATACGCCGTTGATGCGTTCAGGTGGAACCAAGTACGTGTTCGAGGTCAGCGATCCTGCTGATTCTGAGAAGCTAAAGTGGATCTCAAAGCTGGCTAGTGGCTAGTTGGTTCGCATCCAACTCTTAACCGAGTACATTGTGTGGTGTCCAGTACAGACATCATCAACGTGCTTGATCAGGATCTGTTGGATCATTTTGCTGGTATGGTTGATGTCCATAGGATCTTTAACACGTACGTCTCCAACCCATCTGAGAAAGAAAAAATTAAATTTAAAATTGATGATACTCCATCGATAGCCATTGGATTTTGATGCGGTTTTTTGCAATAGATCACAAAATTATCCTGCAGCACTGGTCTGCACTGGTTGTTTCGAAAATATCCGTAGTGTCGGATTCCAAGGTGGGAGTACTGGAGTAACAAGGCATGCGGCATATCAAACTTCATGATTTTGTAAAACTAGATCATCAAAAGACATTTTGAGGATTTCTGACTATACTGGCACTAAAAGAGGCCCTGCGGGACCCGAGTTCCTCCGGAATAGTGGACATATTTAAGTCTTTTCCAAACCCTGGCTTGCGACACTTCAAATTTCATGTTTTTGCAAAACTTTGTCTTCGGAGAACATTCTGAGGGTATCTGATCATAATGGCTACTTAGAGAGGCCCTGCGGAATCCAAGTTCTTCCGGGAAAGTGGCTATATTCAAATCTTTTCCAAAACCTGGCTTGCGACACATCGATCTTCATGATTTTGCAAAACTTTGTCTTCGGAGGACTTTCTGAGGGTGTCTTACCGTACTGGCCACTTGTGGTGGTCCTGCGGGACATTGAGTTCCTCCGGGAAAGTGGTGATAATAATTTGTTTTTACCAAAAGTTGGTTTGCGACACATTAAACTTTATGATTTTTCAAAAATAGGTCTTCGAAGAATTTTGAAAAATTTGGAATCCGGGTTCCTCCAAAATAGTGGCCATATTCAAATCTTTTCCAAAACCAGGCTTGCAATATATCAAATTTTATGATTTTGAAAAACATGATTTTCAGAGGGCATTCTGAGGATTCCTGACCATACTGGTCAATTAGGGTGGCCCTGTGGGATCAGGATTCCTCCGGAAAAGTGTCCAAATTCAAATCGTTTCCAAAAACTGTGCGGTCTTGGGTCTCATAATTTCCAAAGAACTCCAATGGATCATTTGTGGCTTAAGCTCCTTTGCTTACCAACAATCTCAGCTAGTTTCAGTCAAAATTGCATCGAATTTTAACTACACGCTTAAAAATTGTTTCGTTTTTTTCAAGTACAGTATTTATAACCGTTTCCGCATAAAAAAGGCTTTTCCTTCCGAAAAGTGTTTTGTATTAGGTGATGGAGCTTACGTGATTTGTTGATGGAGTCTTCTTGATGATGATATGATCGATTCAAAACTCAACCAGCTGTGAGCGAAGAATCTAAGAGATTCTAATCGCTTGGTAGGATTTTCGACTAGATGCCACAGAAGTTCATGCTGGTAGACAGAATACAG
Organism: Aedes koreicus; assembly: GCA_024533555.2. Lineage (NCBI taxonomy): Eukaryota > Metazoa > Arthropoda > Insecta > Diptera > Culicidae > Aedes > Aedes koreicus. The sequence continues at coordinate 58,709 of JAHHFK020005736.1, read as the reverse complement.
CAAAATAAAATCACTAGGTTAAGCAATTAAACATGCAAACTTTCAGTACACGCTAAGTAGTGTGTCGATGATTTTTGCGACACTTTAAATCTTCCGTAACTTTTTTCATACTTGACCAAAATTCACCAATTATTTCCCAGTTTATCTATAGAGTGCATTGTTTACATCCGCTCAGTTGTGCTGTTTTCAGTGAGATTCCGTTTGAGATGGAACGGCTGACAGTGGACCACAAATCAGGAGCTGGACGAAAATCCTTGTGTTCACGGGGTTGGTCGTGTTCGCTCTTCTTCCACTGCCAGTTCGCCGCTCGGTCGGCTGGGTCTCCTTGAACGTTATTACCACACGGGACACGGTAATTGTTGATTCCCAACTGGTTCGCGATCCACCTGTGGATCTGGCCTGGATTTTCCACGAACGCGCCCATAATATATTTTTTTTGTCGAAGCACTTCTTACTTGGAAGCCATCTCGACAACCACTTGACAGATTGTGATGAAATTTTGCGCTTGTAAATATTACTCTTAACTTATTTTAGCCAAAATTGCCTCAATTTTTACCCATGCAATAAAAAGTTACACATCAAAATAAATTCATCACAAAATCATCATTCTAAATGCACTTCTACAGTTTTTGTGGCAACTACAATGCCATACATCTTTGCAATCACACCTTACGAAAAACTTCTTGACTGGAAATCGAACCCACTCAGCGTTGCTTTGAGCGACATGGAACACGGAAAGTATTCGCAAAAAAAAATCAGAACATTCATTAAGCGAAAACGTTCATCACACAACGGCTATGCAACCAAGAAAGAATGTCATCAAGTTCTTTTGTATCAATTTTCAGGAAGCTTCATGTTAGTTTTAACAGTAAATTTAATTATCAAATTCACGACGTATTGCACTAATCGAAAAAGTATAATTTCACGTTCAGATTAACTCATCCGCACGGCTTAGTATGGCTCCGGATCCAAGGGTCCCTTTGAATCCTGACGCTTGTTATCGATGAACACCTCAATGTTGACCATGGCTCCTAGGTTTTCCTGTCCTGGGAGGGCGATGTGTGGACTTTCGACGGCGTAAGGCTGAGGAGCATCTACTGGTGGCTCTTCTGGATTGTCGGGGTAAGGAGGATAAGGCTCTACAACATCGTTATTTTGGCTGTCCACATTAACTCGAATGTTTACTAGTGGCGATGCGATGGCCACTGCCACCAAAACCGATAGAACTAGCAAGGTCTTCATTGTGATTCGTACACTGACTATATGGTTGAAACGATGGATTCCAAGTATTTATACTCTAAGCAAATAATTTTATAAGCCGACTATCTGTCCTGCACGTTTAAGCGAAAGATATTGATAGCATATTTTATGGCTGGGAATTTATTGATCTTTGATTTCACTATGCGGCATGCTCTATCTTAATCATTTTGATAAGAAAATAATCATAAACTCATCCCTAGATTTGAAAATTTGGTTTGCGGTATCTCTCGATTGGTGTCTGACAAGATAGCTTTATCATCTTGTTTTGGATCGTCTTCAAATTGTGATGCAATTCTTCCTCAGCTTGTCTAGTGATGAGATGGCAATTCATTATTCCTTTCTTTAAAGAAATGTATAGCAATCGCTTGAAATCCTACTTTTGCTTCAAGGGCCAAGTGGCATCATTCATTAGACTCAGCTCGACTGGTTTGCAAATGTTTTGTATCTCCCAAGTAACACGAAATATTTTATTCGATGCATTTTTGCTTCATTGTGACTAATAATTATGTAGTCATTCCAACCTATTTGGGTATAAACATCTTGTTGAAAAAGCACAGAAGGCGGAGCCTATGAAACATAATTTAAAATTGAAAATAGTCATGCACAAATAATTTTGATATTTCAGTAGAGAAAAGCTTCGTCAGCATTGAAAAGGTATTTATTAACCAGGTTTTCATGATTAATTCCAAGCTAACTAGATCGATCTTCATTTCAGTTAGCAATTTTGACATGTGAAATACAGATGTATAAGAATCCTCTAAAAGCTTACCATCGCCCTAAATACTTATTTTAAAGGAAACTTAACTAGGTATTCACTTAAAATAATTCAGGAAAAACGGATCAATAAGGAGCATTTGCTATACTACAGTTATTGGTTGCATCATACCAGTAACCATACGTCATCATGCTATTAAAAAATGTTGGAAAAATGAGAAGAATTGATTAGCCTGTAACTTTTCAGCGTGTGCGTAAGCATGACTAAAAATAGCTAAAAGTGTAATGTTCACGTTGGCAAAATCACATCACAAGCTGTCAAGTGGCTTTTTAGATGGCATCGGAACAAGACCAAATCCGCCAAAAAATAATGTGGTTGTTTTCTGCTTCAGTTGCATTTCATCTTCTCCGCTACTATTCTGCTGTTGTTCTTCCGCTTATTTTCTCCTACTCAACGTTTTTCTGCTCCATTCTTCGATTTTTTTTCACTCTACTTTTCCGCGCCTCTCTATGCTTCTCAATTTGCGCTTCTGATCATACATTTTCTCATTTGTAACATTTGATGTAAGCTAATGACTTGTACACTGTGTCCATTATTTTATCATACACTTTTTCTTTTCGATGTGATCGTCGTTCTATGCAACATATATTGCAAATGTATTACTTTAATTCTTCTCTAGTGAAGATGAAAATGAATACATGCTATGTTTGCTTGTGTCGTGCCTCATGTCCTGGTCACGGTACAAAAAACAGTCAAATGCTGCATTCGATGCGGTAACCGCTGTAGGCCAAAGTCTGCGATCTACTTGAAGCCGCTGAACCAGTTTGTGCCAATTGTGGAGCTGCCCACTTAACAACTATCAGGACCTACTCAAAGTTCGCCGAATTCATCGATATTCGGAAAAGAACCTCAACCAACAATCCACAAGGCCACCGGCGAGTGCGAATTCAAAAAGCTTCCAGAAGAACGCGCTCAATGCTTGAAGTGCCCGCAAATTATTTCGTGCAAAGGTGGTTCGACAAGTGGATTGTGGCGGCACCTTGGAAACAAGCATAATCTACAGAATCAGCGCGGATCGGATGCTGTTCCGTCGAAGCAGTCTAAACTGGTAACTGCTCCAGCCTCAGCACCGTCTGCCAAACAATCAACGCTACTTCCGTTTCTGAAGCGCAAATTACTCAGTGAAATTGTCGCCCGCTTGGCAGCACCTGATGGGTTTTCAATTTCCACCATTGCAAGAGTCAACTTATCCGACAATCCGTTAAAGAACGAGGATTCACATTGCCCAAAACTCAGTCAGCAATAGTGCAGGTTATCCACGATTTTTTCGTGCAGGCCAAGAAGCAGACAATTTGGGAATTGGTGGAGCGAATTGAAACACACAAGGAATTCGTTAGCTTAACAACGGATGAGTGGACAAGTTCGGCAAACAAGCGGTACTTCAATGTTAAGCTTCACTTCGCGGATGGTGCCATCTAAAATTTGGGGCTCGTCCGGATTCACGTATCGTTTCCAGCATACAAGATTATGCAAGCCGTGGAACAGCTGTTGATTAGTTTTGACATTAAAGACAACATCGTAGCCGCAGTTACCTCGGGCGCCTCTGTTATGGTGAAATTTGGGAAGCTGGTTCCTTATTTTCATCAGTTGTGCTACAATCATGGGCTGCACCTCGCTGTTCAGGGCGTTCTTTATGGGAGTGGCCCCAAATCCTCGCCTGAGACAGAGAAGACGATCATGAATCAGAAATTTCAGATGATGATGGCGATGATGATTGCAACGACATCGATGGTACTGACGAGAATCAGACGACGAAGACAATTCGTACTCATCCGGTAATATCTAAACTGACATTCTGTTGATTTTGCAATTAAATTCTTAAATTTAATTTAGGCTTGTACGAAACCAAATTTGGACAAACTCTCAAACGGATCCGAAACGTTGTTTGAATGTTCCATCGTTGAAAAACGGTTTGGGAAACAACTTAAACTTATTCTGGATGTAAAAACTCGTTGGAACAAAACATAAAAAATTATAGTATTGTGGAAGCGCTCAGAGAGCTCGATAGAAGGTACGTACATGTCGTAGCCGGGGATGATGATCGGTAATTCGACTAAGCCGCCGATAGGAGGTAACGTTTGCATTGAAAAAAAATGGACAAAAATAGCCGATTTTTCATGGGTTTACCTTCACCTGCACTGACAAAACTATGCAGCATCAATCATAGTAATCCATGAGTCAGCAGACAAAATTTGACAGCTCTATCAGTCGAACTTGAACCGTGATGGAAAAAACGGTGAAGCAACTCCGTTTAGAAGTGTGCGCGTTCAAAAAACGGTTCCCCGCCGCGTCGAAAACGGACATCGTGCCGGATACGCCCGTTCCGGCATCTACAACATCTTGGCACTATTAGACAACAATCAGAGCATCAAAAGAAAGCCCAGTTCCGGACGGCCGACAACCCTTAGCGATAAGAAGCTCCAAAGGATGCTGAAGAGGAAGAACGAGGGAAAAGTGGCTACATCGCTGCGTGCGCTTGGCCGGGAGGTCGGTTCAACCGACCAAACAGTGAAAAAGTACCTGGCGAACATGAACATACATGTCAGGAAGCGGGAGTCGCGTCCACTGGTTTCGGAGATGCAGGCAATGACGCAGCGGCAGGGGCTGAATAAGATGGTCAACTCGATTTTCCCGTCGAATCGCGACGTGGCGGTGGTGACGGACGACGAGACCTATCTCACCCTGGATGGCAACGACTGGCAGGGCACTTCGTATTTTACTTCCCCCACGAAGGAAGTGAGCTCCGAGGTGAAGTTCATTTCACACACCAAGTTCCCCAAGAAGGTGCTGCTGTGGCTGACAATCAGCGAGAAGGCGATGTCAAAGCCGCTCTTTTTTCACTCCGGACTGGCAGTGAACGGGGAAATTTATAGTACGAAATGCCTGCCGGAAGTTGCGTCGTTCATCAAGAAATACCACAAGGGCGAAGACGCGGTGTTCTGGCCGGATCTGGCGTCGGCCCACTACTCGACGCGATCGTTGGAGGAGATGGAGCGGCTGAATATCGATGTGGTACCCAAGTCGGCGAACCCACCCAACGGCCCCCAGCTGCGTCCCATCGAAAATGTCTGGGCCAACCTGAGGCGTAAGATCTACTCCAACAATTTTGTCACGAAAACTGAGGAGGAATTGATAAATAAAACGAAGAAAGAACTCAAAAACATGCCTACACGTATGTTTTCGTCCGCCATGGCGAATGTTCCGGTTAACTGCCGGAAGGCCGCTCGCAAGGGCGAAGAATATTTTTGCAAGTAAGCTTAAATAATTACCTTCCATGGGAAATTTATCAAAAGCAATTATCTGTCTTAGCTTATTTTTGGCACCATCCGAAAAAAAGTCCATTTTTTTAATGTAAACGTTACTGTGCTTGATGCCGATACTGCTGTTGCCGGAGCGAAACTTGGCCCAAAAATGAGCTGAATCTAGTGAAATCGTTATTTGACGCACTGCAGCCTGTTAGGCTGTATCGGAAGCACTAGGGCGTCGTGACGCAACACTGTTGACGGCTGCACAGCAAAAAAATATGAGAATTACACGTGATGTAAACCGATTGAATTTGAAAAATACATCAATGTTTAGTCTTACATTACTTAGAATTTCAGTTAAAGATCATGTACATAAGTGAAACGTTGAAAAACATCGATAAAAGCATTCATATTAAATTAAATGTGTACTATATTTCTTTCACCGTATCTTTACATCACGCTGTGGAAAATAAAGCGTGCCTCTCTCCTTTTTCAACGCACTAAAATGAGAGTTTACATGAACGTGTAAAATTATATGTTCGTTCACGGAAACCAATAAACTATGGCGCCCGATTCTTTGGTTGCTTGCTCCTGCTGTCATTCATTATCTAACACTTAACACGATCTGAACCGAAATCTTAACACAATTGATAAACTGAACAAACTGATAGTTCGCATGTTATATTCATGACGGGATATATCTATAGTTACGTTGTTATAATCTTGGATACGAATGTTTATCAACAAAGAGAGGAGAGCAGTGTAAATTTGTTGTTGTCACTAGAGAAAAAAAATCTTTGGAAGGAAATTTTATAACATAATAGTGATTAAATTTCATGATTCCTGTACGAGTCTTCTGTGATTATTGAAGGCAATGTATGCTCGTGATTTAAAATGTGGGTGTATTTTCACATTTGAATCGATCAACTTTGTTTCAGGCAGAGCTTACATAAATTTAATAACATTTAAAATTACATGATATGACTTCAATTCGTGTAAAATTTAAGTGCATGTTTTTTTCTATACATGTTATTTTATTTTCGACTGTAATTTTGAATCTTTTTTATTGCTCCAATTATGTGCATGAAAATAAATTGAAAATTACATGTTTTTATTAGCTGTGTGAGGCTAGTCTAGACTTTTTACTATCCGAACTGAACAGCAAAATCCTTTCGCTTCGAAATTGCACGTGGCAGTTTTGAGACGGGTGAACGAGCGCCAAAACATCAAGCTTGTCTCGGATATGAAATGGCATCAGAGTGGAGGAAGTTCATTCAGGAATTCTGTTGAACAACCAATCGCTCACCGTTGCCAACTGATTAAATTTGTTAAAGAAGAGTGCGGACGGCTTTACAATATTGAATCGGATACCCTTCCGCTCGATACTCTCGATACAGCGGAATCTGAAGGAAACCAGAAACCATCGCTCAAAGAAAAGTTGGAAGCTATGATCCAGAAACAGTCTGAGAAGCCCAGTGCCCAACAACGGAAACCACCTGGCCTGGATAATGTTATCGATAAGGAGCTTGCTCTGTTTTAGGTAATTGGATAACCAAAACCGAGTCTGGAGAAGGTTTTCATGGCTTTTTCTATATAAATAGTGCCATTTCTTAAACATTTCAAATCCTCATTGCTGCATGCAACGTGACCTCAGATATTTCTACAAATCAGATGAATTAGAAAGAAGTAATAAATTTTAACGGGCACGCATACTTTCCCATCGTTTAATCCCAAGCCAAAGGAAGCGTAAACAAAGAAATTATTTGCAATCTTTCATGCGCCTTATAACAATGTGTGCAATTTTACCTTCAACAGACTAGATTCAGGTGTTATCTGGCTTAAATTTACATGAAATACAGGGTGCAGCAGAAAATAATGCGAAATGTTCAAACTTGAGTATTGGGTTAATTCGTGTAGCTAGTGACTAATTTCTGTCGAAAGTGTATTTGTTTATGTTTACTTTCAAGTGCTGCATCCAAACATTCTATTTGTTTTATTGCAAATTCGTCAAAATGTTCGCGAAAGAAGTGATCACCAGTTTGTTGCTCGCCCAGAAGAAGCCGAAAGAGATTGCCAAGGTGGTAGGGTGCCATTTGGCAACAGTTTACCGCATAAAAAAGTCCCTGCAGGATGGTCCTAAGCAGCGGAAGCCGGGAAGCGGACGTCCGCGCTTTGCACGCACGCCGAACGTGATCAAATCGGTCCGTGCAAAAATTGCTCGCAACCCGGTGCGTTCCATAAGAAAACTTGCAAAGGAAGCCAATATTTCGGAGAAATCCATGTGGAGAATCATCAAAGAAGATCTGCATGCATCTTCCAGAGTCAGAGTGAAACGCCACTTGATTACGGACTGGGTCAAGGAACTACGAGTAACTCGTTCCAAGAGATTGCTTTCCTTGTTGAGGAAAAAATGATAATCCTGTTCTCCGACGAGAAGCTTTTCAGCATCGATGCGGTGGCCAACAGCCGCACGGACCAGTTCATTTCACCGCAGAAAATGGAGAACGTTCCGGAAAAAGTGAAATTCAAATTTCAAACTAAACATCCGGCTGGTGTCATAATGTTTGGCTTGGTGGCGTCCAACGGTTTGAAAATGCCGCCTGTTTTCATTGATGCTGGAGTTAAAACAATACCGAAGTGTATATCGATATTTTAAAGGACCAAGTGCTTTCCTGGGTGAAGACCAACTTCTCCGAGGACCAAAACGTTGTCCTACAGCAGGATGGAGCGCCGTGTCACACGTCCAATCGAACCCAACAATGGTTGAACGATAACATGAAGTTTTGGCCGAAGGATTTGTGGCCCCCTAGCAGTCCAGATCTTAATCCGTTGGATTATTCAATTTGGGCATATGCATATGAAGCACGAGCCTGCAAAACATCACACCCTAGTGTGAAAACCCTGAAGTCAACCATAACACGCACATGACAGTCAATGTCGGAGGACTACGTCCGAAAGGCATGCTCTGGCTTCCGGCGTCGGCTCGAGGATGTTATTATATAAAAATGGAGGACACATTGAATAAATTTGTTTAAAAGACTTTATAAAGATAACTGCTTTCGAAAATGTAGTTATTATTGCTCGAATTAGTTGAAAATGGGATTTGAAAGAAAAAGAACAAATTTTCGCATAATTTTCTGCCGCACCCTGTATCCCCCCCACTTCCTTCCCTTCATCCCCACACTAAATTTATTTTTTTTCTCTTGTTCTTCCCCCACATACCACTTTTTACACCATTTTCCCCCTTTCTCCCCCTTCCCTCTCTCTCCTCCCCTTTTTTTTTTTTTCTTCCCCCCAACTTCTCTCCCTTTTCTCCAAAAAAAAAACAACCCCCCTCTCTTTTTCCCCCTCCTCCCTTCTCCCCAAAACCTTATAAAAGCAAAATTACTTCACTGAATTTCATACTGCAAATTTTACCGCGACATATTTTCATAATCGAGTTAATGTGGTCGGCCCTTGCGCTGAACTGGCCGGCTTGACGTGCCGCAAGGGCTCAGTAGGGATCAAGACCCGAAGCTAAGAGTCAGTTCCATTGTGGTTATATCACATTTATTAGCAGAGCAGCACATCGAAATTTTAGGTTCATTATTCTTTATATGCTATACAATTTCAGATCATCCATGGATATCCCAAGTTTTGTAAAATAATTTAAAATCATTTTTTTTTCTGGTGGCCATGATACATTATCTAAGCTTTCAGGTTCATGGTGGATGTGCGGGTCCGTATACAATTGCAGCAGGACCACAATCTGCAGACACGTAAATACAAATGAAATTATTATCGTTTTATATTATAACATCCATTCACTACATTTTGTATGCTCTTTTATAAGTCATTTTCAGCTTCGCATTTATGCATCCTTGTCAGTTATAGCTCATCTAACCTACGTTATGTATTTGAAAAGATAGGAAGGTTTTTATTGTTTTTTTATTTTTTAGAAAGGATCATATTCGAAAAATTCTACTTACAAAAGCACTTTCCTTCTTCATCAGAAATATATATTAATTCAAAACCTAACAGTTTACAATCATTCATTTCCTATTTCACAGACATGAGGAATCATTTATGGGTGTACAAGAGTTATAGAAAAATTCAATTTCCTATTTTTTTTTTTTTTTTAGTTTTTTTAAGATTCAGTTTTTAGATTCATAATCATCTGAAATTTATTTCGCCTTATTATTAGCTGTCTTCAGTTTTTCCAATATTATTATGAAATTAAAACACATCTAATTTTTATTTTCAGTAACATACCAGTAGATGTCATATAAATCTTGTACCTACGCTTATTATGTTCTCTGACTATTATTGTGAAAACAAATTCTAATCTTAGTAGATCTTATTTCAATAGAAACTGCAACAGTGGAAGTCTTTCGATGAGTGGATGATCAGATTAGTTACGGATATATGTATTCTACTATAGTTTACTGGCTTGCTGGTATTATTATTTTATATTTTAACGTCAGTTTATTATTTTATGTCATGATATTAAATGATGTGACATAATTACATTTAAATTCATTTCATTAAAATCGCTATTTCCGATGAGACTCACTACATAAATTATTGCAAGGAAATGGAACAGCACATCGAAATTTTAGGTTTACCATTCTATTGCTATATAATTTCAGATCATCCATGGATATTCCAAATTTGATGAGATAATTTTAAATCAATTTTTTTTCTCGCAGCTACATTGTCTAAACTTTCAGGTCCACAAATGGAATTGTTATTTTCATGCTTATATTCATTCACTATATTATTTGTCATTATAATATTCATTCGCTATATTTATTATAATTATAATATTAATTCACTATATTTTATACATTACTATATGCCATTAAATATATATTGGGAAGGGAGGGAGCATCAGGGTATCACTCAAGCTGGAATTGGACAATGGAGTGGTATGACAACCGGCGTCTAGGAGGGAACAAACAGTATCATTTTCTTTATCCTACCGATTCGATTGTGGTGCTGTGAATTCTACTCCAACAATTTCAGTGAGAGTGACGCGCCCTTCTTAACAAGCCATCCCGTAGAAAGCTTAATGAGTATTGCGAATTGGGTTATTCGATTTGTTGGATCGTATCGTTGGAAGGAGATTCTTATGTTCCCGCGGGTTTCGCGTAAGTGTCTCTGCTTACGGGTCCGCCCCACCGTTTTTGGCCCTTCATACAGCGTTACTGTGAATGCAAACCGGTAACTCAATTTGATCTTGCTATTAAGTGGAGCTGCATACATGACAAGGTCTTAGAAAGGATGGTGGCTACCTTACATACATACATACAAGATTCAAACGAAATTCATAGTTTGGTAAACGTGAAAAACACACACAACTTAGTTTTATTGAATACTAGCTGAACCCGGTGTGAGCGCTGCTACGCTTGCAACTAAATGAATAAAAATGTAACAGAACAGGCACGTTTATGGTTGTTTTTAGGAATTCGTTTTTTTCTTGACTAAGGAGGGGTTCAAACTTCTATCAGAACATGCTTCTTACCCAAGAAATACACGTTTTGTGTTTCAGTAATTTGTATTTCATTTGTATGGGAGCCCATAGGAAGTTTCTCAAACCATCATACAATCATTGCCTCCAATACATGCCAAATGTGGTTTCATTTGCTTGATTAGTTCTTGAGTCAAATTGCAAAAAAATGGTGTATAATTTGTATGGAAGCCCCCCCCCCTTCAAAAAGGGGAGGGGTCTTGAACCATCATATAAACATTTTTGCATTCAAAAACCCCCACATGCCAAATTTGCTTGATTATTTCTCGAGTTATGCAGAAATTTGTGTCTCATTTGTATAAGAGCCCCTTTTCCTGAGAGAGAAGAGGTCTCAAACAATCTTATCTTATCTTTATTAATGAGACTTTCAGCCGGAGGCTGGTTCCTCTCTTAATGGTCTCAAACAATTATAAGAACCTCCCCCAGCCCCAAAAATGCCTGCATATAAATGTTCACGCTGATCGGTTCAGAACTTTCCGAGTCTATAAGGGTCAGACAGACATACAGAGAGACAGAATTTAATTTTTATAGGTATAGAAATCATGCCTTCAAAAACCCCCATATACTAAATGTGGTTTCATTTGCTTGATAAGTTCTTGAGTCAAATTGCAAAAATTTGTGTATAATTTGTATGGGAGCCCCCCCCCCTCTTTCAAAAAGGGGAGGGGTCTTGAACTGCCATAGAAGCATTTCTTGCCTCCAAAAACCGCAATATGCCAAATTTGGTTTCATTTGCTTTATTGGCTCTCGAGTTATGCTAAAAATTGTATTTCATTTGTATGGGATTCTCCCCTTCCAAAAGGCGGAGGGGTCTCAAACCACCATAAAAATATTTCTCTCCTTCAAAAACCTCCACCTGCCAAATTTGGCTTCATATGCTTGATAAGTTCTCCAGTTATGCAGAAATTTGTGTTTCATTTGTATAGGAGCCCCCTTTTCAGAAAGAGGAGGGGTTTCAAGTCACCTTAGAAACATGTATTGTATGTGTATGTAAGAAGCCACCATCCTAGCGTGGGCCTTGCCCTGCATGCGATTCCACTTAACAGAAAAATCATGCTTTGTTACCGTTCTAATATACATATTGCTGTATGAAGGGCCAAAAAGGTGGGGGGGGGGGGGGGGGGGTGGAAAGTTGGGCAAAAAGTTGGTTTACAACCCCGACCGAGTGCAGACAATTAAAAACCTTTCAATGGCAATATGGCATGCATATGGTGAAAACGAGATTAAACTATTTGATAACAAAAACATAAATTGTGATAATATATCTTATAATCGAAATATAGTTTTGAATATATATCAAATTGTTTTTCCTTATGCGGGAATAACTTGATAAGTTCTCGAGTTATTCAGAAATTTGTGTTTCATTTATATATGAGCCCTCCTTTCAGAAAATGGAGGGGTCTCGAGTCACCTTAGATCAAATTCACGTCAACTCATCCAGTGTTGGGCAGCACCCTCTCAGAATCCATTGAAACTTTGTGGGTGTGTAGACTGTGTCTTTTCAAGCAACTTTGCATACTTTGTTTTTTCAAAAATTTTATAGACTGCCATTTGAAAAGGGCTTAAGTTTTTTGATCGATTTTTTTAAATCAACATGTATGTATGTATGTATGTATGGTAGCCACCATCCCTTCATGCCCTTGGCTTGGATGCAGCTCCACTTAATAGCAAGATCAAATTGACCAACGATCTGAATTCACAATATCGCTGTATGAAGGGCCAAAAACGGAGGGGTGGACCCGTAAGCAGAGACACTCACGCGAAATCCACGGGAAATTAAGAATTTCCTTCCAACAATACGATCCAACAATTCGAATAACCCAATTCGCAATACTTATTAAGCTTTCTACAGCTTTCTACCACAGGCGCTTCATTTGCCTAACATCCCACTATGGGGTAGCTCGAGGAGCAGATCACCCTGCCACCTCGACGAGGGTGGCTCCTCGAGCTACCCCATAGTGGGATGTTAGGCAAATGAAGCGCCTGTGGTTCGAATACTACTTTACCATGCCATTTCACTCAATTTTCAATACCTCTGTTCTATTTCTAGCCTACCGTACACTGACGGAACTTTCAACTTTCTCTTCATATCTTTCATTCTAGCAAAAAACATTGCTGTCCACTCTTGGTGCCTCATGGCGATGAGCGAGACATCTCCTTCTACATCATGATTATACTAATATATATTATGATGATATGAAAATAATACGATGTTGTAATAGTATGCAAATAAAAATTAAATGCAACTATTTGTCTTTTCTGCTGTGATGTTAGATGATTTAAAATCTCTGAAATGGCGAAAATTTCCAAAGTGATATAATGAAAGAAAGTTGATCACCGGGCAGCCAAGCAGAATAGCAAAGAAATTTCAAGCAAACAATTAGCCGAAATAAATTTCATATGATTATGATTACTGACCAAAAACGGAAGCTTAATAAATCCACAAAAAAAAAACAGAAAGAGAAAAAGAAAAACGAAATTTAAATTCTCCGATAACTCTTGCTTTCTACTTTATATTCTTTATATCTGTGCAATAGAAAAGGATAGATCATCAACAATTTTAGTTTTTGAATTATTAAACTTTTTTGGAAATTTTATTTAGTAGAATTTGTCGAATGATCTTTTCTAAACAAAAACGTCAAAAACCATCCTATCTTTTCAAATACATATCGTGGGTTGGGTGGGCTAAAACTTATGACGATGCATAGATGCGAACCTGAAAATAGCTTTAAAAATATTGTGAAGGGATGTTATAATATAAAATGATAGTAACTATTAAATTTGTACTGTCTGCATGTCTGTAGACTGATGTCCAGCTGCAATTGTAGACGCCCTTGCATTATCATTGCCACAAGGGAAACAAAAAAAATTAAAATTATTAAACAACATAATTCCATAGATGATCTGATATTATACATCGTATAAAGAATACTTCCATTTTTTGTGGTAGGGTAAGATTACCTTCCTACATCGCGTTGGTGAGACTGCTTCATAAGGTATAGATGACGCGATACTCAGCCGTTGGATGCCAGGACAGACGCTGTATGAGCTGCACCTCCTTGGTGGACAGACGCTCGGAACGCACCTCCTCAATCTAGCTGAAGTCAGAAGGACAACAGTGCCCAGGCTGCACTACCAGCTAAGTACGCAACCCTTATACCGCCAGTCTTTGTCATCTCTTGACCCGTGGAAGCATGAGGTAGGAACTTGTGAGGACCAGTGATATGTTGCGGGAACGCACGCACGCTCCATCCCAGTTGTCTACTCACCATTTTGCAGCCCGATTTTTTTTAAATCAACATAACTCAAAAAGAAAAAGATTTACAAAAAGTTATGTAGGGGTGACTTTTAGAAAATTGTCTAAGCTTTTATGAAAAATATTGTAAAAATTCCGCGTGGCAACCGAGCAACCCTGCTGCAGGTGGGTTCGGCGCTTGTCACTGCGAAGCTGACGTACAGTGTTGGACTAGTGAGCCGAGGAGGACCGGAGACCCTGCAGACCCACAACAAAATGGTACGCTACGCTTCCGGAGCGTTTGTGACCAGCCCAATCATCTCGGTTATGGCCGAAGCTGGAACACTCCCCTTTGAATTCCTTGCAGTTCAATCTGTAGCACGAACGGCTATCCGGATTCTAGCTAATAGCCGAACCAACAGCACCCTTCCACTAATCCGGCGAGCATCTGAACGTGTACTTGATGTGACGGGTACCGAACTTCCTGCTGTCGATCATTTAACGAGACAGAGCGATCGTGTATGGCACACACGTAAGCCATCGATAGTATGGGATGTAAAGCGAAGTGTACGAGCCGGTGATTCGCCGGATAGAGTCCGTCCAGTCGTCCAACAGCTGCTTGCGACCAGATTCCACAGGTCAACGGTGCTCTACACCGATTGTTCAAAAAGTGAAAACACCGTTGGAGCCGCATTTTGCATGACTGGCCTCGCAGATTCGTTCAGCCTTCCGGAAGCATGCAGCGTCTTCTCGGCAGAGGCGTACGCCATAAAGAAAGCGCTCTCGATACCGAACATCAGGGCCGAAATGGTTATTTTAAGGAATTCAGCCAGTTGTCTTCTGGCATTAGAATCAGGAAGGTCGAAGTACCCGTGGATTCAAGAAATCAAAGAGATTGTGCGTAACAAACCCGTCCGCTTCTGCTGGATTCCGGGACATTCTGGGATCAACGGAAACACCCAGGCTGATCGACTAGTGAACGAGGCTAGAGAACAACCCGCCATAGATATGCCTATTCCGGGCGAAGATGCACTGCGAGCAGTGGAACAAGCGATACGACGCCGATGGGATCAACAGTGGAACGAAGCTAGAGACGCAAAATTGAGGGAAGTGAAGCACGACACGTGCAGGTGGATAGACCAGACCAACCCAGCCGACCAACGTGCGCTAACACGCCTCAGGGTCGGCCACACTCGGCTGGCACATTCTTTTCTTCTGAGAAAGGATACACCGCCCATCTGCGAATGCTGCGGAACCGAAATTAACGTGCGGCACGTTATCCTCCACTGCCGAATGTTTGTGACAGAACGCCAAGAAAACAACATCAGCTCTACCAGCCTGCGAGATGCCTTGAATAATATCGAAGGTAATAAAACGAAACTGCTGGCATTCCTGCGCCAAACTGAGCTGCTTAAACAACTTTAGAGAGAACGCAAAGCACCCCACGATTTTGAAAAATTGGGATAGACGGCAGGGGGAAGGGGTAGCCCTCCTATGCCCTGGCCGCCGCCCTACACCAGCGAACACTACTCATCACACCAAAGCGGAATTGTCGACAGAGCTACAGAAAGCCTTTCCCCAGTGCCGCCTGTTGCCGGTAGATCTGGAAACAATGTGTAGTAGTTTCGGCACCAGCTGGCACTGTGGGACACTGGCGTCCCACAGGTTAGTACCCGGCTTTTCAAATCACCATCAGGTACTGTCTCGATGATCTTTCCAAGTCACTACCAAGCCGCAGCAGTTTCCCCAGACGATATGCCGACAGTTGGCACCACGTCATACCACTACCCCACACGAAAAAAAAAACACCGGATTTGTCGCTACATATTCACCGATGATATTGACGAAGAAGAAGAAACAACATGAAGTGAAGAAGAGAAAGAAGTAGAAGGAAATGAAGAATAAGAGAAGAAGAAATGAGAAATTATGTTACAACAACCACTCTGTCTATAAAAACTCTGCTTTTTCGACACGAATGCACACAAATGTGTAAAGTTTCGTAAATAAACAAACAAACAAATAAACTCATTATTTGCCTCTCTTTTCGATTTCCCAAGGTTTCGCCTCACAATGGCCCAATATCTTTCAATTGAAAGAAGTTCTGGGGCGTTTGAAATGATCGTCAACCTTGCCACGCTGTAATGCGGTATAAAACTCAACAACCGGAAGCTGCTTGAAGTCTGCTTCAACGTTTGTTTCATCATCCATAACCACGCAGTCAAATTTTGTCAGCAATTTGTCGAACAGCTTACGCACTCTTGTTTTCGAACTGATTTCCTGCTTCTCGTTCCTGTTTGGGTTTTTTTTTACCTTCAACAACCTATATCCTGCCACATTCTTCACTTTTTGAACGAAATAATACGATGTTTTGGCCACATCTTCATCAGTCGGAGAACTGCATCCCGCTGGGATTTGAAGTTGTCGTCCCGCTTACCGCCAATTCCTATACCGGAAGCGTTTCAAAACGCTACTCACTGTTGAACGAGGAACTCCGATTGATTTTGCTGTCATGATGGGACATAGACGGATTATCCACACTTTTGTGCAAATTTGCCCCTCCATTTTCAATACAATGCTTTTGTGGCAGCAAATCGTATGTCGTTTACACACACAATGACATTGCGTTAGCGGTATTGGTGACATCTTTATATTGACAAATAAAAAAGATGTGGCTAATAAATCATGGCTTTACCATGGCTGACCTAACGATCGCCTCAGAGGTAACCGCATCTTCCAACACACGTGGCAAAGCCGATTTGGACATCGAGAACCGGATGCATTGGATGAAAAACCTAAAAAAAAGCTTGTAAATGGGATGACGATGGCTGATTACGGGATACGTGAAGGTTGCAAATGCTGTGTTAAAGGACAAGAAGCTCGGTCTTCCTTCCCCGAGACACAGAGAAGAAGACCAGCGTACCGTTATACCTCATCCGTTCGAATGCGTATGGACCATTTGGGACACCTTCGGTGAGTGGATAATGTAATTTTGATCAAACATTCGCCGGAGCAGGTGGATATTCTGACGAAAACAAAAAGCTAGCGTTGATCTGCAATGCCATATGGGGCAAGCATGGCGGGTTTGGATAGGCATCATTTAGATACCTTGGAAGAAGCAGAACGCCAACGAGTCGGACCCCGCTAAGGATTTTCAGACAATTGAGAGGTGGTAAGTGCTCTCAAAACGAGCAACGAGCAAGGTGGATCGATCAAGTAGAAGGCGACCTGCGGACCCTCCGCAGACAGCGAGGCTGGCGAGGTACAGCCATGGACCGATTACAATGGAAACAACTTCTGTGTATAGCAGAGGCCACGCCAGCCTTAGTCTATTGGTAAGGTAAGGTAAGGTAAGGTAAGTAACGCGGAGCGAAACAGGTAACTATATTATATGATCACATCCTCTATCAAGGTGAATCCTGATCCATCGAGCCCTACCCTACTAACAAAGAAAAACTTCCTTCCTGTGACCTTTGCAGCGATGCAGAGGTAAACACGGTTCCTAAACAGCAAAGGTCACACTAACTTTCCTTCCCTATTCCCACCTGATTGCAAAGACGTGTCCGGTGCCGTTATTGATTATTAAAGAAATTGAGTCACTGAAACGTGTACAGTGAGAATGGCCGATTACTCTCAGCCCCATTCAGTTGATTCATTGTGCAATTTCACTGATTCTGATCAATCACGGAGTAGCAACCATTGATACGTGCAGTCAGTCAAGCTAAGCTAGTCATACAACATTATTGGGGATGGGATACTAAGGTGTAACACTTATGAAGTTCTATCGCAACCACGGAATCCACCCTGAGTTAACCGCCTGATAGCCACTAAAACAAAACGGAGTGATGGAAAAACAATTCGATACGTCATTGAAATGTCTGGAATGCAGGATGCAGAACCCCCTACCTTCTTGCGCTGTAAAGAGTACACCATATGAGATGACTTGCACCTGAAAGAATTTGAGTGCATATAATTTGTCCATCTGCTAAGGCGAAGGTAATGACGTTCGTCGACTATTCCATTAATTACACAACTTACAGATACATCGCTATGACCACTAATAACAAGTTGGTCATCAGACAACGTTGGTTTCTTTGAGCAGGAGTTGGTCCAACTCGGTACCGACAATCCTAATCTGAATGGAGAGTCATTCGAAGACATTCAGCAGCCATTATCTCCTATGCCAGCGATGGATCACGAAGCGTATGTGATTTGGAAGACGATGAGATTTCGGACCCAATCGATATCGAGTTTAGTTAATACGACGAGTCCGATCATGAAAATTTGGAAGGAACTATCGTGTGAAGATCAGAGTGGCCAAACAAAGGTGTCGCCTTCCAGCGGTATCGTGAAATAAACAATGTGGTTTTGCTGCAGAACCAAGAACGTATGAAGAAGTGGTGAAAGGAGTAGAAAAAGAACTGTGGAAGGCAGCCGTGGAGGCAGAAATGCGATCGCTACTACAGAACTCAACATGGAACATTGAAGCACTCTCAGAGGGATGGAAGGCTGTTGGCTTTAAGTGGCAGATTAAGCGGAAGTTCGGCCAAAAAGGATGTGCTTGTTTTCTCAAGGATTCAGTCAGAAGTTTGGAACTCTGACTCTGAACTCAAGTTACGGTGACAAAACTGATAACTATTGCCACTGGTCATCAACTTCTATTTGGACTCGTCGACGTAAAAACGGAGTACTTGTACGGGAATCTATGGAACACTAGGGTACAAGATATTTACATCCGAAGAAATATGCAATCTGAAGAAGTGACACTGCGGCTTGAAGCAGTCCGGACGGATTTGTAATCAAGCGGTTCGAAACAATCGATAGCAGACGCGTGACTGTACTTTTGAACCAGTGGTTACAGGCAAGTGTTTATCCTCTCATACGTAGACGACATCATGTGTGAAATTAAAGGCAAATTCCACGCTATACTGCATGCGTTGTCAAAATAGTTCAAAACCACATCTGTCGTCAACGTGCGACAGTTTCTGATCGTATTTGGAGTGAGTACAGAATATACAAATTTTTCACTCAACCACCAGTAGTTCATACAGCGACTGTCGGCAAAGCCATCACTTACCCCGTTGGACACCGACTATCTTCAAACAACGGAGGAAAAGTGTAGCAAGCAACCAACATATATTCCGGACTTCAGTTTGGTTGGTGGTTGACGTTGCGATCAGTGTTTTGTTTGTTTAATGAAAAGTTAATGCCCACAATACAACGGATTTAACTGAAGTACAGGGTGCGGCAGAAAATAATGCGAAAGTTTGTTCTTCTTCTTTCAAATCCCATTTTCAACTAATTCAAGCAATAATAACAACATTTTCGAGTGCAGTTATCTTTATTAAGTCCTTTTAAACAAATTTATTCAATGTGTCCTCCATTTTTATTAATAACATCCTCGAGCCGACGCCGGAAGCCAGAGCATGCCTTTCGGGCGTAGTCCTCCGACATTGACTGCCATGTGCGTGTTATGGTTGACTTCAGGGTTTTCACACTAGGGTGTGATGTTTTGCAGGCTCGTGCTTCAACATATGCCCAAATCGAATAATCCAACGGATTAATATCTGGACTGCTAGGGGGCCACAAATCCTTCGGCCAAAACTTCATGTTATCGTTCAACCATTGTTGGGTTCGATTGGACGTGTGACACGGCGCTCCATCCTGCTGTAGGACAACGTTTTGGTCCTCGGAGAAGTTGGTCTTCACCTAGGGAAGCACTTGGTCCTTTCAAATATCGATATACACTTCGGTATTGTTTTAACTCCAGCATCAATGAAAACAGGCGGCATTTTCAAACCGTTGGACGCCACCAAGCCAAACATCAGGACACCATGTTTAGTTTGAAATTTGAATTTCACTTTTTCCGGAACGTTCTCCATTTTCTGCGGTGAAATGAACCGGTCCGTGCGTCTGTTGGCCACAGCATCGATGCTGAAAAGCTTTTCGTCGGAGAACAGGATTATCTTTTTTTCCTTCTTCAACAAGGAAAGCAATCTCTTGGAACGAGTCACTCGTAGTTCCTTGACCCGGTCCGTAATCAAGTGGCGTTTCACTCTGGCTCTGGAAGATGCATGCAGGTCTTCTTTGATGATTCTTATGGAACGCACCGGGTTGCGAGCATTTTTTGCACGGACCGATTTGGTCACGTTCAGCGTGCGTACAAAGCGCGGACGTCCGCTTCCCGGCTTCCGCTGCTTAGGAACATCATGCAGGGACTTTTTTATGCGGTAAACTGTTTTCAAATGGCACCCTACAAACTTGGCAATCTCTTTCGGCTTCTTCTAAGCTAGCAACAGATTGGTGATCACTTCTTTCGCGAACATTTTGACGAATTTGCAATAAAACAAATAGAATGTTTGGATGCAGCACTTGAAAGTAAACATAAACAAATACACTTTCGACTGAAATTAGTCACTAGCTACACGAATCAACCCAACACTCAAGTTTGAACATTTTCGCATTATTTTCTGCCGCACCCTGTAAAGTGCTTTATGTGGTATCTCCTTGCGCAGAAGCATTTTTGATTAATTTTGGGCAGCAAGAACGATGATATGAAGGCTTTCGTAGAAGCAGATAAGGCAGGTGATCATCGGACAGCAAATAAAACAGCGGTTTTATCAACACATTTGCTGGTGGCGCGATCAGTTGGGCGGCAAGTAAGCAAACCTTTGTCGCTTTATCACCAAGAGAAGAAGAAGAATTTCTCTGGGTTAAAATGCTGACGAAGGACGTACACGAGCCTAAAAATAAAATTCTGTTGTATGAGGATAATCATAATACCATCTATCTACTATGGCATCTGAGCTGCTACATGCCGCAACCCAGTTCCAGTTACCAAGAGCTCCGTTCAACAAGGAGTGCTAACCGTTGTCTATTTTCCGTTGAACGGTTTGCGGATATGCTCACAAAACAAGTTCAAGCTTTTAAAGCATCGAACCACGGCTGGTGTGCTATCAGAATGTTTGAGGAGGAATGTTGAGGTAGGAATTAATCACAGCAATCAGCTGTGAAATTCAAATATACAATTCAATCAGAGCAACCTGTTTAGACGTAAAATAAGGATTTTTCTTTCCACTGTTACGAACCATTGCGAAAAGCCATTTCGTTTTAAGATCTGCTAACACATATAGCTTTTAAGTTCAACCTACACCGAGTCGAAACTTCCAAGAATTACTCTACAACAAGCATCCAACCATCCATTTTTGAACGCTATATTCCCCTTCAAAACAGCTATGCATTCGAAACATAGAAACAGCCCCGTAGGAGAAGCACAGCAGACACATTAAATGCATATGGCTGCTGATGAAATTTTATTCTACCATGTTTATGTGCTTCTGACGATATGAATGCTGATAGAGGCTGCTCTAGTGTGAGCACTTGTCCGAATTAGCTTTAGCAATGCAACATCTGCCAGTTTGAATAGGGAGCCATAGAATATGTTCAAGAGGTGAAGAATCAAAGGACCATCGAATGTTTATCACAAGTTGTCAGTGATTACAAGTTTCGATTGATTTGTTATTTACCTATTTTCATTCATGAAATGAGTAGTTCTTTGGCAAATCTTACAACGTGTACATTATCGTGCAAAAGTAAACGGACATGGTTCGAAAAAAATATTTTTTTTTTAAATTTGTAAAGTTTGACTGACTCGTATTGTGTTCAACTGCATTTTTTGGTTTAGTATTGTATATAAACCAGAAGTAGACTTTTTTGTAATGATTCACATACATTTGTTTTAAATTTGCTTATTATTATTAGTCAAATATCAGAATTATGATGTATCCTAAAGTTTGCATTTTCATCTTGTTTAATTATTGCACGGTTATTTTAAACATAATGACTATTATTTTATTTTAAACTGTTTTAATATTAGATTTTATGTCCTAAACAGTTATTATGGATCATTTATACATTAACGTACCCTGTACTGTATTATTGGTGCCCTCTATTGTATTGTGTGTGTACTAGATATGTCAAATTCATTTTTGTCATTGTTTAAAAGCACAAAACCAATTATGATCGGTAATTATAATTCCCAGTGTGGAGTTGAAACCAAGTTGAAGTGGATCGCCAAAACCAACTCAAATACCCTTTGAAAACGCTCTGGCCAACCAAGTAAAAGAACTCAACTAGATGATCGAAACATATTACTGATGAACAAGCAAAATCGGTTTAGAACAGCAGCGACATTCGTGCCAAAATCAATGAAACCCTGAAGAACCCAATTTCAGTGGATATTATAAAACGTCGCTAATGAGAGATGCAAAAAACGACAATAAAACTAGTGACAAAGATTGTTTGCTTGAAAATATAAGGATTTGTCAGCACACCAATGGAAATCATCAGTGGAAATCGATGAATCAAAATTCCAGATTTTTGGACCCCTATGATGCGAGTTTAGTCGTCGAAATAAAAATGAGCGATATAATTACCCATGTATAGTCCCGAAAGTAAATAATGGCGAAGGCAATGGTTTGATCGGTTACTGATTCGTCGGATTTTTCTGATGATCCCGAAAACACCTCCCATCTGTGATGATGTGATGTGATAGCGAGCCAGCACCAGTGCAGGACTTTTTGAAAAGCAGAGTAGATCAGTTCAATCAACAAAGATGAAATTTCAATAAAAAGATATTTGGTTTTTTCTGAGAATCAACAGATTAATCTGTAAGACATATTTTCAAAAGTATTCTTTATTCCAATTTAGTAAAATTACAAAGATAGCAATTTGATCAAAAAGCTCGGATGGATGATTTCTGAAATAAATGGAAGCCTGAAAAATAATATTAATAAATCAAATCAACGATAATAAACATTGTGCGATTCAATATCCAACTGAAAAAATAAAAATAAATACTATATTAGTCAAAGAGTTTTGAAGTGACATCACAAAAACCAAAAATGTTAACGCCATTTTAATATTTCATTTCATTTCAATCTGTCAATTCATTTTTTGTTTACAAGACATTTGAAGTTGACGTGTCAGTGTATTTTTTAACAATGGAAAAATCCGAACATCGATCATTGATTAAATTCTTTGTTTTGGAAGGTTTATTGGCTACTGCAATCCAAGCAAAGATAGTGAAAGTATTAAAAGAGTGTTTAACTTTATTTCCAACCGTTCACCGATGGGTTTTAGAGTTTAAGCGTGGCCGTACAAGCGTTGAAGACAATCCCCGCTCAGGAGTGCATCAACACAAGAAATCATAGCGAACATACAATTATTTTGGCTGAAGTTTTGGATTTAATAAAACTGTGTGCACAATTGGTGCCACATTTGCTAACAATAAACACGTTCGAATGCGACTTTCTGAGCAACATTTGGAGCCATTTCGAAAGGATAAAAACAATTTTCTGCGTCGATTCATCGCTATGGATGAGACTTAAGTCTACCACCATAATCCTGAATCAAAGATGCTAAGGAGTGGTTTGAACCAGGCACGGCTCCGAAGCGAGTTCGTGTCCAGAAATCGGCCAAGAAGATTTAAGCGTCAGTTTTTGTTTGGGATGCAAAAGGAATTTGATTGAAAGATTATCTCCAAACTGGTAAGACAATCAACTATTATTGTGACCTTTTGGACCAGTTGGATCAAAAAATTGTGAAAAAAGACCTGGAAAATCATTCTTCATCAAGACAATGCACCTGCTCACACACCCAAAAAACCATCGTAAAAATCAGTGAATTGGGGTACGAGTTGGTGCAGCATCCACCCTATTCGCCAGATTTAGCTCCCTCTGACTTCTGGCTATTCTCACACCTCAAAAAATTCCTTCGTGGAAAGCATTTTTCATCAAACGAAGAGGTTATAGCCGTCGTAGAGCAGTATTTTGCAGGCCTTCCAGAATGTCATTTCCATGATGGGACAACAAAGTTGGTAGATCGTTGCAATAAGTGATCTTATGGGAGACTATACTAGCAATAAAAGTAATTCCCCAAAAAGAAAAAAAAAATATTTTCATTTCCGCTTTCAAAACAATTTGAATAATCTAGTAGCCTAATATTTGGACAACGTCATTATTATCTATAGCTACCCTGTGGAAGAGGCAGAAAAACCGGTTCGTCCAACCCTAAACTGAATCAGAAAGTGGTAGCTCTAGTTCGGAAGAACAATTCAATATCGATACGTGATTTGGCCAATACAGCGGGAACCACTGTCGGAATGATTCAAATTATAAAGAAACGGAACAACAAGAAGCAGAAAATCGTTAAGCAAAGTGTAGAACAAAAGCAACGCGCTGAAACAAGGGCCCGGAAATTGTATTCGCGAGTTTTGCAGCGACGACGAGATCTATGTCAAAGAGGACTCAAAAACTTTTCCAAGTCCACAATATTACACTGCCATCGTAGGAGAGGATGTAAGCGATGCAGATAGGTCGATTGGTTTTCAAGCGGAAACGTTTGGTCTAAAAGTGATGGTATGGGAAGATATATTTTCCTGCGGTATGAAGTCTACAATTTTTTACACTACCGGAACAATCAACGCGGAAATCTATCGATCTGAAGATCATGTATCTGCAGAAAAGGTTGCTGCCCTTGTATCGAAAGCATAGCACCCCTCCACTGTTTTGGCCGGATTTAGTATCCGCGCATTACAGTGATTCAAATCCGAATTCGTACACCACCACCCCAATCATTTCTTTTTCGATATGAAGGAAAACTAGTAGATTTTATGAAACTTTATTTACGTATATTTAAAGTATGAAATGTGAGTTTTAATACATATAATTCGTTTTTGAAAAAATAATTATCATTCCACTTAAAATGATTAAAGTTTGAAACATATGCCAAAATTCGGGCAAATTCAAATTCGTACAGTATTATTAATATTTACGCGACTTTGGAGATTGTAATCAATTTTGAGATTTAATACTTTGTATGGTAACCCTTGCTCGTTATAACAGCTTTTAACCGTTTTGGGATGCTGTCAACGAGTTTTTGGTGTATTCGGGAGGAATGTTTGTCCATTCTTCCATCAAGCACTTCTTAAGATCATTTTTGTTCGAAATATGATGGTTTCTCACTTTTTATACAAATATTCCCATAGATTTTCAATGGGATTGGTGTCAGGAGATTGGGGCGAAGTATCGATAACTTTTGAGCAATTGTAAAGGAACCACGTACGAACTTTAAGTGCTTTGTGTTTTGGGTCATTGTCTTGGTAAAACTTGTACCCTTGATCTAATCCCAATTTACAGGCACTTTGTTTCAAATTCTGCTTCAAAATGTTCAAGTAAACATTTTGATCCATAATACCATCGATAAAAACCAAATTGCCTACACCTTTAGCAGACATACACCCCCCATACCATCACCCCACCTCCACCATGTTTAACCGTTGCTTTTAGATTTTTCACATTCAGCTCATCATTCGGCTTCCGCCAAACGAACCTTCGACCATCTGAGCCAAATATGTTGAATTTCGACTCATCTACGAATACAACATCTTCCCAATAAGATGTTGGGGTGTTCTCGTGCTGTTTAGCAAAGTCAAATCGAAGTTTTTTTTTTATTTTTCTGGCTGATGAACGGTTTCTTCCTAGGCACCCTTGCATTAAAGTTGTTCCTTCTTAGCACATTACGGACTGTTTCCGGGCAAACCTTCACTTTATTTTGCTGATTAAGTTCTTTCGTGATGTCGACAGCAGAAGATTTCGGATTTTCTCTAATTTTTCTCATCACAAAGCGTTCATCTTGCGGTGTCAGTTTTTTTCTGTTCACATTCCTTGGTGCATCGACGATCCTTTTCTCCTCTAAAAACCGTTTTATGATGTACTGGACGGTTGATCTTGGTCTTTTCACCAAGTTTGATATTTCTTGGAGGGATTTTCCGTCTTTGTGGTGCGTGATGACGAGCTCTCGCTCTACAATAGCGGTATGTTTGCCTTTCCTCGCCATTGTGGCCGTAAACTACAAACATAACGAAAATCACTATGTAAATCAGCTCCGTTCCGTACTTACAGCATGTATTTACCTAACAAAGGTCAACCAACAATGAAAACCGCTGATAAATTGGAGCACTTTACCGAAAACCACGGCTGTACGAATACGGTTTTGTGTATATTTTCAGTGTTTACAAGATAAATCAACGCGCATCCGCACATTAAAGACAATTTGACAGTTATGAAATAGTACTGATGAATGGTAAAGACCACACTATTACATAGACGCATAACCTCGAAATAATAATATTGAAAACATGAATGAGAGAGAGTTGTTTAAATTCGCTACTAGTGTACGAATACGAAATTGAATCACTGTAATATGAAAAAAAGTGATATTTTCCGTCGGTGAAAAGTTTGGAAAAGTGGTGAAAACATATTTTTTTGCTTGGTTCTCAGCCTCCATTGGCAGTGAAGAGGAGTTTTCATGCTGAAATTTTTTTCGCTCAACCTCTTCCTCTCGCGCTGAACTCTCTCTCTGTCTGTCGCTCGCGTTCGCACGGGAGAAGCGCAGTGGTGTTGGTGTGAGTTTGGTGGATTGGATTTTTTTGACGTAGGACTACGTCTGTGTTTTCAATACTGGGGTACACGTTCGAATTGCGAAAATTTGGAGCGTCACGAACAACATATAGGTTTTGAACGTTCGGAATAACTAAGTCATTCCACGATTGATTTCCAAAATGTTCTGCACCAATCGATCGGAACATTTTCTACGGTTCGATTTAAATATTTCAAACTATTGATTTTCAACATGCAACTAATAAAATTAACGCAAATGTGAAGTGATGTCTTATAATATCGATTTTTCAGAGTAAATTTACCAAATACACAGTACTGGATGCCAATGTTCCAGTTTAAACTGGATTCTTCCAGTTTTTTTTTTACAAGATCCAGTCAAACAGTTAAATCTTCAAATCGTCCAGTTTTTCTGACCTTCGTCCAGTTTTTTCCAGTTTGTTTTTCAACCCTGTTTGCTTTATCCATTAATTGTAGGAAATTTTTGTTAAATGTAGAAAGATTCCTATCCCCTTAAAAAGGTTGCTGTTTTTTTAGCGTTTTTAAATCAACATTCTCTATCTGTCAAATGCAGCTTTTTGAAGTTTTATCGACGCACAATAGTGAATCATTTGAACTAAAGAAGTGTGAACAAGAGGGAAACAGATTAGTTGGGAAAACAAAGATGAGAAGTATCAAGATACTTATAATGAGTTCCGGGAACTTAGAAACATCGACTTTGATGATTTGAAGCATGAAAATGATGCCATGTTGTTTTGGGGGAAGGTTTTAGTATTGAAAAGATTTGAAATTTCATTTGCTTTTCGGAATCTACGGAATTTTATACCAAATTTATTAATTCTTCCACATTCATCTGCGACGGTGAAAAGAGTTTTTTTTTTTCGTTTACAATTTAAACAAAACTCAAATTTGAAACAGGTTTGGGACAAACATGATGAAGGGAATTTTGGCAATCAAAAATTTTGTTACTTTCAATCAGGAAAAATCAGGAAAACTTAAAATAAATCAACACATAAAAGCCAAAGAACAGTGAATATTTGTTAGTGTTATTTGGGATAAGTTATATTTGTAATGTTTATATATTGACCAGGCGAACAAATAAATATAAATTGTATTTTAAATTCAGTTATAGTCTTGGTTTAAGTTTTATTTGTTTACACATAACACTAAAAATGCTTTGAACAGTTTCTAAAATCTATCGGAAACAAATTACTTGAAATATTATCTTTTTTTCAGCTTGGAAAACTTTGTGTCATTCTTCAACAAAAATGGCCGTGGGTTGAATGCGGTACATGTTTAGTACCACAGCAGATTCAAAGATCAAAACGTCACTTAGGTCAACCGTTATATAATAAATAAAATGTCCTTTGTGGTTCCACGCATAATTAAAAACCATTCATTGACAATTCCCTATATTATTGATAACTATCTCCCATATTGTTGTGACAATAACACTAAAGTTGATAAGTATAAGTTAACAGTATTCTATACAGTTTTAACCATATGGCAGAGGATAAATAGCATCATGCTGAATAGGCGGTTGTATTCGCTTTATTTTCGTTCTATTTTATGTCAAAATGTTGGAATATAATCCAAAATTAAAGAAATCTTACAATAACAATATGGCAGACAGTAACCATTGTGTTAGTGTAAAGAATTTTTAGTTAAACCCATAACAGAACAATTCCAAATATTGTAACAATATATCTTACATACAACTTATAAATTGTAATATGCGACAAATGGTTTTTCATTACGTAGGCTATTTCTTGATTTTTTTAGGATCCAGTTTTTCCAGTTTTTTTTTGCATTCTTCCAGTTTTTTCAAAAAAAATATTGGCAACGCTGGTCTCCGTTTTTTGTGGGGGGGATGTTTTTGTTTAGCAACCGTATAAAGTTAGAGGTCATAAGTGAGTTTATTTTTCTTATTGAGTCTGTTTCCTGCAAACAACTGCCAATATCTAGAATTAGATTTTAGAGGAAAATACCACAACTGTGCCAAAGTGAATTTTGATTCGGTGTGCAGGCTTAGTTTTTAAATTAATCGGTGCAAGAAGAGTGTATTAGACACAGATATCATGTTACTACCGGAAGGTTTCCGACACGTCGGCGACGGTCGAGTTGATGTGGACGAGTGCCGACGGCAGCAGATGCGGGTCCAGCAGGACTTGGCCATCTAGGACATCGAGGAGAGCTGGTTTGCAAAGCAACAAATAGTTTATCTCTACCATATTTTGAAGACAATATCTAATATCCTGTTTTATTTTGTCTATTTTGTTTTGTTTTGTTTTTCGTTATGCTTGTCTATTTTCAGTCACATTGGAGCGGTCTATTGCTTTTGGCGGATAGTGTAGGTATGTACTTTCAGCGTATCGTTAACCAAAACGAACCCTGCTGCTAACCTTTCCCAAACTATCCAACATCCCAGTGATTTCTCGTGGAAGTGCAGAGGATTTCTCGGCTTCCTTCAAAGCGAGTATCACGTCAACACGTTCCTTCCTATTCCCTACTTGACCAGCATTCGGGTACGGCCGGCACCGGTATTGCTTTATAATGGGTCACCAGTTTTTACACATTGAAGATGTATGTTTATGACAAACATCATTGTTGGTTCTTTGTGCAAATACTGCTGATCTGGCAATAACGGAATTGCATCCGTGGGCGGTCTATCATGCTCATGCTCCTAGTTTTCCAAAGTATGTGTTTTAAACTTTATGCTTATTTTAGAAAGGTAATTGTTACAGATGGAGAATCATGGCTAACTGATGAAGATTGTAAATGTATCTTCAAACTGTAACTAGCTTTACCAAATTTTTTTTTTTTCAAAATATGTTGACAACGATTGAACTTAGAAGTTGCATTTTTATTTGAAACATTCAAAAGAATCACATTCTATTCTATTGGCGTAAAGAATGCTAAACCTTTTCACATACCGACGTAGTGCGAAGTTTTTTTATTCGTTTAAATGGCATACGGCGTATCACACATGGACATTTCATACACAGACTCTTTTTTCACAGAATAAACTTTCCTCATACTTTCCAGTTTGTCAAACCATATCAAACGAAGGTACAATAAGTAATGAACTTTTTGGTTTAAACACTGCGCGATTGGCAAGACGACTGAAATTTGATAGGGAAAAGCGGCAACTCATTGCCAACAAAACAAACAATGATAACTGTAACCACACCGATTACTTCAACATCTCTCAATAGTAATGAAATTACTCGACATGCACTAAATATACACCAAAAGATCAATTAACTTGTCGCAGTGGTTGATGTTCCGAACATAAAAATAGCTATTTGTTATAAGTAATAAGTCAGAAATTTTGTTTTCTAAAATAAAATGTTTTTGATATTGCTTTCCTTTTTATCTCGAGGGACGATGCCGGGTATAATAAACATGCTGTCAAACTGTAAAGGGCGATACGGTCAAAATTTGGTCAATATCAACTTGACGTATTTCTTTCAATTTTGCATTTAAAAAACCTGAACACCCCTCATTTTGAAGGTGTGTGTGTGTAGAATGTTGCTCCTATTTTGATTTTGGAATTCACTCTTCAGTTGTCAAAATGCCGTCCAAGCAAGAAGAGCAGCGTATCAAAATTTTGCTCGCGCATCGCGAAAATCCGAGCTACTCGCACGCAAAGTTGGCAAAATCGCTAAAAGTTGCCAAATCAACCGTTACAAATGTAATTAAAGTGTTTGGGGAACGTTTGTCGACAGCCAGGAAGTCTGGATCGGGGGGAAATCGAAAACCGGAAGCCGCTGAGACGACAAAGAGAGTTGCCGGTAGTTTCAAGCGAAACCCTAACCTATCTCTCCGAGATGCCGCAAATAAGCTGGGTGTATCGTCTACAACCGTGCATCGAGCCAAAAACGAGCCGGACTATCGACTTACAAGAAGGTAGTGACTCCAAATCGCGATGATAAACAAAATACGACGGCCAAAGCGCGATCCCGGAGGCTGTACACGACGATGCTGACGAAGTTTGACTGCGTGGTAATGGACGACGAAACCTACGTCAAAGCCGACTACAAGCAGCTTCCGGGACAGGAGTTTTATACGGCAAAAGGAAGGGGAAAGGTAGCAGATATTTTCAAGCACACGAAACTGTCAAAGTTCGCAAAGAAATATCTGGTTTGGCAAGCCATCTGTACCTGTGGCTTGAAAAGCAGCATTTTCATAGCTTCCGGACTGTCAACCAAGAAATTTACGTGAAAGAGTGTTTGAATAAACGTCTGCTGCCTTTCCTGAAGAAACACGGTTGTTCCGTACTGTTTTGGCCGGATTTGGCATCTTGCCATTACGGTAAAAAGGCCATGGAGTGGTACGCCGCCAACAACGTGCAGGTGGTTCCCAAGGACAAGAACCCTCCCAACACGCCAGAGCTCCGCCCAATTGAGAAATACTGGGCTATTGTCAAGCGGAACCTAAAGAAGACCAAAAAACTGCTAAGGACGAGCAGCAGTTCAAGGCAAACTGGCTTTCTGCGGCGAAGAAGGTGGACAAGGTGGCTGTACAAAATCTGATGGCAGGGGTCAAGCGTAAGGCCCGGCAATTCGGATTTGGAAAAGCGGAAGCCTAACTGAATATTTTTCCTGAATTTTATACTAATTGAACTTGAAAAAGAAATTTAATTTGATTTTTTAAATAAACGATTTCACCGATTTACACGCGTTTTCCCTTGACCAAATTTTGACCGTATCACCCTTTAAGCTTTGAAGAAAAACTGGGAGAAATTGTGTAAGGGAGATGGACAAAGCCTCGCCCAAGATCTCATGAGCAGTGTTAAGAGAAATGTACGAGCATTCAGCTTGGGGGAGGAAATTTAATAAATAAATTATGCCAAAACAAAGCTAATATCTAGTTATTTAATCCCTGAAGAGTATCCGATTAAAAATGAATTTTTGGTGATCATTTTTGTGTGTCTGATTTTTTCCGAGTCCAGTCTTTAAACAAATAAGTAAGTAAAAAAAACATAATGGAAACAGATATCAATTATGGAGAGTGTGAGCTGTTTAGTGGAATACCTGTAACTAGAAAATAATTAGTATTAGTAATTTCCATTTTTCCATTCCGACTGGTCAGTCGAGTATTAGTACACGACACTGAAGAAGTCTGCACATTGTAGATAAGCAATAAAGGTAGTTGTAATTAAATGGAAATTACTAATCATTCTTCTTATTTTATAGTAACAGATATCAGTTACTTCACCCAAAATAAAAATAAAAACCAGGATTGTAATGCAATTCCGCATGATTTTGTTTCATTTCTCGTGATGGATCGTAACTTGGAGAGAAAAAAAAATGCAATAATGGTCGTTGGCAAAAAACAACACATCAATTCACTTTACAAAGTTAAATGTGTGCGTGAGGTTGTACAGTGTAATAGTAGGCGAGTGTGAGGTCCGAAAGTTCAATGGCTCAAAAAAAAAAAACGATCTCGTTTCTTAACCGAGATTCGAACCGTGGCCACTAGCGTGAATAGTGGATCGTGCGTACAGGAGCCAGTATCTTTGTCGCATTGCGTTAATCAAGCCGGTCTGCCCGACGTGAAATAGCTCGACGTGCATCTGCCAAACTAACAGGCGTACTACACGATCCTTGTCCGGTAAAATTATGGGATGGCGGCTCTCAAAAGTAGTTGGGAACGGTCCAGACGACCTCCCACACGAAGTAGACCACCGGAATAGATCGGACGAAGGTTTGCGAGCCTCCCTCCCCCCCCCAACACTCCCCCCCCCCCCCCCGCCCCCCACCCCCCCCCCCCCCCCCACAAAAACAAAAAAAATAATATTATTATTTTTATTTATTAATTTTTTTTTATAAACAAGTGGTAATAAAACCACCACGGAGGTAAAAAAAAAAAAAAAAATAATAACAAAAAACCCCCCACGAGAAACAAAAAATAACAAACCAATAAAATAAAAAAAACACAAAAAAAAAAAAATTTGAAAAATTTTTTTAACAATGAAGAAAAAATAATACCGATTTTTTTAAAAAAAATTTTTTCTTCACGCAGATTGTGCTTCCCAGGGTATTATATCTTAATTTGTTATAAGTACCTTGTGATCAAAAAGTTCCGGTAATTTTCAATTTAAAAAGGCCGCCTTTATTTTTTCGGTAAAATCTTTTTAGTGTAAGATGGCAACACTAGTTCTGATATTCTGTCAAAGTGTGAGAGCAAATTATCCATTAGTTTTGTTTTGACAACTGCTTTTGTTAGTCGAAAAATAGACGCTCGGCGATTTTTACCATGGATAAAAAATTGGAACAACGCGTTTGTGTGAAATTTTGTGTTGCAAACGGATTTTCTGCAGCGGAAACGCTCAGAATGTTGCAAAAAGCCTTTGGTGAGGACTCTATGTCACAAAATCGTACATTTGTTTGGCACAAAGACTTTAAAGAAGGCCGTGAAAGCGTGAGTGACATGCCGCGTTCTGGACGACCAT
The DNA here is from genome assembly GCA_024533555.2 of Aedes koreicus. Classification (NCBI taxonomy): domain Eukaryota; kingdom Metazoa; phylum Arthropoda; class Insecta; order Diptera; family Culicidae; genus Aedes; species Aedes koreicus. Next base: position 25,773 of record JAHHFK020005736.1, on the reverse strand, counting down.
CGACCTCAACTACCGATGAAAACATCGCTTCCGTGAAGAATTTAGTTATGGAAAACCGCTCAATTAGCATTCGGGAGATAGCTGCACTCCTTGATATCTCATTTGGATCGACCGAACACATTTTGACGGAAATTCTGGGCATGAAACGCATTGAAGCACGACTTGTTCCAAAAGAGCTGAATTTTTTGCAAAAACAGCATCGAGTTGAGGTCGCTAAACAGATGATTGCGAACGCAGATAGCGATCCCACATTCATGGAACGCATCATAACTGGTGATGAGACGTGGGTATATGAATTTGATATGCTCACAAGTCAACAATCGTCCGAATGGCGCGCCGAAGATGAGCCGAAACCAAAAAAATCACGACAAAGTCGCTCCAAAATTAAAGTTTTACTGACCGTTTTTCTTTGATTTTCGCGGTGTCGTCCATTCTGAATTCCTTCCAGAAGGTCGAACGGTTAACAAAGAGTAATATTTACAAGTTATGAGACGTTTGCGTGAGGCAATTCGAAAGAAGAGGCCAGAATTGTGGCGCAATAATTCGTGGATTTTACACCACGATAACGCTCCATCACACACCGCGCTCACTATTTGTGAATTTTTGGCCAAGAACTCCACCAATACCATCAAACAAGCACCATATTCACCAGACCTTGCCCCGTGCGACTTCTTTCTCTTCCCAAAACTGAAAATTCCGCTCAGAGGTAGGCGTTTTGAATCGATTGATGCGATAAAAAAGAATTCGCTGGAAGAACTGAAAGCCATACATTCATCGGCCTATAAAAAAATGTATGGATGATTGGATAAAGCGCTGGCATATGTGTGTTGCCTCTAATGGCGAGTACTTTGAAGGCGATAATAAAGATATCAATTAAAAATTGAAATAAATGCGTTTTTTTTCAAATTACCGGAACTTTTTGATCACAAGGTATGTTACACAATTATTCAGATGAAAACATTTTTAACAAATTTATATCATAATCAGTTAGTCGTAACAAGGTTTGTTATAATTTTGATATTTTTATGTTATGCCCTTCTGGTCGGGAAAAAAAAAATCACCCAACTCTTCGGATGAGCTCTGGCGAATCGATCTCATACTGCACTCTATGAAGAAATTCAGGGCCATTCCACCAGAGGGTGTTGTCTTTCAGTGCGTCGGGTACTTGGCCTCAAGAAACGACGTCTGTTGGATTCCGTAAGTATTGAACATACTCCCATCTTTAGTCATCTGTATGTTCCTGTATTACAGCGATTCGATTTCGGACGAACAACTGTAACTGGTTGAGCGGCTGTCTTATTCAGGCCAGGAAAATAGTACTGTCGCACCACAGCACAACTTCTCGGAGCGTAATATCGAGGGCTGGTAACACCTTCTATGCCAAACGGGTGAGCAGTAGTTCGGCGCACAACTCCTTATAGGTGAAATAGATGGAATAAAAGCCTTACAATTGCTTCGATTGTCAAGGCACTCAGCGGTACAGCAATGAAGCAAATGTCGGTCGCACAAACTTGCATGGCTTCGTTTATTTTATAAAACGCGTGGTGTTCAAGAAGGGCAAACTTGATGAGAGGGAGATCGGAGTTCGATGAAGAGAGAAAAATAAAAATAGAACACATGACAGCGGAATTCCAACAGTGACCAATAGCGTTGCGGCATTCTGTGCTATTGTCTCACCTATATTGAATAGTTGTTGTCGGTTGAACATAGACCCAATGGTTGCGATACATTTGTTTCGAAGAAGCTGTGTGCTGCCAACCGTTTGCACACACTTGCATGACTTCGTTTATACCATAAAGCGCTTTGTGGATCATGATGGGCAAAATAGCATTTTCTGAATCATGCGGATTTCTCAAGCTATGATTGCGAAAACTGCAATTGCACTTGTTGCCACCATTTCAACTTTTGGGTGTAGTGGCATCTCTATTCGAGGAAAAATTGAAAACCATGTCAATTGATTGAACTTGTAGCAGGGCTGAACTAGCATTAATGAAAATAGCTGCTAGATCATGGTCCCAGAGAGACATGAGTTTAGAGACGGGTGAGGTAGACATGACGAGGAGCAACTATCAACACGGGCACCTGGGCAGCACGCGTTTAAGTGCAAGCAGGATTGAGCAGCTTTTGAACACTATGGCATTTCAAAAGCTCCCTCATAAAAAAAAACAAACAACACATAAGCCAACGTGCTCGTTTACGTTATTTGGCATTTTTTGCAATTGCTACCATGGTAGATTAAGCTTCAAATGATCCGTTTTATTACTTTCATCTTTTTCGCCTGCATGTCTCTTCTCTCGCCTGAATGCAATGGATATGATGGTTGCTGGAGCCAATGCAGATATGTGTAGACCAAAACGGCAATAAGTATGGCAAATTTCTACCCTCAAAGCGTCCCGTAAAGTGCACCATCATCGTATAAGTTTGTTCGTTGCTATTTTTTTGGTAAACGTTTACTTCTACTTCGCTTGGCCATCATCGAAAAAGCAAGGATAATTGCAATTTACAAGCAATTTCAATTTTGACTGTCACAGGACAATCATAACTTTTACGAACAGTGAGGAGCACAGCGAACTCGCAATTGAGCAAATTGAACGTTCTGCTACAAGGAACCGGAAATTAAGAAATACTCACAAGAGGAAATCGAAGACATGGTCTGCTAGGCTAGGTATCTTGTTTTGTCATCCATCAGTGTAGTTGAATATTAATTTCCTCATTATTTTACGGTCATCGAGTTTACTCCTTATCGCCTTTATGCAAAAACCGACAATAAATCTGCCGAAGATAAATTGATTTCCTGTTTCTGCTGAACCGACAACCCGTTTTGCCTTTGTGCATGTGATGCAGTTGACTTGCATTCATTTGTCTACTCTTGATGCAATGGATCGAACTATTCATTAAACCGCAGTCATACCGCATCCAAAATAAACCGTTCTCCTTTCTTTCAAGCTCATTGCTTATCAAGAATATCTTATTGCTAACACCAAAATGTCATTTAAATGTCTGTGCCTTGAAACCGACACGTGATAGTGGCCTTTAGAACATAAGAATAAGTCAAGAGAGACGGGCAAATCAATTCAATCAATCAAACCTTTTGTCGAGTTGCATTTTTGTTTTGTTTCGTGTTAATGAAATTTACATGAAATCTTTCTTTACGTTCGTTAACGTGAAAAAGGTTTTTAAAAAAGTCTCGTTTAAAGCGTGTCCGGAAATGAATTTTGTATCATCATACGAACGTAATCTGCTTAACAAAAATCATAACAAATCTTTTTAAACATAAATTTTCCTCAAGTATGTTCCTTTACATTTTTGCAATAATAGATTAAAATTTCACCCTCACGGCCAAACTTTCGAATCTTTGACTTGACTCCTGCCCTCAAGGTTTGAACAAGCTTCTCTCCTCTGGTTTTGTAACCATCTGCTTGGAGTTTTGGACCGATTTTGACTCTCTTCCCATTTTCCGAGAATCAGCCTTCATTATTGCCCAAAACTTCTCGATAGCTCGGAGCTCTCGACAGTTTGGGGGTAATGTCACGAGGTACTACAATGACACTATTTTCGTCGTACCATTCCTTCATCACTGCACTATGGTACGAATGGACAAATTTCTCTCGAAAACCATTGACTTTAGACACGTGATTTGGAAGATTAAATTTAAAAAATAAGATCCATCTTTTGGTTTAAGTGGTGACTAGGGTGGTCCTTTTATGCTCATAATACAAATTTCAACTTTTAATTTTTATGATTTAGAGAATTTTTTGCTTCTACAGAATTGTATATATTTTAATTTAATGAAACTTTGCTGAAAAAATTTAACTTCTATCTCATCTACGTTTATTATATATTTCTGACTTTCCCTAGGGTGGGACTGAAAAAAACAGTGTTTTTGCTGTTACATTTTAATTTCAATTTCAATTTGAAACGCCCGTTTGTTCCCTTTTTTAGAAAAAAAAATTAAAACACAATTAATATTTTTTTGTTTTTTCTTTATAATTTAAAATCAACAACACAAACAAATCACATAAAAGCGCAGAACAACGCGATTTTTTTATGAAAATGTTTATATTTTTATATTAACCCATTTCTGTTAATTTATTAACATTTATATTTATTTATTTATTTGTCGTCAATCAATAGTAGACCGTTTTTTTACAAAAGTGTTTTAAATTTTATTTTTCACTTAAAAAAAAAGAACCCCTTAAAAAACTAACACATCAGATTTACATTTTTAATTTTTTGAATCGTTCGTTATTATCTAATTGAATTGAAGTTTGTTTTATTTTTGTTTTGGTCATAGTAAGGTCTACATTTTCTCCATGCTTATTGTAAGTTGCCATCATCTGATTCAGAGGTCCAAATTTGGCGTAATTTGTACGCTGATGGCTTGAAATAAATATATTTCTATTTCGTAGTTGCCGCGACGGTATGTAAAAATTAAGTTTTGACAAAAGTTCTGCTGACTCAACGGGTTGCGAAACAATGTCATTTGCGAAAGATACTAATGCAAATTCACGGCGCTCTTTTAATGATTGGATGCTGATGAGCATGCAGCGGGCTTCATAAGATGGGAGCGGAAACCTTGTCCAACCTAATTTACGAAGTGCATACAGTAAAAATTGCTTCTGTACCGATTCTAGTCGTTCTTCATGGGTGACTGAAGTACACTACAATATTCCAGTATTGACCTCACATATGCAATGTACAATGTTTTTATTGTGTACGGATCATGAAAATTGTAACAAAAACGTTTTATAAATCCAAGCATATTATATGCTTTGTTGATGATAGTATTGCAATTTTCAATGAAAGTTAGTTTCGAGTCCAAGATAACTCCTAAATCCCTTGTTCTTTTACATTTTTCAACTGGCTGATTCCCTAGATTGATAGTTATGTCTGGGGTGTTTCGTTTCCTACTAAAAGCTATCGAATTACATTTTTTTTACGTTCAGCTGTAAAAGACTTTTGTTGCACCAAATATAGAAATCATTTATTTCTTTCTGAAATGTCATGATATCTTCTTTGTTTCTTATTTCTAAAAATAGTTTCATGTCATCAGCGTAATTAAGAAATTTAATGTTTTTGAGAATAAAGGAAACGTCATTTACAAACAAAATGAATAAAAGGGGACCTAAGTGAGAGCCTTGGGGGACTCCAGAAGTGACCTTAATAGGATTTGATTTCTTGCCTTTGAATCTAACTATTTGTTGATGGTTAGTAAGATAGGATTCGAGCCATCTGAGGACTCCTGCCTGAATTCCCATTTTTCGCAATTTGAATAGAAGCATGGGTATGTCAGTGTGATCAAAAGCCTTGCTGAAGTCTGTATAAAGAGCTTCTACGTGGTTGCCATTGTCCATTGCTATCAGTGAGTAGTTGACGAATTCCAATAAATTTGTGCTAGTTGATCGTCCTTTGAAGAATATATGTTGCTTGTTAGTCAGTCTGTTTTTGATTTGAGAAAACAATTTTTCATTGATAATTGCTTCAAAAAGTTTTGGAATGCAGGAAATAATGGCAATTTCACGATGGTTACAAATGTTCGAGATTCCAGTGACATATTAAAAAGCCAAAATAAAGGTGCTGTACGTTCTAATGCTAAGTTTTTCATAAATACGGGTGGTATTTCATCAGGGCCATAACCTTTGGAAACGTCGATTATGATTTTTATTAAATTTATTCAAACCTTCCAAGATGTCTTGAAATTTGACTTGACTAACTCCAATGTCCCTTGAAAATTCTGGGAAGAAATTGAAATATTCATAATCGCGATCTTCTTCATCAAACGTGGTATAGATTTCTTGGAAGAATGTTGCAAATAGATTGCAAATTTCTTCGGCGTTATCACCAACATTTGAGTTAAGATGCATTCTAGATGGGAAATTGTCAGATTTCAGCTTAGTTTTAACATGATTGAAGAATTTTTTGTACAAGACTTATTTTCAAGTTCGGTTTTTTAATTATGCTCATCAAATGCATTACTAATAGCTAGATTCAGTTCATCGCAAACATTCAAATAGTATGTCAGATTATTACTGTTACCATCTCTTTTATACATTTTGTGGGCCTTTTGCTTCCGATTATTTAAATTTTTTATTTCTTTATTATACCAAACTGGGTAGATCGAATTACCTTGTGACCTAATTTTTTTTGAGTGGTACTTGTTCAACTACTATTTCAAACAATAATTTATAGAAAACCTCAACAGAAGTTTCAACATTTGCTTCATTCTTAAAGATCGTTTGCCAATCAATTTCGTTAAGTTTGTGTCTTATTATATCATAATTTGCTAAATGATATTTAAAGACCTCTTCATATTCATAGTCGTTGGGTTTTTCGTATTCATGAACAAATAAGGAAAACTCAATTGCTGTGTGAAAAGCTTCATTTTTCCATAAAGGAAAAATAGATTTACTTACACAGAAGTCTTCCTGAATATTTGTCAATAAAAAAATCTAAATAGCAATTTTGTTGGTTTTTTACATGGTTAATTTGATTGCGCCCCAGGCCTGCAGTTTTGTCCAAATAAGCTGCAATGTTTCATTCTCCCCAACGACTGGTAGTAAGATGCACTCGTTTTCATTGTCTAAAATGAAGTCAGCACTACGTTGATTAAAATCACCGTATATGTGAACTTTCACTTCTGGGGAAAGTTCAGACATAATTTCATCAGCAATTTGAAAAAAATGGTCATATGCTTCTTTCACTTGCCTTTTCAATGTATGGTCGTTATTTGGGGGAAAATACACTGTGGCAAATACATGTATTTCACCTGCCATGTGTACTTTCAACATTATAAGCATTTCCAAAAACTTTTTCACACCTAAAACTATGGTCCCAACTGGTTTCAGTTGCCATGATTATCGCAGTGGGAATGAGCAACCCAAACATACTTTTAATTTCCACTTTCCACTTTTCTTACGTTACATCTCAACTGTCTTCTACCCCACTTTGGGCTCGGGGTTTGGGGCCTGGTCTTCCTCTAGATTTATAATATAAACACCTCCATCAACTTCCCGTCAGCTATCGCCCCCCTCCCTCCCGTCCCCCGTCCGCACACCTCCCACCTCGCTGCCCTCCCCCCCTCCTTCGAGCCGCCCCCGGCCCCTTCGGGCGTCCGGCGCGGCTCACAGTTGCTTCCTACGGGTGGATTTCTCCCCCCTCTTATTATTTGTTATTGTTAGGTGCGGCCGGCGGCCGGACAATCTATATTTCCCTGCCGCACGCCGTCCTCAGGTGGTGGTGGTTGTTGTTGTTGCTGCTGGTGATGTTGTTGTTGTTGTTGTTGTTGTTGTTGTTGTTGTTGTTGTTGTTGTTGTTGTTGTTGTTGTTGTTGTTGTTGTTGTTGTTGTTGTTGTTGTTGTTGTTGTTGTTGTTGTTGTTTGAGCCGTCGAAAGGCATGTTTTGGCAAAAATCCGTATTTGTTCCCTACTCCTAATAAACCTTTCTTAATGTGAATTTGAAAGCCCGGTCAATATGACCCGAAACACCTTATTCGTTTTTTTTTTTAAAACAGCCCTTCAGAATTGTCAAAAGAAATTTGGGTTCGATGCAGAAACGTAACTGTGTATGAATTAGAAAAAGTCAAGAAAATTCAAACTTCTAGATGCTTATATAAGAAAGTCATAGCATTTTGAAAATCCATTCCGGGTCATATTGCCACTCGACACCTTAAGAAGGTTCAGCAGTGTTGCTTCTACATGTTTCAATTATGCTGCATGTGTATAAGTAATTGTGCGACCTCGTCTACACAATTTAAAAACCTTGTGTGCTTGAACAGTTTTATTGCAGCTCGTAACTCGCTAGTTGTCGATAAATCGAACACATTTTCAATCGCTGTTTTCTCGATCCTCCACGTCTTTCTTAATGAAAATAGAAATGGCATCAATTAATGCATGTGAAAGAAAAAACACAAAAAAAAAAACAAAATTTTTATTTTTTTATTTTATACAAATATTTTTTTTACATCAAAAAATACAAATGATCCAACCTCCCTATGACCCAACTTAAAAAAAATTATGTTTTTGATTTATTTTTAAAAAAAAAATATATTTTTTTTTTGTTGAAAGTTTGTAGAGTGGGTTTCTTTTTTTTACAAAAAAAAAATTTTCTTTTTTTTTTTATGATTTAGAGAAACTTTTGCTCCTACAAAATTGTAGATAATTTAATTTAATGAAGCTTTACTTCTATTTCATCTACGTGTCGTTTAATAACAGTGTTTCTAACTTGCCTTAGGGTGGGACTTAAAATAAAACATGCAAATGTTTATATTTTTATGTAAACCCATCTTCATTTATTTATTAACATTTATATCACAGTCAAGCAGACATACACGATGATTTGTAGTGCAAAATTTTCAATGTGTTATGTCTGCTTGACTGTGATATAAATGTTAATAAATAAATGAAGATGGGTTAAAATAAAAATATAAACATTTTCATAAAACCTCACGTTGATAGGCACTTTGATGGTTATGCAGAAAAAATACAAAACTACCAATTTTAAAATGAGTTTTACTCCACAAAGGGACAAAAGGGGACCAACTATTGTGCATAGGTCTTGTAGATGGAAGTTTTCACTTTAAGTTCACGTATATTGTGTTTGCAAATATTTGCAAATAAGTGATTAAGATATCTTGAAAAAACGTATTTTTTCTACACTTCAACTTGTACAACTTTTGTTTATACAATAACTATCAACCATCTTAAATCCTCAAAATGTGTGTCCTTTTATGCCCTAAAAGTTATCCTAACAAATTTTTCAAATTCAAATTGAAATAAAAAATTAGAGCAAAATAACTGTTTTTTTAGTCCCACCCTAAGGAAACTTAGAAAAACTGTTATAAAACGATACGTAGATGAGGTAGAAGTAAAATTTCTTGAGCAAAGTTTCATTAAATTAAATTATCTACAATTCAACTGGAGCAAAAGTTCCTCTAAATCATAAGAATAAAATGTTAGAATTTTTATTATGAACATAAAAGGACCACCATAGTCACCATACAAGTCAAAAGATAGATCTTATTTTTAAGATAAAATCATCCAAAGACATCATATGTCTAAAATTAATGGTTTTCGAGTTATCGATTTTTGTCGCGAAATTTGGCTATTCGAGTTCTCCGACAACTCTCGTTCCCCGATGGGCCCACAAATGACTCCGCATGTCCGTGAAACAGAAAATGTAGTACCATAAACAATGTTAATTTCTTAATAAACACCATAAACAATGCTAATTTTTTAATTTTTAAGAAATAAAATTCTTTTCAGCAGAATCCGTCGCATATGATCCTTTCTAAAAAAAACTTAAACAACCATCCCACCTTCTCAAGCACACAACGTGAGTTAGGTAGGCTAAAACTTAAAACGACGCACAAATACGAAGCTGGAAGTAGCATGAAAAATACCTTGAAGGGATGCTACAATACAAAATGACAACAACAATTATATTTTTAATGTCTGGATGTTGCAGATTGCGGATTGCGTAGAAGGACTCGCATTATTATAGCCACGAGAGAGAAAAAAAAACAATTTAAAACCACTACACAACACCTGGGAACTCCATGGACGATCCGAAACCATACACCGCACAAAGAATACTTCCATTTTTCGTGGCTACATCGCGTTGGTGGGGCTGCCACCCTAGGTATAGGCGACGCGACACAGCGTTTCCCACTCAGCCGCTGGATGCCAGGACAGACGCTGTTTGAGCCGCACCTCCTTAGTGGACAGACGCTCGGCACGCACCTCCTCAATCTAGTTGTAGTCAGAAGGACAACAGTGCCCAGGCTGCACTACCAGTCAAGTACGCAACCCTTAGCTGGTAGTCTTAGTCATTTCTTGACCCGTGGAAGCATCTAAGAAGGTTTCTATTATGTTGGGAAAACCAAAAATGTGTTTTAGAAGCAGATGATAGAACATAAATTCTTCCCCGTGTCCTAGAACTATCGAATTCGTCGAAAAAAGAAAATAAACTGTATATTAATTGATCAGTAAGTCAAGATTCTGCACTCAATTAGCGTCAGATGGTCAACGTCTCAATGGTAGCACCTTCCGGAAGTGATGGAAAGTCTTCTAAATACTGAGGAAAATAATGAATCAACGAAGAGAGTAAATGGGTTGTCCTACTGCCCCCGTTCCTACTGCAGATGGTCACCCCAACACAACATACATCTATATGAAACCGACATTCAACGATTGGCGCGTTACAACAGACATAGAGCAATAATTTCTACATCATGCTATGAGGGAGATGACATCCGCACTCCTGCAGCCCAGAGCTAAGGTCCTGTATTCACACCTTCAAATTTTACTCTACGGAGCTGAAACTAATTGGGTCCTAGAACATATACAAGATACTTAGCTGACTTCTTCTTGATAACGTATGGAATCCGAAAAGTCCAAATAAGTATGCAGCTAGCAACGAGCAATGCCCTCCAACCTCCAAATATTTGCTACTGAACGTCAACTAAACACAAAACTGAGTTGAAGGAGTTGAACAAAATACAATTTTCACTTGTTAAAACTTAATTTCACATGAAAAATAAAACGGTTCAAAAATGACAGCAGAAAACTTTTTGCGTCTCGCTTTGAGCACCATCAAGTCCAAAGTGCGAGCATTTTACAAAAACTAAGATTGTTATTAATATAAACAGTGAAATGCAATTAAACGTTACTTTTCTCCAATAAATCGAGAAACTTAAGTCAAAATATGTTTTTTGTTCTCTTTCATTCGAAAAATCCATGTTGCTAATTACTTTTTGATACACTCTTAAAGTTAAAATTACTTCAGAGATTATAATTTATGTTCATATCTAGTACTTGAGAAAGTAAAAGAATTCGAGCCATGTTAATTTTGCCTTTCAATAGAAAAGACAATAAAATATGAATTATATCCTACGAAAAAGTACCCCTTCGAAATTAAGTCCATTTGTCATGTAGAGTATTCCCAACACTTTAAGACGATCGAGCTCTTCTTTCTGCTCTTTTAACTGCAATTCTGCTTTCTCAGCTGACACATCTACACTCCATAATGAGCTCTGCTCTGAGCAATCGGCAGATTTTTTTTATGAGTTGCTTGCAATTAGGGGTATAGAACGTGTTCTTGACATTGATTTTTTTTAAAGCTAGATTAATACATTTTGATTGTTTGAATTATCATTGGCAACAAAAACGAAGGCGAATCTAAGAATCATTTTAATGATTTTTTGGTTTCAAAGTTTGTTAGTCACTTTGAGCACTACGTACACAGAAAAAAAAATGAATTTTAACAGGCGCGTAAAATTTCCTCTTGTTTCATTCCAAACCGAAGAAGGCGTAAACAACGAAATTGTTTGCAATCTTTCATGCGCCATACAACAATGTTTGCAATATTTTATACAACAGGCTAGATTCAGGCGTTATCTGGCTTAAATTTACATGAAATAATCCATTATTTTCTACCAAATCTAGCATTCCCTTTATGTGCAGTAGATAACGAAGAAAATTAAATGTTTCTTTCTATCTGTGTATTTCATGTTTGCAAACAGCATTTCATATCATAATTATTGAACAATAAGCCGTAAGGCATATTTGTTTTTCGATTTTTAATAATGATGTTGGCGCCTAAGACATTTTTGTAACCATGCAAACCTCATGTGCCAGGCATAAAAATTGCTGTTAACATAATGTCGAATAACTTGTGTCAAAATGTCCTCCTGTTTCTGTGTTTGCCTCGTCTTCAAACTCAGGAAAAATAATGAGCTTAAACAGACGCCTAAAATTGCCCTCGTTCGATTGCAAGCCAAAGCAAGCATAAACAATTGCATGCAATATTTCACACAATAAGACCTGATTAAGGTAATATTCGACCTTATATTTCATGTAAATCTCGTAAATTTATGCCAATTGAAGCATTCCATATAGGGAAGATGTACCTATATTAATCTCATCACTTTGCAATTCATCCTACTTGAAATAAAACGATATACACGTGACAGGATTAGTTAGTAATGTTTGTTGTAGTTATTTAACGTAAGCAAACATTATTAGAAAACGAAACCGATCCTTCAACTGCCCAATTGTTTGATTCATCGTAGGATGAATAAAGGAACAATGAGATTAATATGGGGGCAGTTACCCTATGTGCATTAGACAACGCAGAAAATTACATGAGTTGTTCAAACTGTGCCTGCATTCAACGCACTTTGCGGCATTCCACTCACGAAGATGTCAATGATAGTTCAATGATCAGACAGCTGGCGAGGAGACAGGTGATGGGCAAGGCCAACCTGCTTTGGATAAGTTACTCCAACTGGTCGACCCCCATCTGTGAATTCTGGTAAATACTTGTCACCCGATGAACAATCTTCAACTGTTTTCTGATTTACACACAGCAGCATGGAAAAAGGAGGCTTGAAACTTTAAAATAAATATCAAGCACATATTTACGCTGAAGCGCAATATTTATGTTGATTTTCTTTCCTCTCCTGCATAAATGAAGCAGTCAACGGTTTTTCTTTGCAATAAGACCAATTTTTCAAGACTACGTGCGCTAAGAACGTGAAAATTGAAAAAGTTTGCTGAGCCTGATATACTCCAAGAGATGGACGTGTATACGATTTAGTTGCAGCTTATTTATGCAACGTATTATTTGAGATTCCGACGGGTCTTCATCGACTAGTGGGTAAAGGCTCGATAATACGAAGCCCAAAGTTCGAGTGAGGTTATTTGAAGGTGTAAATTTTCGTCACTTCACTGATAATTAGTCAAAACACATAACGTGCAAATCCCCGTAATAGTGATTACATTTACATGCACTGAATTGATAAACGTCAAAATTGGACTTTTCTGAGAGACGACAAAACACTCGCCATGGGGTCGTAAACAGCCTGAGTGAATGAAGATTATTTGGGATATCTACTGACACTTTTGGCATTTGCATTGGCCTTGGTGAAGTTGATCATGAAAAATCGATCCGAATTTATCTGTTTTGTAAACGGCGACAGAAAGCTGCCTTGTTGGCATGTTGCCTTTCGCCAGAGAACAGTTTCCTTGGGGTTGAATATTCGATGGGAAAAGTTTTCAATCAGGCAGTTCGGCACAACGCCAGTGAAAGGAACACAAGAATCTGAGCTGCTAATGCAAAGCTGTGGATAAATCATGTTGCGGTACGTGCTAGATAAACAAAGGAAGTTATATTTTAGCCATGCAAGGAGCAGTATGCATATCAAGGATTAGATCTGACTCCCCGAAGGGCATCAGCACATGTCCTATCAGATATAACTCAGCAAGCCGAAAAAAATGATGACCTGTCATAACAATTTAATTATACTTCTCAAGAAGCATAGATCCGAATCATATGTTACTATTACAATATTGATGATACTATGGCCTGAAAGCTCAATCGTTAAAGGTGCAGCTACAACGCAACACTCTGATGATTGAGGCTAGGTTCGATTCCGGGTCTGGTCTAGAAATCTTCGAAAGCGAAAAATTATCGACTGTCGGCATAGGTTATGGTTGTTTTTGCGATACAATCATACTAATATAAAACTGAGATGGCATCAAAAGATCTCAATTAATTACTGCGGAAATGCATTTCGAAGTCAAGGATTTGATTGTAAGTTGACAGTATGCAACATCTATAGGGTGTCCTAGTTAGTATAAGCACGATTTATTAAATAACAATACGAGCATGGTTCTTAAGTAAATTTAGTTTTTATTACACTTTTATGTTCAACGTACAATTTCCGAGATCCATTCAATCGTACGCCACAGACAGAACTTTTGATCTAACACTGCTCATTAGCTTCAGCACATACTGTTTGCCAATGATTTTTGATACTTTTTCCAGTCTCTCCATCTTTTCGATGGAAACCGCTGCCTTAACATGTTTGAGCAAATATGCCTTTGTCAGAACCCAAAAAGTTTCAGTTGGTCTTGCCTGGGGACAGTTTGGGAACGAATTCGTCTCCGTTATCTTTGTACCAGACTACCGTGCCCTTTCCGTAATGCACTGATGCCAAATCATCCAAGCATTTCTGTACGTAAACATCAGCAGTCATCATATCATATGAAAACATTCCACACTCACACATTGCTTGCCAGAGCATTGCTCTTTTACTGAAATTTTCGGTAACAATTGACAAATCGGTATCGTCAATAGTTTGATCAGCATAGACCGAGTAGAACTGGTCATCCGGAAGCGTCTTATAATCAAATTTCACATAGGATTCATGATTCATAATTACGCATGCCGATTGTCCACACAGCAGTTTATTGTATAATTTACGGGCCCTTGGTTTGACAGATGCTGCTTGTTTTTCACTTCGTTTTGGCTTCTTCTGCTTCTTGAAAGTCCTTAGTCTATGTTGTGTCTTGGCTCGGTCGACGTTCAAATTTCCCAGCTTTTTGGCCACATCTCGAACGGAAGTACCCTATTTTACGGGCGATAGCGTGCGTGATTTTCCGGTCCAGGTTTTGGTCCACAGGGCCCGGTTTACGTCAAAAATATGTCTTGTCCTGAAAGGAGGACCCTTCAACATACTTCCAAATCCTGTTACTGCTGTTACAAACGTTAGGAAAAGTGCCCTATTTCTGCATAATCTGTTCTGCGCTTTGAGACTCACAAAGTTATAGATTGAAATGTAAACAATGATACACAATATAGATCAGCTTTTTAAACGTTATCTGGAAGCAACATTGGCGTATCAAAATCGTGCTTAGACTTTCTGGGACACCCTATATACAGAAAAAAATGGTGAACCTTAGCAGACGCGTAAAATTTCTCCTCGTTCAGCTGCATGCCGAAAAAGCATACACTCTTAAAATACTTAAAACTATATGGGCGGGATCCGATAAAAGATATAAATTTTGTCAAAAGATACATATCAAAACCTAATTGTTGTCACATAATAGTTGAAAGCAATTTGATGTAAAATAATACCATGTTATTAATTTCACATCATAAGCTGAAAAGTATGTCGCGATGTGTAAATTTATGTAACTTAACTCTTAAAATTTTAAGTCATGTAACTGAATGGTAAACACTTTTTGTATTTTTATTTTGTCAAAAATGCACACCAAGTAAAAACTATCCCAACAACACTGTTCAGCATTTGACCAACTTTGACTACACACGCCACGGTGTATCGCTCTTTTCCTTGGTTGATTATTTTCGATACCGCTCTGAAAATATAGTTTATTTTTATTTACTACTATTTGTATGGCTTTTCCATCTCTCTCTCTCTCTCTCTCTCTCTCTCTCTCTCTCTCTCTCTCTCTCTCTCTCTCTCTCTCTCTCTCTCTCTTTTCTCTCTCTCTCTCTCTCTCTCTCTTTGACAGGGAAAGGAAAATAACTACTTTAAACATCACCATTGGTCTACGAACTCAAAACGTAGAAAAAATATTTTCGTAGACTCCAAATTAACTCTCTCAAACCATAACAACACAATTATTCTTAAGCCAAATAACATTTTGGGGTTTACCAAGTGATTGTGCTACAACTTTAGAGATCCATACACAACTATGCAACATTTGGACCGATAAATCGTATGATAGCCTATGACAATCAATACTGCGAAATCATTGACTTTACAATGTAACGATACAAAATTAAACAATTTTTTAACACCTCATAAAATAATAACGTTGCTGAGCATGCCTTGGTCACAAGCAGACATGTTCACATAATCTGTAATTTTTGTGTTTTTTTTGCTCGTTTCCACTTAATATAAAATTGGATTTTTAATTACATTAAATTTAAGCTTGTTAAAATAAAGTCCGAAAAAATAAGAAAAGTAATTTTAGAATGATTGCCCAGTATTTTTCAATTGGTCGAAGTTTCGGGCAATTCAGAGGATTCATTAACTTGGGGATAACATCAATCTTGTTGGCAGCATACCACTCCAGAACCACCTTGGTGGCACCAGTAGTGGCAGCTGGCCAAATCGGGCCAAAAGATGACTTTGCCCCTATGCTTTTGGATGAACGGCAATACACGCTTTTTCAGTTATTCTTCGATGTAAACTTGGGTTGTCATCGCCGAGGATGTGACAAATGGTTCCGTTTCAGGCCATAACTGCAAATCGCTTGCCAAACCATGGCCTTTTTTGCGAACTAGTCGGCAAACACGAACTTGAATCTTTTTGGCACATCCCTACATCCAGTCGCGATGCAAAACCGGGAAGCTATTTAAAATCGAGGTTGACGTATGATTCGACATCGATCAAAGTGCAGCCCTTGTGTTTCGTCGAAACACGGTCGTACAAGAGCCTTGCACGCTTTTCGGTCACAGAACTCGGCTTCATGTTCCGGTTTTGATGTTTACTGGCTTTGTACGACTTGTATCCTTCCCTGGCAAGGATGTTCCGCACACGTTTGACAGTTGGCGTTGTACCTTCTGGCTACATCTCAGATCAAAAGACCGGGGTTGGCTTTAACGCACCTTAACACCTATTCCCCCCCCCCCCCCCCCCCCCCCCATTTCCCCCCCCTTTCCCCCCCCCCCCCCCCCCCCCCAACCAACCACCATTTTTTTTTTCCCCCCCCCCCCCCCGGGGTGTCCAATTTTCTTTTAGTCAGCCTTTATCGTCAAAATTGGGGCTCCTGAAGTGCTGCTCTTTCCATCTTACTTGTTTGTCTCATTCCCCGAGAACATGTTATAGATATATTGCGTATTAAATAATAGGTATGTGAGGGCTTCCAAATCTATTGGAAGAGCTCTCAGATAAAGGAGTTCCGATCATAATTTGGTCAAACAGTAATGTGTGTGAGTCGATCAAAGTTATTATTAATAAGTCAAATTCTTTTTCTTCCTCAAGCTCAGTTAATACAGAATACAGGAGAAATATTCAACTAAACTTCCTTTTAACCGAATGTGAATTGCCGGATCTTTCGTTTAACTCTTGCCATAAGATTTTGTACAGTCTCCTTGTCCACTTTATTCGCCGCAGAACGCCAGTTTGCCTTGAACTGTTTCTCGCTCACAACAGCTTTTTGAGTCTTTTTAAGGTTCCGCTTGACGATGGCCCAATATTGTTCGATTGGGCGGAGCTCTGGCGTGTTGGGAGGGTTCTTTTCCTTGGCCACCACTTGAACGTTGTTGGCAGCATACCAATGGCCTTTTTTCCGTAATGGCGAGATGCCAAATCCGGCCAAAATAGAACGGAACAATTGTGTCGCTTCAGGAGAGGCAGTAGACGGTTTTGTAGGCACTCGCTCAAATAAATTTCCTGGTTGACGGTTCCGGTCGCAATGTAAACGTTGCTCTTAAAACCACAGGTACAGATGGCCTGCCACACCAGATATTTCTTCGCGAACTTTGACAGTTTAATGCGCTTGAAAATATATGCCACCTCCCCGTCCGGTTTCCGTATAAAATTCCTGTCCAGGAAGCTGCTTAAAGTCTGCCTTGACGTAAGTTTCATCGTTCTGTACCACGCAATCAAACTTCGTCAGCATCGTCGTGTACAACTTTCGCGATCGTGCTTTGGCCGACGTGTTTTGTTTATCGTCGTGATTTGGAGTCACCACTTTCTTGTAAGTCGACAGTCCAGCTCGTTTTTTAGCTCTATTCACGGTTGAAGGCGCCACTCCCAGCTTCTTTGCGACATCTCGGACGGAGAGGTTGGGGTTCCACTCGAAACAGCGGGCAACTCTTTTTGTCGTCGCTGGGCCCCGATCCGCTTTCCTGGCTATCGACAAACGTTCATCAAACACTTTTAATTCGTTGGTAACAGTTGATTTAGCCACATTCAACCATTTCGCCAACTTGGCGTGAGAGTAGTTTGGATTTTCGCCATGCATGTGCAACATTTCGGTGCGTTGCTTCTCTTCCGTCGACGACATTTTGATAACTGAAGTGCTAATCTCAAAATCAAAATAGAGGCATGATGCTACACGCACACATCTTCAAAATGAGAGGTGTGCAAAATTTTTTAATGCATGATGAAAGGAAATGCGTTAAGTTTAAGTCGACGAAATTTTGATCGGAACACCCTTTAGCAAGCGAGTAATGGTGCTATAATCATAAACCATAAAAAGCAAGGACAAGAGTTAGTGCTCATGTCCAAAAAGAAACAAAACAGCTCGAGCGAGTAGTGTGAATTTCTGTTCAATCCCAGCAAACACAAGATCGCATATAATAACGGATATAAGTATAATGTGGAGGCGATATGCGTACATTTAACATGGAGTTAAATGGACGAATGAACCTAAATCGCCTCCACGTTGAACTCATATGCGCTATCATATGCGATTCTGTGTTGACTGGGATATCATGCACCTAAATGGAGCGTCACATAACATAAAAATTTGCATTATATATCGTGTAATGTTTTGGGACATTCCATACATTTGCGATAATAATGTATGCAAAAGCTCGTCTTTGTTAGAACTATTTCATACAAGTTGCAGCTTTGTGTTGAATGAAATAAAGTTTTACATGCTCTAATAGTAGTTATCACAATGAAAATTCAGATTTTTTTCTGTGTAAATCTTATTAGTCGCTTCGTTTGAGTGCATCTAAGAGAATCTTAATTTACATGAAATTTTCAAAGTGTGCAAGTAACAAAATTGTTAGAAATCTTTCATACAACAGACCTGATATAGGCAATATCTGGTTTTAAGGTACAAGAAAGATTCCAAATCTACACAGCTCGAAAAAGTAGCGTGAATTTCTGTTCAATATCATGCACATAAATGGAGCGTCACAAAACGTACAAGTTAACATTGTAAATCGTGTAAAGTTCTGGGACATTCCATTCATTTCGGAAAATCTGGTATACAAAAGCTCGTCTTCATTACAACAATTTCATGCAAGTTGCTTCTTCGTGTGGAAGGAGAGACAATTTTACATGCTCTGATATTTACATCACAATGAAAATTCAGATTTTTTTTCTGTGTAGCATTCCGCACATGCGCATTAGATGTCGTCAAATATTACGACTTCTTTCAAACTATGAAATTGAAACTTTAAATGCTAAGAAGAAATAAGATGGCATGGAAGAATGATTTTAAATTGAAAACATACTAGAAAGGGTGCAAAGCAACATCCTTGGGAATGATTTTATTCTATTTTATTTTATTTTATTTTTAAATTTTATTCCATGTAGTCCCCTTATAACTTGAAACACTTATTCCAGCAATTTTCCTACTTCTTGTTCCCGTCCGAAAAGTAATTTTCCGGAAGGTCTGCAAAATACTCATCCGCGGCGTCCTCCTCCTCGCGGGAGCTGATTTTTTTTTATTGATCAATCTTTTGAGGTTTGGGAACAGATAATAGTCCGAGGGGGCCAAATCGGGTGAATACGGATGCGGGAGCAATTGGAACCGAAAGTCCTTGATTTTAGCCGCGGTTGTGATGTTCTTGTGCGCCGGCGCATGGTCCTACAAAAAAAAAATGGGTTTTCTCTTCATGTGAGGCCGTTTTGCAGCGATTTCAGCCTTCAATCGCTCCAATAATGCACAGTAATACTCGCTGTTGATGGTTTTATTCTTTTCGAGGTAGTCCACGAAGAGTATGCCATGAGAATCCCAAAAAACCGACCAACATCTTTCCGGCCCATTGAGCCTCCCTAGGCCGCTTCGGAGCACTCGTGCCGGCTTCAGTCCATTGCCGGGCACTTATTCTGTTCGCTGGTGTGTCATAGTGGATCCAGGTTTCATCAAAAGTTATCAATCGACGCCAAAAGTCCTTCCGATTCCGCATCAGCAAGTCTGAACATTGTATTGAAGTGCTCGCGCGTTCGTGTTTTTAGTCAGGAGTGAGCATGCGCGGCACCCAGCGGCAGGATAACTTTTTCACATGCAGAATCTCACCCAAAATATGGCGTGTGCGCTCAGTACTAATTTTTGTGGCATCTGCTAGCTCACGCACCTTCACTTTCCGGTCATCCAACACCATTTCATGAACTTTTTTGGCATTGTCCTCTGTCCTCTGCCTGCCGCTGCGGACTTGATCGGTAGTGGAGCTGCGGCCACCACGAAACTCTCAAAACCAATATTTTACGATGTAATCTGACGGAGCATTTGCCCCATAATACTTATCCAACTTTTCTTTTGTTCCCTTCGCCGTTTCGCCTCTCAAAAAATAATGTTTTATGAGAGAACGAAAATCGTTTTTATCCAAATTCAACATGATGCCAAACACTTTAACACAATCAACTGTCAAAACAAAACTGAGGGCAGTATCGCACTGAAATTTGGCGTGTATGCCTAAATATGAACGAAATACAAGGCACTATAACTTTTTTTTTGCAGTAGCATTAATAAAGTATGTTGATGGTCAAGGAGATTACTTTTCACCCCTCCTCGTAAGTCATTGTGATCCCATGATTCTTTACTTTCAGTATCCTATTGATCACTACACCAAATTATAAGAAAAAATACACATTTGTCGCTCCTTTTTTTAAGCTTATTGTTCTTACAATAAGCCTGTTGATTGCTCTCAACTTAGTTTTCTTATTGTACTTCCACGATTATTAATTGAGAGCTTTCAATGCCAACTCCAGTGCATGAAATTGTACATAGTAAATCAACCAAGAAGATACTCTACACACTTAGAAATTATGAATTTTACACGAGTTGTAATTCATGTTTGTAAAAAGTCGGGCAACGTAAACAAAGATTTCGTGTAAAATAGTGTCTCCTGAAACTGACAAATACGCAATTCGACAAAAGATGAGTTTGATTGAATTTATTTTCGCATCTCTTTCAACTCGTTCTTATGTGCTAAAGGACGCTTGCATGTGTCGGTCTCAAGGGACAGAAATTTACATGACATTTTGGTAGTGTGTACCCAACTAACCAAAAGTTCAGCATTCCTTCCCACTTTCAAGTTCCTTTCAATTCAAATATAAAGTTCCCATGGGACTTTTTGACGTAACACTACGTCTTTGTTTTTTATACCTTCACACTCAGAAATTATACATTTTACACGAGACCTAATTCACGTTTGTAAAACGTCGGGGAACGTAGAATTGTAAAAGTATGTCTTCTGAAACAGACAAATGCGCAATTCGACAAAAGATGCATTTGATTGAATTTATTTTCTCATCTCTTTTATCTCATTCTTATGTTCTAAAGTACGCTTGCATGTGTCGGTCTCAGGGCACCGAAATTTACATGACATTTTTCGAATTGCGACCGTCACGAAAAGTGGTCAGGATTTAAGCATTAATATCTCAGTCGTTTCACCAAACATTTTCAAAAAGTTTGCACCAATCGATCGGACATGTTTCTACGCTTTGATTCCAATATTTAAAATCCAATATTGATTTTCAACCTCAAACTCAATTGGCAATAAAGCAAATATAAGGTGATTCCTTATAATTACGTTTTGCAGAGTAAATTTACCGAATGCAAAGTATTTTTGCTATGACAGATTTCAAATCTAAGTAAGGGAGGTCTCGTATGCAGCAATGAATGATATATTAGGTGTATTCTTAGAAAATGTCTTTTTTTTTTTTTGCAAATTTGATGCTTTATTGTGAAAAAATGGTTATACATTTATTGTTTTTGTTTTTTTTTTTTTTTTTTGTGTTGGTTTTTTTTGTGGTTTCTGTTTTTTTTGTTTTTTATTTCGTGTGCGGCCGCTTTGCGCTCCGGGTGCGGTGCGCGGTGTCCGGCTATTGGCGGGGGGGGTGGGACTCCCACTTGAGCGTTTCCAAGTATGTTTTCACCGGCTGTGCCACATGTGGCCGAGCTTGTCATGGCGCAAAATGACTTTGTTGTGTTTTTTAGCGTATTGCGGCCGATTTTCACGCAATGCACGGCTCAAACGCATCAGTTGTCGCCGGTAGACTTCGCCCGTGATGGTTTCTTTTGGTTGCAACAGCTCATAGTAGACCACACCCAGCTTGTCCCACCAAATACACAGCATGATTTTCTGGCCATGAATATTGGGATTGGCCGTCGATGTTGTGGCATGACCGGGGTATCCATACGTTGCCTTACGTTTTGGATTGTCGTAATGGATCCACTTTTCGTCACCAGTCACAATTCGATCCAAAAAACCCTTCCGTATGTGCCGTTTAAGCAGCTCTTCGCATGTGAAAAAACGGCGCTCAACGTCTCTCGGCCGCAATTCGTATGGCACCCAATGACCGACCTTTCGAATCATTCCCAATGCTTTCAAACGCTTACTAATGGCTGGTTGGTTAACTCTCAATGCTGCTGCAAGTTCTTTTTGCGTTTGTGAGGGGTCTTGGTCGAGCAAGGTTTCCAATTCGACGTCTTCAAACTTTTTGACCGGGCCGGGGCGTTCCTTGTCTTCAGTGACAAAATCACCACTTTTAAAGCGTGCAAACCAACGTTGACACATTCGAACGTCGATTTTGTAGTCCGGGTATGTTTCGGAGAGCAATTCACATGCTTGAGATGCATTTTTCTTCGAATTAAACAGGAAAATTAAAACTTCCCGCAAATGCTGCTTTGATGGCTCGAATTTCGACATTTTTCGGCTTCACAAAAACTTGTTTACTTTCACTAATGATGCGTAACTTACACTGAAATAACTAGAGAATAGAATGAAGTTTCGGATGTGATAGCTGTCAATGTCAAAATTCATGTCAGAACAATAGATATGAAGTTGTCTGCAAATACGACATTTTCTAGGAATACCCCTAATATAAGGGTAACACCTTCGCAAATTGTTTCATTCGATCAGCAGTAACGAAGCTGTGTGGAGCGGCAATGAATGCGGCATTGAAAAAAATCTGGCGGTGACAACCCAACAAACATCGGTGTTGAATTAGAGCTTGTTCAAGCAAATTTGGAGAAGCGATTCAGCTGTTTCTTCTAGAATAGCTGAATAGCTTCTCCAAATTTGTTTGAACAAGCTCTAATTCAACACCGATGTTTGTTGGGAAGCACCCTGGAGGGTGTACTGGCGAGCAACCATTGGCTTGATAGCTGATGCCTCTATTGCTTTTGGGTAGGCAACCGTTGCTAGGAAGCCATTGGTTATGTAGTCGTGTGCAGTCGGTTAACCAAGCCAGTGGTGAATTTGTAGTCAGCCGGTTGGCACAACCACGAGGTTCTCGTGTTTGATCTATTTGGCAGCCATCATTCGGTAAGGCACTATGTTGTGTGGTATGTACGGTATAAGCCATATACCATCATCATCGCTAATGTGTGCAGATAATGCATTAACTAGCAACATTAGAATGACCAGTTACCAGTAATTAGCAAATATTTTATTTGAAATATCTACTGACAACTGTTGCAAATACGACGCTAGTATTTCTGGTTAATGAAATGACGCGCAATATCAATAAAGATGTGGAAGGGCCATACGACAACCAGGGCTGGCCGAAATAGTTTCAGCTTTCCCCTTCATTTATACCAACTTATACACCATAATTTATACCAAATTGATAACAAATTCAAATATCAGATTATAATTGTTTGATCACTGAATATGGTTTTCTAGTGAAAATCACAATCTAATATCCAAAACATATGGGTAATATTCTTAGTTTTGCATTCAATGTTCATAACTTAATTTTTATGTGAAAACTTTGAATATCTTTGATAACAAAACTTGTCACTTTTATGATTTCAGTTTGATGAACCGTTGGACATTATAATTAAACACGCAAAGATACGGTACACAGAAAATATATCGTCATATGGAATTCTGTTGCAACGTTAACTGGCTTTGCTTATTTGCTATGTGAAGTGTAGAAACAAAATACGCTGCTAGTTGCAGATGACGTAGTGCTGGAACTTGCATGCAGAAAGTTCGGATTCAATTTTTCAACCAACACACATAGAATTCAACATGTTTATAAATTGTTATGCTCCAAAGCTGCTAACTTCATCGTTAACATAATCACATTTCGTTCATACGCAACATCAGTATGCATTGTAAAACCTGACAGACAATCACCTCCACTTCTAGGGAACAACAAAACATACTTAGCCAGCTAGCTCATCAATCTCACGTCGAGGTTAACTAGTTTCCCAGTTCCCAAGCAGCACCAAGCAACATTGTAGCGACGATTACAACCCGACACCTGGAACGTGCTAATTAGATAGGAGACATCAGCATCGGTTCCCAGCAGACTTCAGTAAATTACCGTAGAAAGTTAGCTAACTAGACAGTCTCGGCTAGTAGGATAGCTCACACATTAATAAGGATCAAGTGAGGATAGTTGGCAAAAGCCCATACAAATGATGTGTAAATGTGAAAGTGGAATAAATCACAGGTAACAATGGTATTTAAAATAAGTTTATTTTTAAAACAAGTAACATGTATTGCCAAGTAAAAGCTACGAAAGAAAAGATTACTAGACATAAAGTGGGTTAAATAACATAACAAATTCGAAAATATTAAGGTTTGACATTTGATATTTGCCGCCAATCTTCATGAAGTTATCCGTTGCTGCCTTGAATTGAAATTGCGCATGGTACCTCGAATCTCATTGAAATATAAACTACACAGAAAAAGAATCTTCGAGTATCAGGGACGCTCTCGAGTCCGTTCGAATCTCGGAGAGGGTCACGGCAAGGTGATGGATTGTCGTGTTTGTTGTTTAACATTGTACAGGGTGCGGCAGACAATAATGCGAAAATGTTCGAACCTGAGTATAGGGTTAATTCGTGTAGCTTGTGACTAATTTCTGTCGAAAGTGTATTTGTTTATGTTTACTTTCAAGTGCTGCAACCAAACATTCTATTTGTTTAATTGCAAATTCGTCAAAATGTTCGCGAAAGAAGTGATCACCAGTTTGTTGCTCGCCCAGAAGAAGCCGAAAGGGATTGCCAAGGTGGTAGGGTGCCATTTGGAAACAGTTTACAGCATAAAAAAGTCCCTGCAGGATGGACCGAAGCAGCGGAAGTCGGGAAGCGGACGCGCTTTGCACGCACGCCGAACGAGATCAAATCGGTCCGTGCAAAAATTAAAGAAAACTTGCAAAGGAAGCCAATATTTCGGAGAAATCCATGCGGAGAATCATCAAAGAAGGCCTGCATGCATCTTCCAGAGCCAGAGTAAAACGCCATTTGATTACGGACCGCGTCAAGGAACTACGAGTGACTCGTTCCAAGAGATTGCTTTCCTTGTTGAAGAAGGAAAAAATGGTAATCCTGTTCTCCGACGAAAAGCTTTTCAGCATCGATGCTGTGGCCAACAGCCGCACGGACCGGTTCATTTCACCGCAGAAAATGGAGAACGTTCCGGAAAAAGTGAAATTCAAATTTCAAACCAAACATCCGGCTGGTGTCATGATGTTTGGCTTGGTGCCGTCCAACGGTTTGAAAATGCCGCCTGTTTTCATTGATGCTGGAGTTAAAACAATACCGAAGTGTATATCGATATTTTAAAGGACCAAGTGCTTTCCTGGGTGAAGACCAACTTCTCCGAGGACCAAAACGTTGTCCTACAGCAGGATGGAGCGCCGTGTCACACGTCCAATCGAACACAACAATGGTTGAACGATAACATGAAGTTTTGGCCGAAGGATTTGTGGCCCCCTAGCAGTCCAGATCTTAATCCGTTGGATTATTCGATTTGAGCATATGTTGAAGCACAAGCCTGCAAAACATCACACCCTAGTGTGAAAACCCTGAAGTCAACCATAACACGCACATGGCAGTCAATGTCGGAGGACTACGTCCGAAAGGCATGCTCTGGCTTCCGGCGTCGGCTCGAGGATGTTATTAATAAAAATGGAGGACACATTAAATAAATTTGTTTAAAAGGACTTTATAAAGATAACTGCACTCGAAAATGTTGATATTATTGCTAGAGTTAGTTGAAAATGGGATTTGAAAGAAATAGAACAAATTTTCGCATTAT